>JAWRVZ010000050.1:3062500-3540000 GCA_037043235.1 Rhodeus uyekii
AGTATTTGTAAAACTACAAATGGGAAAGAATGTCTCGCTATTTATTGGAGCACTTTATAGACCACCCTCCAGCGACACAGAGTACATGAATCAGCTATGCGACACGATTGAACATCTTTACCAAAACAACAAAAATGCAGTTTTCTGGATAGGAGGTGATTTGAATCTCCCTGATATCAACTGGGAATCACTCTCCATAGAGAAAAACCAGGTAAAATCAGCAATCAACATGCGTTTTCTTGACCTCATTCAGAACTGTGGTTTTGAGCAATCTGTAAAGTTCCCAACGCGTCTTGATAATATTTTGGATCTATTCCTTACAAACCTTCCTACGCTCATTAACAGATGTTCATCAACAGTGTTCATCAACTCTGACGCAATGGTGAAAAGGGGAAAACCAGTTAAAAGAAAGATATATCTTTGGAAAAAAGCAGACGAAGACAAACTTATATCTGAGGCTAAGAATTTTCAGAAACGTTTTCTAGATAAATATACAATAACATCACCAGTGGAGGAAATGTGGTCGTCCATCAGTACCAACCTGAGCAATATTTTAGAATCGTCTGTTCCATCCAAAATGACTAGCAGTAGATTCAACCAACCCTGGATCAACAGAGAGATAAAATCCCTGTCGAGACGGAAGAAAAGATGCTTTAACAAGGCACGAGCTACCAACAGCAAAAAAGAGATACAAAGAATTGAAGACTGCAACAAGTTCAGCATGCAAGAAGGCCTACAATGAATACATCACTAACATAATTTCTCCAGATTGTACATCGAACCCTAAACGATTCTGGGGCTTTATCAAAAGTAAAAACAATGACAGCACTGGAGTAGCACCTCTAAAATCAATAGATGGTTTTACATACACAGACTTAACGAATAAGGCCAACATATTGAACCACCAATTTTCCTCAGTTTTCAACTCGAATGAACCAGACAACATCAAAGCAATGGGGAACAACTGCTTTCCAGAAATTAGCCAAATGACCATTACAGAAGCGGGAGTCCTGAAATTATTCCAAGGTCTCAAGATACACAAAGCTACTGGGCCGGATGGACTGTCAGCCAGGCAGCTGAAGAGCATAGGTGTGCACATTGCAACAACCTTCACAGTCTTCTTCCAAGCATCCATTGACCAAGGAGTATTACCTCAGGAATGGAAAAAGGCAGATGTAGTACCTATCTTTAAGAAAGGAGCTAAGAACCGACCGGAAAATTACAGACCTGTCTCACTAACACTAATTACTGGCAAAATGTTGGAACATATCATCACAAGCAACATAATGAAGCACATGGAACAACACAACATTTTAACAGATGCACAGCATGGCTTCAGGAAACATCGCTCATGTGAGTCACAGTTAGTCATCACCATCCAAGACTTGGCAAAATCTATAGACGACAGGCGCCAGACAGATCTGATACCCTTAGACTTCTCAAAGGCATTTGACAAGGTGCCCCACAAGAGACTGATGTATAAACTGGAACATTATGGAGTACGTAGCAGTTTGCACAAGTGGATCAGCGACTTCCTACACCAAAGAACCCAGCAAGTTGTACTGGATGGCAGAAAATCAAGTGTTGCCCCAGTGCAGTCTGGAGTTCCTCAAGGAAGTGTGCTTGGTCCTACCTTGTTCTTGATGTACATCAAAGACCTGCCAGACTACCTGCAAAACAACTCATCAGTTCGACTCTTTGCAGATGACTGTGTGCTTTACCGTAACATCAGTAAAGAAGAAGATGCGGTCGCACTCCAAGAAGACATGGAGGCCCTCCAAGCATGGGAGAAAGACTGGCTCATGGAGTTTCATCCCCACAAATGCCAGGTTCTACACATCACAAACAAGACAAAGCCATTGAAACACCTCTATAACATCCATGGTCACATCTTGGAGGTAGTCGAGTCTGCCAAGTATTTGGGAGTCAACATTCACCACAAACTCAGCTGGAACACCCACATCAACCAAGTAACAAAGAAAGCCAACAATACCAGGGCCTTCTTACAGAGGAACATTCAACAATGCCCACGGAAAACTAAAGAACTATGCTACAAGACTCTGATAATGCCACAAATGGAGTATGCCCGCATAATCTGGGACCCACATACAGCAGTTTACACCAACAACCTGGAAATGGTGCAGCGCAGGTGTGCCAGATTTGTGATGGGAGATTTCAACCGCATGAGCAGCGTCAGCGCCATGCTTCACCAGCTTCGGTGGCCGACACTTCAACAACGTCGAGAGGAAAACAAGGCGATTATGATGTACCGGATAGTAAACAACCTTGTGGCAATACCAACAACATGGCTAATACCAACAGCTGTAACTACCCGAGGTCACCACCAGAAGTTTCTAGTACCATTCGCCAGGACTCAAGTGTATCAACACTCATTCTTCCCAGATGGAATTCGGATCTGGAATGGTCTGCCACCCTCCACCATGGCATGCAGCTCCCTAACCACTTTCAAGGAGGAGCTGGAAAAAAACACACTTAGATAAGACCGCCACCACCCTGTTTTTTTTTTTTTTGTGTATGATGGTTATTTATTCGGCACCTGTAAATGGAGAGTTTGTGCACGTCATCACACAGTTCGATAATACGCCTTCTGGCGGTATGAACTTTAATGAAAGAAGAAAAGAAAAAAGCAAGAATTGATTAGAATGTCAATGTGTTTCTTGAACGCAATGCAAGTTGCTTTGGATAAAAACATCAAAAGCATAAATGTAAATATATATATATATATTACTATTATTATGTACACTCACACAGACAAGCACTCACTCTCTCTCTCACACTCACACAGGCACACTCAATCTCACTCTCACACAGACACTTATAATACAAACATTGCACACAATTATTACACACACGTGTCCTCACTCACACACTCTCATTACACTCTTACACACATTTATTACACATGCACACACACTCTTTTTACACGTACACACGCAAACATTCTGTCTAATTTTAGCGCAGAATTCTGTTCTCTAGGTCAGACAGAGAGAGAGAGAGAGCGAGAGAGAGAGAGAGAGAGATCAGACTGAGGTCAGACGCTGAGAGAAAGAAAGCACCTAATTTGGAAGGAAATGGGCGTGGAGGAATGAGTGAGTCCCGTTAAGGAAGAGAACATCTGGAGAGAGAGAGAGAGAGGAGCTCGAGTCTCCTTTGTGATATAAACTGGAATACAGCGGAAAAGAAAGCACAAGGTATGTGTATATCATGTGTTTTCTTCTTTTCTGCTGGGTTCGCATTGGTTTTGACTCCGTAAGTGTGTTTAACAGAGGAATGCGCAACATTCACACGCTTTGAGAAATATTTTCAGTTTAAGCGCTTCTTGTTGCGAACTTTCGGAGGCTGTGACTCTTTCACGCGTTTACTATCGCATTAGTTCTGCTCGAAATCTGTGTGCGAAAAGACAGAAATCGCTAAAAGCGGAGGGTTTGTTTTTACCCGAATCTCGCGATCAGTTATTCTAACCTCATCCGAACCATTAAACGCAACAACCACACCCTTCCCCACATCCGCTGGAGAGGGAGAGAGAGAGAGAGAGAGAGAGAGAGAGAGAGTGAGACAGGCAGAAAGAGAGAGAGAGGGGGGAGGGGGGACAGATAGTTGGGGAGGTGGTAGAGAGAGACAGAAAGAGCGAGGGGGAGGGAGAGACAGAAAGAGAGAGATGGGGAGGGGGATGGAGGGGGGGGGGGGGAGTGTGTGTGAGAGATGCAGAGAGACAGATAGAGGGAGAGAGAGTGTGAGAGAGAGACAGAGAAAAAAAGAGAGAGAGAGAGGGGGGAGGGGGGACAGATAGTTGGGGAGGTGGTAGAGAGAGACAGAAAGAGCGAGGGGGAGGGAGAGACAGAAAGAGAGAGATGGGGAGGGGGATGGAGGGGGGGGGGGGAGTGTGTGTGAGAGATGCAGAGAGACAGATAGAGGGAGAGAGAGTGTGAGAGAGAGACAGAGAGAAAAAGAGAGAGAGAGAGGGGGGCCGGAGAGAGAGAGAGAGAGGCAGAGAGACAGAGGGAGAGAGAGAGAGTGTGTGTGTGAGAGAGAGAGACAAAGATACATAGAGACATAGAAAGAAAGAGCTGAAGTGAAAAATGAGCTTAATGTATGGACTACACAGTTCAGTAAACCATCATAGATTCGTGGTTTGACAAGCATTTTTTTGTTTGTTTTTTGTTTGCCATCTCTGCTTGCATGTGAAATGTGCCGGAAGTGACCAGTGGTTGAGTCACGACCAGGGTTTGATAACTTGTTAGTTATGTTTAAGTCTTTAACTTATGTTATAGAGCATACAGAGTTTATAGTAGTTAAAAGTTAATTTTGGTCATGATGCATGATTTATGGTGAAATATTAAAAATTAAAATTCTGTCATCGTTCTAAACTCTTTCTTCCTTCAGAAAAAGGAGAGTTCAACCTAAATCTGAACTGTTATCTGTGTCGGTTTAATGTGTGACAGTGCGGATGAACGAGGTTGTTTCGGAGCAGAGGGGAATATTTTTAGCATTTGCAGTCTTTTCAGAAAGCTGTAGTTTTTCTTCAGAATATTTTTAACTCGAGTCTTAACTTGTGCAATACATTTTTCTGGTGTCATTGTGTGTAAGAGTGGAGGTTGGGCATTTGCACAACATCTCTTTTTGTGTGAAGTCACTGATAACAATTTTATTTTTGTTCTCTATTACTTTAAGAGTGTTGATGTACGTAAAATTGGAGATTTCAAACCTGCCCAAAAATGAAAATTATCCCATAATTTATGACTCTCTTCTTTCAGCCAAACTCAGTAAAACAAATAAAACAATAAAATAAAACAATATAAATCCTGGGTTTTCCAAGCTTTCTAATGTGAGTGAAAGGTACCTGATATATTTTAAGGAATCCAGGGGTTAATAAAGGACTTCTGAAGCGAAGTAAAAAATATTAATGTTTATAACTTTATAAACCGTAATCTCTGGCTTCCGGTAAGGGCCATACGCGAGTGTATTTCCAGAGTGACCTCTGAACCGACACATGATGTACTGACAAACGCAGAAGCAAAACACAACACCAGTCATGCATTAAAACAAGATTTTTTTAAAGAGAAATGTTGGAGGAGCTTGAGTTTGTTGAGCTTTGTTTGAGCTTATGTCATGTGTCGGGTCAGAGGTTACTCTGTTTTCCGAAGCCAGTGATTATAAGGTGTCATTCGCTCCCATAATAAAGGTTGGAAGAGCCAGGATTTTTTAAAATATAACTCATATTGTGTTTGGCCGAAAAAGCATATCAGCAAATCAGCAAATCTGTCAGCCATTAGCCAATTTTTTGATGCAGTTGATCCATCTGCCTCTCCTTTTGTCCTTTGCAGAATCAACAGAGGGACGCACCTCGTACAGCTTCATTTGACATCTAAGACGTTCATCAGCACACATCATGCCTGTGGTGGTCTTGAAGCCTTCCCGTTTAATGTGGGTGCGTTTGGCTGCTCTAGTGTTCACCTGTGTGGCGTTCAGTGTGGCGTCCCATGGAGGGGCACTCAACGGCGGCACGGCCGATTGGAGCGTGTTCTGCTGGGCTTTTAGCTTCGCAGGAACCCTGCTGGTTCTGTTGGTGGAGCTCATGGGTCTGCAGTCTCGTGCCCCTGTGTCCTGGAACAACTTCCCCATTACTTTCGCCTGCTACGCCTCTCTTCTTTGCCTGTCCGCGTCCATCATGTTCCCCCTCTACTTTCTGAAGGGTTATACGAGCCGCGGCGAGGTCCGGGACCACAGAATCGTCTCCACTGTGTTCTCCTGCCTGGCCACCGTGGCTTACTTCGTGGAGGTGTGTCTGGCGCGGGCGCGACCAGGAGAAGTTGCCGGTTACATGGCGACAGTTCCAGGTCTGCTGAAGGTTTGCGAGACCTTTGTAGCCTGTGTCATATTTGTGTTCATCAGCGACCCCGTCTCTTACAACAATCACTCCGCTGTGAAGTGGTGCATGGCAGTCTACTGCATCTGCTTCGTGATATCGGCAGCCATCGTGGTGTTGTGCGTTGGTGAATGCACCGGGTGCTTGCCTTTCCCGTTTGCGCGTTTCCTTTCTGCCTACGCTCTATTGGCGGTTGTCATGTACCTCACTGCCACTATCATTTGGCCGATCTTCAAGTTTGACAGCAATCATTCAGGAAGCTCAAGCCGACCGGGAAACTGCCAAAACCATTTCGGTTTGTGCTGGTGGGATAAATTGGTCGCTGTGGCCGTTCTCACCGCTCTCAACTTCCTGATCTATCTGGCGGATCTGGCGTATTCTGCCCGACTGGTGTTTGTCACGGCGTGAGAGAGCAAAAAATCATATTTTCCTTGACATTGATCTATGAAAGCCAAAGATTTTGCATACAGTGCTTCAATGAGTTGAAATTTCTAAAACGGGAGAATAGTGAATAATGGCATGTTCAAGTCATGCCAGACAGATCGTATTTACGAATTAAATGCATATGCACTTCATGGTTGTAATTATGAGTGGGAAACAGTGTTATTTAAAAAAAATGAATATAATAGTAGGGAAATTCAGTATTTTCTTTGAACCCACACACGTAGGAAGATGTGTATCAATGTTTGGTCAAGATCTTGTATTGACTGTGCAATAGTCTAACACTCTGTAAAGTCTCGTCCTGCACATCCCAAAGACTTTCACTGAATGTAATCTGAGGTGAAAGTGATTCAGGAGTGAAAATGCTCCCTCTCATCCATTCTTTCACAATTTGACTCTGATACATTGTGATTTCCTACATGGCTTGAGAAATAAAAAGCGACACACTCCATCTATTATAATTAGAAGAACTGTCACCAAACATTTTACATGCTAAAAACAATCACTGTAATAATGGTTCAATTGTGATTCAGGAGTGAAAATGCTCCCTCATTAGTTCCCAGTTTTTTGGCTGATTCATCTTGACTTCCTACATGGTTGTTTAAGAAATGAAAAGCTACACACTTCATCTATTAAGGTTAGAAGAACTGTTATCAAACATTTAACATGATAAAAACATAATTACTGCACTAATGATCCAATCGTAGACTCTGGAGTATCTGACTATTATCTGAAAATGATTCAGGAGTGAAAATGCTCCCTCATAGCCAATGGTTCACAATTTGAGGCTGATGCATCTTGACATCAAGTGGACTGTGTAGCTAGATGAGTCTGCATCTTGCTACACACTCCTTCAATTAAGATTATAAGAACTGTTACCAAACATTGAACATGCTTAAAACAATCACTGCAATAATTATCTAATCAGACAATCTTGAGCATTTGACTAGTATCCAATATAATGGTTAATTTTACAGCACCTTCATAGATTGAAGAAACACATACATCTAAATCTGATGCTCATTCTTTATTAACAAATTAAATGAATAAATAAATAGGTTAAATCGCCAGCTTACTCTGACCAAAGTGAATTTAATGCGCCTGACGCCATAATTACAACATTCCAAATCGTAAATACGAACTTCTCAGGAGGATCTGAACACACCATAAGATTGTATTTGTAATGTGACCAGTGCATTTTCTGACTGTACCACTGCTGCCTTATTATGTGTGTATTGTGTTAATGTTGCTGTGTTGAACTACTGTATATTTGTGTGCTGTTTAATGTGACTTGAAGTGTATGTTTGTCATGTAAGTGTTATGATTGACACATGGGATCACAATAGTGTTTAAGCAGGTAAAAGTTCATGTGTTATAATGAAGGCGAGCGATTCCAAAGCAAACGATTTTTATATTATTTTCTGCATGCAAATAAAGTGCCATTGTGATATGTAAACAAGCCTGTATTTTAATTTGCATTTTGTTTTGGGGTTTTCAGGTTAACATATATTAGTGAGAATATGTTTCAAAGATGTTAAGGAATCCGATATTTATGTTTATTTTCATACTGTATTGTACCTTTTGATCTTCCAAAGAAATGCATTAATATGGTTTAACTGTCCATACATTTCCAGATTTAAATTGATATAGTATTCATATAGAAGATATTATATGTTCAATATTAGGAGATAACCAAATGTTATTGAGTAAATTATAGAGTAGTTAATTCAGATCATAAATTATCAAGTAAACCAACAGGACTTCAAACATGTTTCATAAAAGTTTTGCTTTTGTGACTCAACTCATCCATTTGACCACTTAGACGCATGGAATGAAATATTATTATTATTTAATTTTTTAGATAAGATTTGATTTTCTCTCTTTAAATGGTAAAAATCAGTCATACTTCCAGCCATTGCTACTTTCTTACAAGAGCACCCTATTGAACCAGCGGTATTAATAATTCAAAATATAAATGTGATTTGAAATATGTACTAATACATATACTAGAAATTGTGAAAAAATGGAAATAGAACTAATATGTCATTTTACCTGCTTAGCTGTTTCCTTTTTTAATGAAATGTCATTACGTAGTTTAAATGACGCCAGCTAAATCACAATATTCAGTTTTGCCAAGTCCTTTGGATTTCCTTCGAATGCAACCAACAAATGTGCTGCTCTTTCCCCGGATCGTGAAGGACAGAAGAAGTGGATCCTTCGCTGCTCAGCCTATCCCAAGATTAATTTTGCACCAGTGACAACTGAATTATTTCAGAGTAAATGATAAGTTGAGCTTCAGTGGTTACAGATGATTCACGTTTATATATAAGTATTTACATTTTTATTTATTTGTGTATTTTAAAAGATAAATCTAACAGCACTCCACTAGAAAACAGTTGGTCGTGTCAAGTTTACAGAGATGGCAATGAATATGTCATTGGAGAAAATAATGTACATATTTTAAAGCCAGATAGAAGGGTTTTGCAGATTCTTGCCACACCGTTATGAAGAAAAAGAAAACAATGGGGATATATTTGATATGTAAGAACATAAATATTATTGGAAGTGTCGTTGAGGCCCTCTATTATATACACCTATACACACACATAAATATATATATATATATATATATACACACACACACACTTGTTTTTTATTTCAAATTTCTGCATGTGAATGTATATTAGTGTTTATAAGTTTGCATCCTTATTGCATGTTATTTTACTTAATTTAACAAAAAAAAGTAAATATTTGGTTGTAACTCAAAAAGCTGATTATACAAATAATTAAAAACACCAAGGGCCTTTATTAACAGGTACATTTTTTTGAAACATTCATAATAGATTTCATGAAATTACAGATCTGAAAAACAGCACTTGCCTCGCTGCATTTGTTATGATGTGAGGCAAAAGTTGCATTAACATTTGTTTTTGTTTTAGGGAGCAAGTTTAAACTAGGTTATTCACCAGGGACAGAAATTCAGCCAGTGTGGCTGGAAGGTAAGGCAGCAACTCATTTACAATATTTCCATTTAACCATATTGTACTTAATGGTACAGTTAAATCTACCCTCACCCTTTAAAAAGATCATAAGGCAACCAATAGATGGCACAATACTCATTCACTCTGTGGTGTTTTTGTTGTCATGCAAGCTCTGTCCATTATGTTCCCAGTAGGCCTAAGTCGCTAGCCTGAGCCATGGCTTCTCCCGTCCCTCGCCCTGCTTTACAAAAGGCATCTGCACACAAAATCCCCAATAATGGTGAAAAAATGACTAATTAACGCCACCTTAACTCTGTACTTTTTTCCCTCTGAAATTAAATACTTACAAACACTAAAATATAATCCACCACATCTCTGTGCACACATTGCACCTTAACCTTAGCAGCTTCTATCCAATGCCTTCTGTTGCATCAGGCTTTAATGAATGGAAGTTTGGTTACAGTCTAAATCCTCCAAAGCCTGATACATACCCCCCTTAAAACTTGCAGGTATTGGGTACCGCAGTGCTTGATTGGGGGCAATTTGGGTTTGATTGATCTCCATCACTGTACACCGGCCCTGAAAATGACCTGGGTACCCACATCTCCAGCAGGCCACCCCAAGCCTTCTGACCGCACCAGTGGCAGAAAGATGTCCAAGAGATTGGCAGAGAGAGGGGAGGGGTGGAGATGATACTGAGGTAATGGCACTCTTTGACATGGTCCCCCATGTCCCAGAGCTAACCCTCTGGAAAAAACGTTGGTTGAAGAATGAGGCGCTCGCCGAGCCCAGGGAATGATCATCAGCTAGTTGGTCGGTCTGGTTAAGCGATGCTGGGTGGTGGCACTGGACCCATTCGGCCATTCCTCATGGCATCTGAGCAATGAACTCCTTTAGAAGCACCAGATTGACCATTTCCCCAATGTTGCGTGTCTCAGCCAGTTGTTGGAGTTATTGAGTTGTTGGACCATCACGAAAGGTTGATGGCTGGCTACTTCAGATCAATGTAGGCCCAGAGGTTCTCCACATATGTAGATGTTGCGTACCTCTCTGGACAGCAGAGGAATCAGCCCCACCAGCAATTTGGCACATACCTCTGCTGTCTTTTCAAAAAAAGTCACTAACATCTCTGGGTCGTTCTTTGGACCCATCTTCACCAGAGGAAACGTCTTGGGCAACCTCCTGGCCGAGCAAACTCCAGATGACCTGACAGTGCTCTTCCTGCTCTTGGACCAACAGGCAGAAGGGATTCTCTTGTTCCAACCTGGTCCATCAGCGACCTATGTTGATTCTGATGAAGACCAGCGAGCGATTTGACAAGTTCTGCAAGCGATGTTGTTTGAGCTGGCTGCATGGAGGCGTGCTGACTTCAGTGTCACTAGAATTAGAGACCAAGAGATCTTTATTCACTTTACCATGCCCCACTTGCCACACACAGTTTATCCAGACTTATTTTAACCATCTATGGTCTTGTGTCTTGTCTAGACGCATCACCTGATGATGTTGGCTTATGAAAATATAGAGATATTTCTGGCTCCATCTTTTGTATACGTCGTCTGACGTATACATCTGACTTTTGAAACAATCCAGGTGGCAATGTAGGGTTAGATTTCAACAGTAGAATGTGATTTGGTGTGAGAGGTTCTAGGTCATGATGGTCATCAGACAATGTGGTAATGGGACGACCATTCAAGATTGCTCTAATCTCACAAAAGAGTGTTTGTAGTTCTTCATCATCAAGGGTGTGGTGTTGTAATACGGAGCATAAGATCTGCCTGACCATTCGAATCAGCCTTTCCCAAACTCCCCCATGATGCGAGGCTGCTGGAGGGTTGATTGTGCACTGAAGTCCTTTCTGAAGCATTGCTTTCTGGATTCTGCTTTGGTTCCACTCTGAGAGGGAATTCTGTAACTCTCTTTTTGCACGCACCAGGTTAGTTCCGTTATCAGATCGAATGTGCAGTACTTGACCTCTCCTGGCTATGAATCTTCTTAAAGCGTCAATGCTTTTGACATTTTGTAGTGGTAAAAAAACAAGTTTTGAACTGTCCTGTATTCAATACCCATTTCTGTTCACTTTGGGAGGTGGTGTAGATGCAAGTTTCTGATGCAAGGTACCAGGGAAGTCCATTGAGGTTTCAAATCTTTACTGAAGTTTATTAAGTCAAAAACAAAGATGAAAATAACATAAAGCAAACAAACAACTTAAGCATGTGTTGCTTCCATGTGCATGGTCAAAAAACTGTATGCTCTTGCACCAGCACCCCCTTCCTGTCGGGGGTGTCCTTTCCTTTTATCCTCTTTTTCCCCTCCCACCTATAGAAGGCACACAATCAGAGATAAACAATATTATGTAAAACTGATATTTAAATGATCACAAAAATTAAATTAAATAGGATGGTACAAATGGCTCCTACAGGTGGATTAACTGATGGTGACTCACGCAAATGTCTATATACAAATAAAGAAAACGAGTGGTGGAAAATAAACAAATAAGGAGGATGTAAATTTTGAAAAAGGGATTTCTAGAGAAATATTCAAATGATGTGCTGAAAGAGGGATGAGAGCAGATATAATAATCACGTAGTTTAAAGCTGCAGACAGAAACACACAACCTCTAAAGTAAGAACAACTCACATGTTCATTCTTCAAACACAATTACACTTTGAGATGTTCATATTGTCTGAATGATTGTGAATGGAGTTATGCTTATGATTATGTTTTACTCTCAGATCAATATGTGAGTATTTGAGTTTTTCAATGTGTTTCTTCCTCAGAAATGGATCAAACTCTATATTTGGTTCTTCTTCTCATCGGTGAGTGTGTTTGTGGTTTTATTTCTGGTTTATAGTTTCATCAGGTTTGACTCTGTTATGAAAAGCATTAAAGCAAAGCCTCTCTTTCACAGCTCTCTGCTCCGTATCTGAATGTGTTCAGCGTCAGTATCACTTTATAAACGTGTTGAAGACCTGGACTGAAGCTCAGAGATTCTGCAGAGAGAAATACACAGATCTGGCCAACGTTGACAACATGAACGACATGAACGAGCTGAAGAAGAGTGTGAATGATGGAGGTGTTCAGTACATCTGGATTGGGCTGAAGAAGACGAGTGTTAGTAAATGGCAGTGGTCTTCAGGAGAACCTGCACTCGATCAGAACTGGGGATCTGGACAACCTGATAATACAGGAGGTGAATGTGGAACGATGTTAAATGGAGAATGGCATGATGTGTTATGTAGTAACAGCCTGACTTTCGTCTGCAGTTCATCTAACAGCAGTAAGTGCAGCTCCTACAATGACAACAAATATTAGTTTTTAAAAAGATGTCCCATATGTGTTAAATACTGTAACACCATGAATGCTAGGAGAGAAAATGGATATTTGTGCTTCACAATCTCTATAGAAAGTAAACATTGAAAGCATGTTGATCTTTTGTTGTTGATAACTACGAGAATCTGCTGTTAGAAAGCTAAGAAAATGATTTTTCCCTCAACATTCATTAATTAATCAAAAAATAATCAAAAAAGTAATTCATATTAATTCATAACATTTAAACATATATAACAGACATACAACATTTTGACAGATCGAGATAGTTATGGACAAAATTAAGTTCAGTTCTTGCCTTGTCACTGTGATAATGGTGTGGTCAATCATTATTCGCATTACAGAAATATAGTCATTTTGTTTCGGAGATTTTAATTTAAAAAATAAATTAAGTAGATGTGAGAAACCATCTGATCATCTTGAGCTGTGTGATATTGCTTCATTCATTCATCTTTCAAGATCTCAACACAAACCTGTAAAAACATCATTCTTACATGAGCTTTAAACGAAATCACAGACACATTGTTCATTACAATATAAAAAAACAAGGTCATTAATATTGCAACATTATTCATTTCTATTTTTTGGTAGTGTACAATAAAACACTTTGGATGAAACTTTTACTGACATATTTCTAAGGATTAGCTAATTAACATGTTAATCTGCTGTTTAACATCTTCATCTGTTTGATGTTTCTCTCATTCATCTCTTTGTGTCTGAATCCAGTATTCCAGAGAAACATGTAATAAAACATTTCAATGTTATTGAAAAAAATGTTATTGATAATGTTATTGAAAAAAATTCATTAACATTATCAAGAAAATTCACAAATGTTACTTTTGCAAAATCATCTTGAATATATTATCATCTGTAGAAATAGTCAGTCTTTGAATGACACATGTTTCTGATCCATCGTTGCTCTTATTTATAAATCAGTGTAAGAATAATGAATAAACTGATTCATGAATCTGTTTCCATGTGTTTTTCTTAAAGTGAACACAGGACTCGTCTTTATCAATCAGAAGATGAAGTGGAGAGACGCTCAGAGTTTCTGCAGACAGAATCACATTGATCTGGTCAGTGCGAGAAACCAGTATGAGAATCAACAAGTTGTGAACATCATTAATAATCATAGTTTATCTGGATCATTTGTCTGGATCGGTCTGTTCAGAGACTCATGGCAGTGGTCAGATCAGAGTAACTCCTCGTTCAGATACTGGAAGTCTGGAGAACCTAATAATTATGGAGGAAATGAAAACTGTGCAGTGATATCACAAGCTCTGGGAAAATGGTTAGACACCTCTTGCAGCAACACATTTCCTTTTGTGTGTCATGAAGGTGAGCAGATCCTCACAAAACACACACAATCCATCATCACCTCCAGAGATCTTAAAGTTCACGCTACATGACCCTTGGATGAATCATAGTATCTGCATCTTGAGGCAAACTTGCAGGAAAGTAGAAAGAAAATGGAAATCGAACAAATTACAAATTTCTTTTGCTAACTTTAAAAATGCTTTATCTATATATCAGCGTGCTGTCAAGAAAGCTAAGGCAACATATTTTTCAAACTTGACTACCAAAAATCATCATACTCCGAAAATATTGTTTTCTGTTATAAACTCGGTGTTCCAGCCACCTGTAAATCATATTTCAAACTCCTCTGTTGGATTGAGTGAGGCTTTTTTGCAATTCTTTTGTGACAAAATGACACTTCTAAGGGGTGATTTAAAGGAGGTAGATGTTGACCCACTGGAATCTGTTAACATTACAAGCACTTGGTTTAATGTTGATAGTGCCTTACTACCACTTATTAAAGGAAATAATTGCCAAACTCAAACCCTCTTTATGTCCAAATGATGTATTCATAATATATATTTTAAACAAATAGTTGACTGTGTGGGTCCAGGATTGACGTCATTTGTAAATAAAAGTCTTTCTTCTGGATCTATCCCTGATAGTCTGAAAATGGCCACTGTTAGTCCTGTTTTATAGAAACCCTCACTCAGTGCTACAATCTTAACTGATTGTCATCCAATTTCCACTCTACCTTTTATTTCAAAGGTGTTAGAAAAGACAGTTCTTGTACAACTTCAAACGCATCATATGGACAATATGATCTTTGAGGAATTCCAATCTGGTTTCAAGGCTTGAAAAAAATACTGAAACCGTTTTATTGAGAGTTCTTAATGATATTTCAATGTCAACAGATGCAGGAAATTCTTGTTAGACCTGTCCTCTGCCTTCGATACTATCAATCACAACATTCTAATCTTTAGATTGGTATCTTGTGTGAGCTTAGGAGGAATGGTTTTAATATGCTTAAGATTTTTTTAACAAACAGAAAATTCAAAAATTTGATCTGTGGAGTGCCACAAGGTCTTCTGTTTAATAACCTGCCCGTTTGTTTGGACCGGGGTTGGGGACCACTGATCTAGATTTCTCAGCACATGCTTCAGGGATTCGACCCGAGAAGCACATCACTAATATACCGACACCCGTCTCCACGATGACACCTAGTGGTCAGTTGCACATTTTTGAATACAATATATTCAAAATGTATAGTCGCACGAAGTGAAGGTGCATTAATAACTCCTCTTTTAAGCTTTGTGGGAGTTGTGACAGATGTGCGATTGTGTGGTTTGATCCTGGCCAAATTTGTCCATCATGGCTTCCTAAACATCCCCATTCTCTGATTGGCTTCATGTGCGATTGTGTGGTTTGTTGTTAGTTTCGCGTCAGCCATCCCGTCTTTCCGTGCTTTCTCCATGACAGAAGAACCAACTGGGTTAGTCACCCAAGAAAAATGGAGCATATCACCCCAGCCATGGCCCAAATGGCGATTAATTTGTTCTATGCTGTGGCAGCTGTGTGAGCCTGGAGGCGGCACATGGCTGCCACCCCTGAGCCGTGGCCTATCCCCGACGACGCAACAGAGGTACCGCTTCCCACCCTAGCCCAGCCTCAAGTTTCCTTCAAGTTTCTAACTGAATCTCAAGTCACCTTTACTTATATAGCGCTTTTTACAATACAGATTGTTTCAAAGCAGCTTTACATTGGTCACATGAAAACATCATACCGTATTTATTCGAGTATATCGCGCACACGTGTATAATGCGCACCCCTAATTTTCGATAAAGAATCGGTATAAAATTTTGTTTCACACCAAGCATTGTAATTGACAAAAAACGTTGTTGAACACGTGCAGCCATGATAAAAAACATTTATTTTTTTGACAACATAAACTAATGAACACAATACCGAAAGAGAATTGCCGGTAAAAATATTTATTTAAAATCCTTCGACGTCAGATTCCTCATCAGAGACACTAAAGAGTTGCTCCCATTCTTCTGGAGTTAATTTTTCATCAGTGTCCGTCCATTTTATTGCTGATGCCTGTCTTCACAAAAAACACATAATGCCTGTCTTCTCCTTAACGTGTGGGTGAGGAAATGAAGCAGCGAGGGGATGTTTTTTTTTCTTCGCCCTCACGTACAGTGAGAGGCTGCAGCCTGTGTTACGGGATGTAATGTATCATGCAATCGATTGCTTTGGGCTATGTTGCGGTTTATGTTTGAATACAGTTGCTGAATTGCACTCACGAGTCTGCCTTTTATTTTATGCATATATTGCTTCTTAAACAGCCTGTAAAATGCGCAGCACGAACTCTCAATTCGCCGGCGCCCTCAAAGGACCGGCCGTCAAAACAAACCCCACCCCAGCCCAGTCCAGCCCTCGTGCATAACGCGCATCCCTAACTTTGATTTATTTTTTTGGTAGGAAATTTTGCGCGTTATTCTCGAATAAATAAGGTAAACAAAGTTTGTTTTAAAAGAGCAGGCGAATTAATACAATTGATGAATATTAAGTTAATAACTAAGTTATGATTATTGATCGATTTGATTGATTGATAGTTTGATTAGTTCGATTGGAGATGGGTTCATAATCTACACCGGGGAGGGTTTAGTAGAGTCACGGTCTCCACAGACACTTCAGGGTAGTGCTGTGCTCGTGTCCAGGTGCTGGTCCTTCATCTGATCTGGATACGGCCCGGATCCGGCTGACCATGGTAACCTCGGAATAAACAGAGAATAATATCAGCGTAGATGCCATTCTTCTTCTGATGTATCGAGTACATCAGATGTTATGAGAATGTTCCCGGTTCCGGCTGACTGTCCCCCAGCCCTGCCTCCGCGGGAAGCCGTCAGTCCTGCGCCGCCACTGGATGAGTCCTGATGGGAGGTGAAATCGAAGGGTCCTGCCACCTCTAGCTTCGGGAGCTTCGGGAGCACCTCAGTTGGGGAGCCCTGGGCTCCGCCTTCGGCCTCGGACCCCTTCTCTCCACCTCGGCCCGTCGACTTGTCGGCTCCGCCCTGGCACCTCCCACCCTCACCTCCACCAGTGACCCTTGACCTGGTGGCTCCACCGGGATCCTGCAGTTGGCCGTCTTCGTCTTCCGTCTTCGTTGGCCATCAACATCTACAGCCATCAACATTCCCTGGTTCCAGCCTCCTTTGACTCCACCGTGGGCTGTCTATAACATTCTCTGGGTCTGGCGCCTGGACCATCCTCCCCCTTGGTCACCAGGATTTTGCCTCTCTGCCATCATCCTGTCATCACCTCCCGGTCCTCGTCCTCCTCCTAAACCTCCTCCTGCTACCGTCTGACCTGCATCACATCACCATGGTGCGAGGTTGCGCCTTTTGTCGTGTGAGGGGGCGTAATGTCACAGCACTACTCTTCCGGGATTCTTATGTTGCTTTTTTCACATGTTCCTTTTTGTTCTAGGTATTTCTGTCACTCATCAGTTTCCGTAGACACTAATTCACTCAGCTTTCTTTTGTTTGTTAATCACTGCTTGTATATAGTCATCACTGTTCCCTCCTCAGTTGTTGGTTCTTGAGTTTGTGTTCACCTTAGAGTTTCCGTTGGATCACGCTTCCTCGTCCTTTCCGTGCCTTCTCCGTGACAATGGTCACTAAGTCTAAAGTCTTGCATTTACAAGTAGTTCATAAGCAGCAGCACAGTTTTTGAAAGATTTTAGAATATTTTTTCACGTTACTCCTCTCTTGAAGGAATACATTGGCTGGCAGTTAATTATAGCAGTGGTCCCCAACCTTTTTTGTGCCGCGGACTGGTAAACGTGTGATAATTTTGCCGCGGACCGGTGCCCGCTCGAGATTGTTGACGGGGGGTGCGAGCGAGATGGATAATGGGTCCGCACGAGATTGTTGATGGGGGGGGGGGGGGAGGTGGGGGTGGTTTTGCGAGCGCAAGCGAGACTGTTAAAACCCCTCCATAGTCAAAGCGCCACAACCGCTTGCAGCAGCTCACGGACCGGTCCGCGAATACGCTCCGCGGCCCGGTACCATTTCATCGACGCCACTTCGTCCGCGGACCGGGGGTTGGGGACCACTGAGTTATAGAATTGAGTTTAAATTCTTACTCCTTGTCTATAAATTCTTACATAATTAAACTCCGAGCTATTTGGCAAATGTTCTTCGGCCTTATACTCCCTCACGTAGTTTAAGCTCTGGTGATCAAAACTTGTTCCAAATCCCCAGAGTTCGTCTGAAGTGCCGTGTAATAGAGCGTTCTCAGTGGCTGGTTGTATCCTTTGGAACAGCCTTTCTAATAACATTAGGGCTGTTCCTACATTGTCCACATTCAAATCCAGCCTCAAAACTTATCTCTTTTCATTGGCTTTTAATAACCTATAAATATGTGTTCTTATGCTGTTTATTTTTGTGTCTTAATATTTTAACTGTATTGTACAGCACTTTGGTCCACCTCACGACTAAACTGAACTTGAACTTGACATGACAAATTCCTCCACAGTGTTTGTTCTGCATGTTGTTTTTGATCAGTCTCTCTCTAGTTTGTGCTTGTGGTTTGTTTTGTGTCCAGATAAACTGATTGTGATCAAAGAGAATCTGACGTGGCCTGAAGCTCTGAGATACTGCAGACAGAATCATGTGGATCTGGTGTCGGTTCATTCAGAGCAGATGCAGCGTCGTGTGATGAATGTGGTTAAACTGGCGTCTACTGAGGAGGTGTGGATGGGTTTACGTCACTCCAGCATTTTGGGCATCTGGTACTGGGTGAGCGGAGACACCGTGTGCTATCAGAACTGGGGGAAAGATGATTCAGATCAATGTGAGGATGGAGTGAGATCTGGAGCAGTTCAGTCTAAAGAAGATTATCGCTGGATCAGCCGTCCTGAGACTGAACAACTCAACTTCATCTGCACAAATTATCAGTGAAGGGTATTTTCTGTTCTAACATAACAGCTAAATGTTTTTTTTTAACTGGTAAAGACTTAAAGTACAATTTCTGTAAGTGAAAAGTATGACACTTTTTAATATTAATATGATATTTATTTTGTGTATATAAAACACTAATGTGGACTATATATGTTGTACAGACCCCATGAAATTAAAATGAGTTTTAATCTGTGGTTTTAGTTATAATTCAAATTTACACTCATTCACTTCCAGAAACACAACTCAATATTTTTGACAGTCTGTTCAATCAAAAGTCCATATAGAAAGCATAAGATCATGATTCAAGATTGTGACAAAGAAAACTAGCTGTTAAAAAATCCAGCAAAAACAAACAAGAACAAAACTTAGCAAAATTACATCAGTTTATTTCATGGGATCTTGTTATTCTGCTGGTGTGGGACTTTTTGCTTCTCTCTCCTGTGTTTTTACAATAGTCATATCTTTTCACATTATTCACATTTGTGTGTATCTCAATTACAGTAAGTAGTTTAATCTTAAAGTTTAGTATAAAATATATTGTAACCTGTACGTGTGTTGAACTAATTCAAAGCATAACCAGCTCAAATAAACTCATTTACCAGCAGCATTCTTGAGTCCTGACATTTATAACACACACATGTATGTATGTATGTATATAAATATAAAGGTGTTGCACTTTGAAACCAAAACGTGTTGCAGAACCCTGGATTGTGTAATGTGGATATGATGAGGTGTAACTGTGATGAAAGGTCAACAGAAGTCCAGAGAGAGTGAAGTGAAGTTTAGTTGACTTTTTTTGTTTGTTTATTTTTTATACTGGATTATTATATTTTTTATACCGGAACTGTTGCATTTGATGATTCATAATTCTTTATTTTTTTTGTCCAGTACCAGTCGTCCTTCTCTCCTCAAAAGACCACAAGCCACATCAGCCCAACTGACATCGTTCCCATACAAAAGTCTCTCTTAACTTGGTTGCTGCTGGAAGTGGTATTAGGAGGCCAACAGGGGGCGCTCACCCCCGTGGGTCCTTTGTGGGTCCTAATGCCCCAGTATATTGATGGGGACACTGTACTGCAAGAAGCAACGTCCTTCGGATGAGACGTTAAACCGAGGTCCTGACTCTCAGTGGTCCTTTGCAAGAGTAGGGGTGTAACCCCAGCATCCTGGCCAAATTTGTCCATCATGGCTTCCTAAACATCCCCATACTCTGATTGGCTTCATCACTCTGTCTCCTCTCCACCAATAAGCTGGTGTGTGTTGAGCGTTCTGGTGCAATATGGCTGCCGTCGCATCATCCAGGTGGAGCTGCACTCTAGTGGCGGTTGAGGAGATTCCCCATTCCATGTAAAGCGACTTTGAGTGTCTATGATAAAGCGCTATATAAAATGTAATGAATGTTGATCTTTTGTTGTTGATAACTGTGGGAATCTGCCATTACAAAGCTAAGGATATTATTTCCCCTCAACATTCAAAATAAATTGAAAATAAAAATAGTTATGAATTCATAACATTTAAACATATATAACAGACATCCAACATTTTGACAAAACAAAGTTCAGTTCTCGCCTTGTCACTGTGATAATGTTGTGGTTAATCATTTCTCGCATTACAGAAATATAGTCATTTTGTTCTGGAGACTGTAATTAATTTAAAAAAAAAGTAGATGTGAGAAACCATCTGTTCGTCTTGAGCTGTGTGAAATTGCTTCATTCATTCATCTTTCAAGATCTCAACACAAACCTGTAAAAACATCATTCTTACATGAGCTTTAAGTGAAATCACAGACACATTGTGCATTACAATGTAAAAAACAATCAGGCCTGAAATACTAATGATTTCATTGATATTGTAACAATATTAATTTGTATTTTTTGGTAGTGTACAATAAAATTATTTGGATGAAACTTTTACTGACATATTTCCAATGATTATTTAATGAACATGTTAATATGTAGTTGTGGCGAGCAGGGCGGGGTCGAGGGACCGTGAGAGCGTCACGAGAGCCGGTGGCGTGATTGGTAATGAGCGCCACCTGCGAAGCCATCGGTCTCTCGTCTCACGGAGGAGCGGAGACTTAAAAGGAGGAGCGACGACAGTGAAGACGAGAGTGGACCAGGCCTGGATTTTATGTTGTGTTTTGTGTGGGCGGCAGTCGACCGCGAGGGGCTGCCGCCATTACTTTCGTTTTGTATTTATGTTTTATTTTGAGTATTAAAGTGTGTTCAACGTCTGCCGGTTCCCGCCTCCTTCCTCCCTGAACGTTCAACATTGTTACACTGGTGCCGAAACCCGGGAGGTCGGAGGGACACGCTATCAAAGAGCCCTCGCTGCCGGGAGGGCTCGCGGTGCTGCGGAGCTCGGGCAGCACGAGAGAAGACGAGAGGTCCGTCAGATGCTGCCCGCGGCGGTGGCGCTGGAGCGCCGAAGGATCGCGTGGGATGGAGAGCCCTGCCGTGCTCCTGGGTCGAGGTGGGAGGCTGCCGTCCGTGAGGGAGCGGAGGAGTCGCCCGTTTGCCAGCGCGCCGGAGCCTGCTGCCGTCCGCCGTGAACGGGGAGGAGCGGGGAACGGGGACTCGCTGCCGGCTGCCCTCGCAAGGAGGAGTCGTCGCCGGCCGCCAGGAGGCGGAGGAGCGCCAGCCCGTCCACGGATCTGCGTCCAGTGCCATCGCACAGCACCGCGAGGAAGAAGCTCTCGAGCGGTCGAGGACCGAGAGGCAGCGTGTCAGGGAACCGGACCAAGATTTTTTTTCTTTTCTTTTTCCTCTCTCCCCTTTCTCGTCGCTGTCGCTCCTCTTGTCTCCGTTTCCTTTTCCCTCGCCTCGTCTGTCCTTACCCCCAGGTACCGCGGCCGCCGTGATTGGCCCCCCCCGGAGGAGGGGGGGGGGAGTAGAGCGCAGACTCGTGGGTACCCCCCGGCCTGCGAAGGGCGTTGGGGGTATGTGGCGAGCAGGGCGGGGTCGAGGGACCGTGAGAGCGTCACGAGAGCCGGTGGCGTGATTGAGAATGAGCGCCACCTGCGAAGCCACCGGTCTCTCGTCTCACGGAGGAGCGGACACTTAAAAGGAGGAGCGACGACAGTGAAGACGAGAGAGGACCAGGCCTGGATTTTATGTTGTGTTTTGTGTGGGCGGCAGTCGACCGCGAGGGGCTGCCGCCATTACTTTCGTTTTGTATTTATGTTTTATTTTGAGTATTAAAGTGTGTTCAACGTCTGCCGGTTCCCGCCTTCTTCCTCCCTGAACGTTCAACATTGTTACAGTAGTTTAGAATCTTCATCTGTTTGATGTTTCTCTCATTCATCTCTTTGTGTCTGAATCCAGTATTCCAGAGAAACATGTAATAAAACATGTGGAGAAAAAAAGTTCACAAAATGTTCACAAATGTTACTTTTGCAAAATCATCATGAACATATTTTGAATAATATACAGTGAAGTTCACTTATCTCGACCTCGGTTAACTCGCCAACCCTTTTATGTCGACATTTTTGAAGTGGAACCGCCAAACTCCCTATTTGTCTAACCATTTTTTTATCGGTTATGTTGATTCTTTTATGTCGCTGAAACCTAATATCTCGAGCACAAAAGAGGGACAAATTCACCACTTCACATGCTTATCTCGTGACTCATGATCATACCTAGTTCACTGCGCATGCGCTGAGTTTGCCTTGCACGTGGATCGCGGTCCATATGGTCGCTCACTCCAGTGACTCACAGTGAAAGCGTCTTCTGCAGTCGCAGAAGAACTCGCAGAAGTGGCGGAAAAATCAAGCCTTGCAGATGCTATGGCAGGAGTTGCATCACTGTCCAGGAATTCCCAGATTACATTGACATCGACAAAAACGTCATTACTGATAGAAGCATTTGTTTTCAAGCAAAGGCAAAAAGCAACAAAGATTTTTATACTTTGTAAAGAAATCACAGTAATGGTTGTACAATACATTTCAGAACTGTGTCAGGGTGAAATGACTGTAATGAGCGAATGTGTTTATGTGTGTTGTGACTGTGTTATGAGCGAATGTGTTTATGTGATTGTTTATGCTGTGAGCGAAATTGTGTTTGCAATGTTGGAGAATATAATTAAAGGTTTGTATGGAGAATGGAAGGTGTTTTTATTGTATACTGGTAAATCTCTGCTGTTAGTTGCTGCACATATACCTTTTGTTGTTAGCAAACATATACAGTGTGTGTAAATTTTTATAGCATGCCGATCCTTCATCAAATAAATCGTCATATTGGCTGTTGTTTATCTCGATCATTGGTCATCTCGATGTTTTTTTGCAACCCCTGAGACCATCGACATAACCATATTCCACAGTGTAATCATCTGTAGAAACAGTCTTTGAATGACACATGTTTCTGATCCACCGCTGCTCTCATTCACATCCAAACCATAACTTCAAAAATGATTCACGAGCGTCTGATTCATGAATCTGTTTCCATGTGTTTTTCTTAAAGTGAACACAGGACTCGTCTTTATCAATCAGACGATGAATTGGAGAGACGCTCAGAGTTTCTGCAGACAGAATCACATTGATCTGGTCAGTGTGAGAAACCAGAATGAGAATCAACAGATTCAGAAGTTCATCAATGATAATCACATATCTAATGATGTCTGGATCGGTCTGTTCAGAGACTCATGGCAGTGGTCAGATCAGAGTAACTCCTCATTCAGATACTGGAGATCTGGAGAACCTGATAATGCTGGAGGAAATGAAAACTGTGCAGCGATAGCACAAGCTCTGGGAAAATGGTATGACACCTCTTGCAACAGCAAATTTCCTTTTGTGTGTCATGAAGGTGAGCAGATCCTCACAAAACACACACAATCCATCATCACCTCCAGAGATCTTAAAGTTCATGCTACTATCTATACTATATATATTTATACTATATATACTTATCTATATATCAGCGTGCTGTCAAGAAAGCTAAGGCAACATATTTTTCAAGCTTGACTACCAAAAATCCTCATACTCCAAAAATATTGTTTTCCGTCATAAACTCGGTGCTCCAGCCACCTGTAAATCATATTTCAAACTCCTCTGTTGGATTGAGTGAGGCTTTTTTGCAATTCTTTTGTGACAAAATGACACTTAATCTGTTAACATTACAAGCACTTGGTTTAATTTTGATAGTGCCTTACTACCCCTTATGAAGGAAATATTTGCTAAACTCAAACTCTCTTTATGTCCAAATGATGTTGTCATGGACTCTACCACACCCACAGCATCAGACCGCTACGCTCCACCTACCCGATCAAGCTCTCCGGAATTCTAATAACAATCACCTGCAACCACTCTCCTCACCCTTCATAAACTGCCTTCTCTCCAATTCTCATTGTCTGGTCTACAAGTTCTAAACTGAACCTTCGCCCGACTCCCTCTGCGTTTCCTGTTTGGCTAGAGTCTTTTCTACTTGCCTCCTCATCGTCCTACATTGTTCTCTCACCTCTTCATCAGTTTGCTATTCAGTTAGCTGCTTTAATAAACTCCATTCAAGTTACCTCTGTCTGAGTCTCCTTCTGCATCATGACAGAAGACCAGACCGAAATACATCTGGAAGCAGCCGCTAGCGCGATCTCATCTCCGGATCCCCGCACCGGCACCGCTGAAACGCTGCAGCAAGTCCTCCACACCCAAGCCGTGGCTTCATCGTCATCCGCTGCTGCCAATCCCATGGCCCGACCTGCGACATACTCTGGTGAGGCGGAAGATTGCAGTGGGTTCCTGCTACAATGTTCCCTCTATTTGGAAATGCAGCCGCACCAGTTCGCTAACGATCGCGCCAAGATCGCGTTTATGATCTCGCTACTGTCTGGCCGTGCGCTTCAATGGGCTAGATCCATCTGGGAGGCCGGCGGTCCGGTGGTACAGTCCTTGACATCATTTGTGAGCCATTTCAAAGAGGTATTTGGCCAAACCGCTAACCTTCTTTCCACGCACGATCAATTATATCGCCTTCGCCAGGGGAAATCCACAGTCTTCGAATATTCTCTCCAGTTCCGCACGCTGGCGTCCTCTAGCGGATGGAACGAGGTGGCCTTATTGACTGCTTACCGTCAAGGTTTAAATTCCAACATACGCCAGCAGATGGCAGTCTATGATGACAACATTGGATTGGAGAGTTTTATTCAACGGTCCATACGGATCTCTCAACGTCTTACTGCTTGTCACGGTGAACAACACTCACTGCCTCCTCCGCCTTCAACATATGCTAACTTACCTGAACCAATGCAAGTTGACTCCATGCGGCTCTCTTCTACTGAACGTCAACGCAGAATCCGTTTGCATCTCTGCCTGTATTGTGGCGCTGAAGGTCATCTTCTACCCAACTGTCCTGTCCGACCCCCACGCTCAGCGGTGAGTGCGATCCAGACTCCCTCTTCAGTCCTGTCTTTAACCCTGACTGATGTTATGGTAATCACATCTCAATTCTCCATTTCAGCAAAAGCCCTCATAGACACTGGTTCGGCCGGCAACTTCATGTCACTTAATCTACTGCGCAAACTTCATCTCAAAAGACGGCTCACCAATCAAACCCTCCGTGCTAACACCATATTAGGAACACCGCTGGGCTGTGGTTACATACGACACGTTACACCTGTGGTCACATTGCGTCTGGGATGCTTACATCAAGAGGACATGTCCTTCATGGTGTTGGATGGATCCACCACAGACATCATCCTGGGACGTCCTTGGATGCTACAACATGCTCCCTCAGTGTGCTGGCGCTCTGGTGAAGTTCTTCGCTGGAGTACATACTGTCTTCAAAACTGTCTGCAACCTGTCAAGAAACTTCTCCACCCATCTCACAACCATAATATGAAGTCTTCATCTGTAACCCTCGGTTCCACCACAGTCGAGAGTCCAGAGACTGGTAGTCCCCAGAAAATTCCAACTGAGTACAGGGCATTTCAGGATGTCTTCTGTAAGCTGAGGGCCACTAAGTTACCACCACACCGGCCCTGGGACTGTGCCATCGACCTGCTGCCTGGGGCAACCCTACCACGGGGCAAGATCTATCCTCTCTCCATCCCTGAGCAGAAGGCCATGGACGAGTACATCGCCGAAGCATTAGAGCAAGGTTTCATCCGCCCGTCTACATCTCCAGCCGCTTCCAGTTTCTTCTTTGTTAATAAAAAAGACGGAGGCTTGAGGCCCTGCATAGATTACCGGACTCTTAACTCTCAAACCGTCAAGTTCAAATACCCCCTTCCTCTAGTGCCGGCTGCTCTGGAACAGTTACGGGGAGCCTGCGTCTTCTCCAAACTCGACCTGCGGAGCGCATATAATCTCATTCGGATCCGTGAGGGTGACGAATGGAAGACTGCCTTCATAACCCCATCCGGTCATTATGAGTATCTAGTTATGCCTTATGGATTATCCAACGCTCCTTCCGTCTTCCAAGGATTTATGAATGAGGTGTTCCGGGAGTTCCTCAACCAATTCGTGATCGTTTATATTGATGACATCCTCATCTACTCCCGGAACCTGGCCGACCATCGCCACCATGTGACACAGGTTCTCCACAAGCTTCGCAAACACCACCTCTACCTCAAACTTGAAAAATGCGAATTTCACAGAGAATCAGTCCATTTCCTCGGTTATATCATTAACCAGCAAGGCATCCAAATGGACCAGAAGAAGGTACTGGCTGTGAAGAACTGGCCCCAACCCTCTACAGTGAAGGAACTCCAACGATTCCTGGGTTTTTCAAACTTCTACCGTCGTTTCATACGCAACTTCAGTAAAATCAGCACCCCCCTTACATCATTACTCCGTCTCGGACCCAAATCTCTGACCTGGAACACCGAAGCCAGCATCTCCTTCCAACGTCTCAAGGACGCTTTCTGCACAGCCCCCATCCTCACTCATCCCAATCCGGACCTCCCATTCATAGTCGAGGTAGACGCATCCCTCACAGGGGTTGGAGCTGTTCTCTCACAGCGGCAGGGTGAACCCCCTCGACTCCGTCCTTGTGCCTTCTATTCTAAGAAGCTGACTCCAGCAGAGGTGAATTATGACATCGGGAACCGAGAGCTGTTGGCCATTAAGCTGGCCCTGGAGGAATGGCGCCATTGGTTGGAGGGAGCCAAACACCCTTTCACTGTGATTACAGACCACCGTAATCTGGAATATCTTCGTGATGCTAAACGCCTGAACACCCGCCAAGCACGATGGGCTTTGTTCTTTACACGTTTTAACTTCACTGTGACTTATCGCCCAGGAGAAAAGAACCTGAAAGCAGACGCCCTTTCCCGATTGCACAATCCCTCGGCCAAGGCGTCTCCTCTGGAACCCATTCTTCCTTCTGCTCTCGACATCAGTCCTATACAATGGTCACTTGATGAGAAAATAGCGGAAGCCACCCGATCTGAACCTGCTCCGCCAGGAGGTCCTGAGGGGCGAACCTATGTGCCGGACAGTTGTCGCGTACCATTAATGGACTCCACTCACTCTTCTCTGGGCTCAGGTCATCCAGGCAGTCATCAAACCCTCTTGCTACTCAGGAACAGGTATTGGTGGCCTCGTATGTCCCAAGATGTCTCACGATTCGTTAAAGGCTGCTCCATCTGTGCCATATCCAAAGTACCTCGTCATCTACCAGAAGGCAAACTGGTTCCATTACCCATTCCTCGGCGTCCATGGTCCCATATTGGTGTTGACTTTCTTACAGACTTACCACCTTCAGATGGACTCACATGTATCCTTGTCACAGTTGACCGGTTCTCCAAAGCCTGCAAGTTTGTCCCACTCAAGGGTTTACCCACTGCTCTGCAGACAGCTGAAGCCCTATTCCACAACATCTTTAGGCACTTCGGCATACCAGAAGACATCGTTTCCGATCGGGGCCCTCAATTCATCTCCCGCGTCTGGCAAGCCTTCTTCCGCCTCCTGGGGGTGACAGTCAGTCTTACCTCGGGGTACCACCCTCAATCCAACGGACAGACAGAACGGAAAATTCAGGAGCTTGGGAGATACCTGCGGTCGTATTGCCACAACCAGCAGGATAGTTGGAGTCGTTTCTTCCCCTGGGCTGAATATGCCCAAAACTCCCTTCGCCAAGACTCCACCGGTCTCACACCCTTCCAATGCATCCTCGGATATCAGCCTCCTCTCTTTCCCTGGTCCGGGGAACCTTCCGAAGTCCCAGCGGTTCACCACTGGTTTCTAGAGAGCGAGAAGGTCTGGGACTCGGCTCACACTCACCTTCAAAGGGCAGTCCGGAGACAGAAGAGACAAGCTGACATCCATCGTGCAAGTACGCCTCTATACCTTCCAGGGCAAAAGGTATGGCTCTCCACTAGGGACATCCGTCTCCGGCTGCCCTGCCGTAAGCTGAGTCCTCGGTACATTGGCCCTTTCACCATACACAAACAGATCAACGAGGTCACTTACAGACTCAATTTACCCCAGGACTACCGAATCTCACCTTCATTTCATGTGTCTTTGTTGAAGCCTTATGTTAACCCTCTACTCCCTTCTCCTTCAGGGTCTGATGCTGGTGACGTACCTCCTCCTCCTCCAGTGGATCCGAATGAACACAACATCTACAGGGTCAATACCATCTTGGACTCTCGGCGACGGGGCGGCATCCTGGAATACCTGGTAGACTGGGAGGGGTTTGGCCCAGAAGAACGTTCCTGGGTCGCCCGCGACGATGTACTGGATCCTTCACTACTCACCGACTTCCACACCAGCCATCCTAATCGGCCAGCTCCTCGAGGCCGGGGCCGACCCCGTCGTCGCGCATTGCGGGCATCAGGAGCTGCCCCTGGAGGAGGGGGTACTGTCATGGACTTTACCACACCCACAGCATCAGACCGCTACGCTCCACCTACCCGATCAAGCTCTCCGGAATTCTAATCACAATCACCTGCAACCACTCTCCTCACCCTTCATAAACTGCCTTCTCTCCAATTCTCATTGTCTGGTCTACAAGTTCTAAACTGAACCTTCGCCCGACTCCCTCTACGTTTCCCGTTTGGCTAGAGTCTTTTCTACTTGCCTCCTCATCGTCCTACATTGTTCTCTCACCTCTTCATCAGTTTGCTATTCAGTTAGCTGCTTTAATAAACTCCATTCAAGTTACCTCTGTCTGAGTCTCCTTCTGCATCATGACAGATGTATTCATAATAGATATTTTAAACAAATAGTTGACTATGTGGGTCCAGGATTGATGTTATTTTTAAATAAATTGGCCACTGTTAGTCCTGTTTTATAGAAACCCTCACTCGATGCTACTATCTTAACTAATTTTCGTCCAATTTCCACTCTAACTTTTATTTAAAAGGTGTTTTAAAATAAAACCTACCTTTTACAACTTCAAACGCATCTTATGACAATATGATTTCTGAAGAGTTCCAACATGGTTACAAGGTTCGACATAATACTGAAACCGGTTTATTGAGATTTATGTTAGACCTGTCCTCTGCCTTCGATACCATCGATCACAACATTCTAATCTCTAGATTGGTATCTTTTGTGGGCGTAGGAGGAATGCTTTTAAAATGGTTTGTCTTTTTTAACAAACATAAAGTTTGCAGATAGCAGAAAGTTAGCAGATTAGGAAATTTCATCTCTCCTTTAGAAAAGGTTTTGTTTAATCACCTGCTCTTTTCACTTTATATGCTACCTCTAGGTGCTATTTTTAGGAAATGGATTTTCCATTTTATGGAGCATTGTTTCATTTGTTATGTTGATAACACACACATCTATTTGCCTGTGGTCCAACTGGTCTAATGTCATTATTTGTTGCCGGGGTAATAGAGCGTTCTCAGTGGCTGGTCCTATTCTATGGAACAGCCTTCCCAAGAACATTAGGCTGCTCCTACATTGTCATCATTCAAATCCAGCCTCAAATGATACACACATTGAAGCTTCAGTGTCACACGTAACATCTCTGACACTGCTGTTCTGCCTGGTAATTTGACTCCAGCCTGTTTGAACTGTGACACTGTTTCATTTGAATAAACTGCATATGGATCTTAACCTGCTCGAGTTCTCATTACAGATACATTTTAGTCACTGCAAAAAATAAAAAATAAAAATAAAAATAAAAAATCCATTAGCTAAAAGTCACATTGATCGGAACATCACATTTTCCCATGAACTCTCTAATAAATAAAAGTTGGTACATCCTCATTTCCTTTAGAATTCCAATAAAAATAGTTCAGCTTCCCATTTGTAGCTAATTTCATAATAATCTTTTCCAATAATGTCCCAAAAACTATAAAAGACATTCAGAGGGAAGGCCATCTAGTCCAGGATTGTTGATTTCTGAGTGAGTCTCAATGTTTATGTAAGAGATGTATCAGTTTATGAAGATCTCACACAAATCTGTTCATTATTTCACTGATTTATCACAATGGCATCTGTTCAAGTTTTTGCTGTGAATATTTTCTTTACTCAACATTTTGAAGTGAAACAAAGCTGACATTTATATTGTTGAGTACATCAATGATGGTGTATAATTTTGTGATGTTCTTTATGCATCTTTTTATTAGGAAATATATGTGTGTTATATATATGTCAGGACTCAAGACTGCTGCTTGTAAATGAGTTTATTTGAGCTGGTTATGCTTTGAATTAGTTCAACACATGTACAGATTACAAGATATTTTATACTAAACTTTAAGAAAAACTTTTTCATTTCATTACGAGACATAATAGATGCTCACAATCACTTTTTAAACAAATAATTAGTAAAGATATGACTCTTGTGAAAACACAGGAGTGAGAAGAAGAAAGTCCCACACCAACAGAATAACAAGATCCCATGAAATCAACTGATGTGATTGTGCTGCGCTTATATTTGTTTCTTTGTTTGTTTATTATCCAGTTAAACATCATGTCACATTCTTGGACTGCAAGAACATTTGACACAGACTGTGTCAAAAATATTGAGTTGTGTTTCTGGAAGTGAATGACTGAAAATTTGAAATGTAAATAAAAAAAACAGATTGGAACTCATTTTGATTTCAAAGATCATTAAAACATATATTGTCCACATTAGCATTTTTAAATTTGATTTTAAAACGACTCTTCACTTACAGAAATTATCACTATACTTTGATATAAGAACATTACCTTAATAGATACCTAAAGTTTAATTAGTTATCTTATTTAGATAACTAGTAAAAAAAAAAAAACGTAATTAATAAAAAAAAAAAACTCTGGAACAAATACATCCTTCAGTCATAATTTATGCAGATGAAGTTGAGTTGTTCAGTCTCAGGACGGCTGATCCAGCGATAACCTTCTTTAGACTGAACTGCTCCAGATCTCACTCCATTCACACATTGATCTGAATCATCTCTCCCCCAGTTCTGATAGCACAGGGTTTCTCCATTCACCCAGAACCAGAGTCCCACAGTGCAGGAGTGACGTAAACCCATCCACACCTCCTCAGTAGACGCCAGTTTAACCACATTCATCACCTCATTCTGCATCTGCTCTGAATGAACCGACACCAGATCCACATGATTCTGTCTGCAGTATCTCAGAGCTTCAGGCCACGTCAGATTCTCTTTGATCACAATCAGTTTATCTGGACACAAAACAAACCACAAGCACAAACTAGAGAGAGACTGATCAAAAACAACATGCAGAACAAACACTGTGGAGGAATTTGTCATGTCAGACATGTAGCGTGAACTTTAAGATCTCTGGAGGTGATGATGGATTGAGTGTGTTTTGTGAGGATCTGCTCACCTTCATGACACATGAAAGGAGATTGGTTGTTGCAAGAGATGTCTATCCATTGTCCCTGGACATACTGGTCAACCGCTGCACAGTTTTCAACACCTCCAGCATTATTAGGTTCTCCAGACTTCCAGTATCTGAATGAGGAGTTACTCTGATCTGACCACTGCCATGAGTTTCTGAACAGACCGATCCAGACATCATTAGATATGTGATTATCATTGATGAACTTCTGGATCTGTTGACTCTCATTCTGGTTTCTCACACTGACCAGATCAATGTGATTCTGTCTGCAGAAACTCTGAGCGTCTCTCCAATTCATCGTCTGATTGATAAAGACGAGTCCTGTGTTCACTTTAAGAAAAACACATGGAAACAGATTCATGAATCAGTTTGTTCATTATTCTTTTCTCTGATTTATGAATAAGAGCAGCAATGGATCAGAAACACGTGTTATTCAAAGAATGACTCTTTTTTGATTATTAAGTAGTCAAAATACGAAAACTACAAAAAACGTTTTTGAATATTGTCATGATTTTTGAACTTTTTTTTATCCTTAATGTTTCCTGTATTTTCTGGAATAAAATTAATTATGAATTTCAATTTATTTAGGCCAAAACAATGGTTTGAAATTCATTCAATATTTACAGTATCAATTGTGCTGAAAAATAAAATTCTTTAATTATCATATTTATTGACAATTTTTTGGTTGACTGACTATTATCATCAAAACAAAAGTTAAACAAGCACTAAATCAAATCAAAAAACTAACAAATTCAGTCCGATATAGTTTTCTTTTCAATACAGATGTAGAAAGTGATTAAATTATTAAATTAGATGGAATTATTATGAATTTAGTATTGCGTTAAAAAAAAATGTATAATATCCGAAAATAAATGTTTATTGTCATTGTAGGAGCTGCACCTACTGTTGTTAGATGAACTGCAGATGAAAGTCAGACTGTTACTACATGACCCATCATGCCATTCTCTATTTCTTATCATTCCACACTCATCTCCTGTTTTATCAGGTTGTCCAGGTCCCCAGTTCAGATCGAGTGCAGGTTCTCCTGAAGACCACTGCCATTTACTAACACTCGTCTTCTGCAGCCCAATCCAGATATACTGAACACCTCCATCATTCACACTCTTCTTCAGCTCGTTCATGTCGTTCATGTTGTCAACGGTGGCCAGATCTGTGTATTTCTCTCTGCAGAATCTCTGAGCTTCAGTCCAGTTCTTCAACACGTTTATAAAGTGATACTGACGCTGAACACATTCAGATACGGAGCAGAGAGCTGTGAAAGAGAGGCTTTGCTTTAATGCTTTTCATAACAGAGTCAAACCTGATGAAACTATAAACCAGAAATAAAACCACAAACACACTCACCGATGAGAAGAAGAACCAAATATAGAGTTTGATCCATTTCTGAGGAAGAAACACATTGAAAAACTCAAATACTCACATATTGATCTGAGAGTAAAACATAATCATAAGCATAACTCCATTCACAATCATTCAGACAATATGAACATCTCAAAGTGTAATTGTGTTTGAAGAATGAACATGTGAGTTGTTCTTACTTTAGAGGTTGTGTGTTTCTGTCCTGAGTCTGATGTTTCTGTCTGCAGCTTTAAACTACGGGATTATTATATCTGCTCTCATCCCTCTTTCACACTCATTTGTTTATTTCTCTGAAAATACCTATTTCATATTTTACTTCCTTCTTTATTTGTGTATTTGTTCACCTCTTTCTCTATATTTGCATATTGACATCAGTTTCAGTCAGTATGACTAAAAACCTTAATCAGAAAATTACATGAATGTTCATACTCAAAATTTGAAGATTAATAACTAAATAGTTTCTCCAAAGTTATTTCTGGATTGTATAACTCATGTAACATCCCTGTTTAGCTTGACATGTATGTTTGTGTTTCTCTCTCTTTTCAGCCACTTTTTATCTGGTTCTGTTTGACCCGAGGGTTGATGAGGGATTGATGAGGGTTGAGTTAATTGGTGAAAGCTGGTGATACTAGTGACTGAGAGTCTTTAAAACCCTCTGTTTGAGTCATCAGAGATGAAGGTTTAGGAGCTGTTTTGAAAATATGGGCAACTAAAAACGGAAAATGGTTTGTGTTGGACATTTTGGGGGCCTGAAAATAAAAACTCTTAAAATCAGGGTGCAAAACTTTTTTCAAATTACTAACATCATCTCCTTGTAAAAACATGAATTTGTGAAAACAGAGACATCATCCACATGTGTATTACCATCTACTGGCCTGAATAACTGTGAACAAGGACTGGTTTGTCACCATTGTTGTCTTTCAATGAAAACCGCAAAGGAAAACAGTTTTATAGTTTTTTGTACATCGTTGTTGTGAAATCATATACTTAGTATTGTGGAATTTAAGAGAGGGAGTGCTTGACATATTTAAAACCGATACAATAAAGGATAGATGTTTCACTTTTTTCTGGTATACTTCAGTTTACGGAGTATGAACACATTTGCATGTCAGCAATTCCTCATCACTCATTTGTTTATGTCCATGTCACATTTAGACAACATTTACATCTCTGACGTGAAACAGAAGGAGAAACAGTGTGTTTTTTGTAGGTACTCGCGTCACCACTGACGTTGTGATTTTTGGATCACATGTCACTTAAGGTGTGTTTATGAGTTCATCAGGTGACCTCATCCCTCTCTCAGTTCTTTTATCTTGTCCGCATGAGAACAATCCCAACAGCCTTTCATTCATTTAGAATTAATGTTAACTGGAGGGAGTTGATCAGATGCTTTATCTGAAAGATTTGAGATCAATGACTTGTAAAGGCTCTTCTGTATTATCAGAACAAGACACAGGTGTAATAAAATAGATTTTACTAACAAAATATAAATAGGAAGTTTACCAACACAACTACTAAACAAATATCATAAATGAATGTGAATAAGATGGATAACAGTGATTAAGATGTGTGGCCATGGGAAATTGTTATCTAATGAAAATATAAACTGTTGTTTCTCTTAAACTAATAAGGCAAAGAAACTTATCATGCATCAATAAATAAATCTAAGAGTCTTTGCTATTAAATAAGGACAAAATATTGCCTCTGGAAGAAACCTTATCATTTTAATATCTGCAGGAGCCACTTTAATGCAGTTATATATTTGATTCCATAACACGAAAGCTGTTAAATCCACAAGATACTCTATATGTAGAGTTCAATATAAATGGATAAAGCTGAAGTTATTAATAGCGTTCCATCACAATAAGCTGGTTTTTCCTGTAACATCACAACACGAGCAGCATTAATGCAGCATTAATGCAAAGAAAGCAGTACTTATCAACAATATCTCAACCTGCAAACTGCCTTCCGTCTTAAACTGAACCTTTGTTTGAGATTGTAAAAAGGCAAGGCAAGGCAAGGCAAGTTTATTTGTATAGCACATTTCATACACAATGGTAATTCAAAGTGCTTTACATAAAGAAGAATGATAAAAGTAAAACATTAAAAATGATTAAAAGAATAAAAAGATAATACGTATAAAATAAAATGCAAACAGTTCGGACATAGCACAGTGCTCAATCTGCAAATGCATAGGTAAAAATATGTGTTTTGAGTCTTGATTTGAATGTGGCTACTGTTGGAGCACACCTGATCTCTTCTGGAAGCTGGTTCCAGCTGCGGCTGGCGTAACAGCTAAAAGCAGACTCTCCTTGCTTTGAGTGAACCCTGGGTATTACTAAGTGACTTGATCCTGATGATCTTAGTGATCTGTTAGGTTTATATTCTATGAGCATATCTGCAATGTATTGAGGTCCTAGGCCATTGAGTGATTTATAAACAAGTAACAGTACTTTAAAATTAATTCTAAATTGAACTGGAAGCCAGTGCAAGGAGCCAAGGACTGGTGTGATGTGTTCATATTTTCTGGTTCTGCTCAGAATCCTGGCAGCAGCGTTCTGTACGAGCTGCAGCTGTCTTATGGTCTTTTTGGGAAGGCCGGTGAGGAGCCCATTACAATAATCCACCCTGCTGGTGATGAAAGCATGAACAAGTTTCTCTAAGTCTTGATTGGAGACAAAGCATCTAATTCTTGCAATATTTTTGAGATGATAATATGCTGATTTAGTTATTGTTTTTACATGGCTACTGAAACTCAGGTCTGACTCCAAAATCACACCAAGATTCCTGACCTGATTTTTAGTTGTTTGACCCCTAGAGTGAAGGTATGCGTTCACTTTGAGAACTTCATCTTTGTTTCCAAATGCAATGACTTCAGTTTTGTCTTTGTTTAACTGAAGGAAGTTTAGGCACATCCAGTTTTTAATTTCATCAATGCATTGACACAGGGAGTCAATGGGGCTGTAATCATTAGGTGATAACGCGAGGTAAATCTGGGTGTCATCTGCATAGCTGTGATATGCAATTTGGTTCTTTCTCATTATTTGGCTCAGTGGCAGCATATATAAGTTGAACAGGAGGGGTGCAAGTATTGAACCTTGAGGGACTCCGCATGTCATGGATGTCCACTCAGACTTATGGTCACCGATACTCACATAATAACCTCTCCCTTCTAAGTATGACCTGAACCATTTAAGAACCATCTCAGAAAGCCCAACCCAGTTTTCCAGCCTGTCAAGGAGAATGTTGTGATCTATGGTGTCAAACGCAGCACTGAGGTCGAGTAAAACCAGCACTGATAATTTACCTGAATCTGTGTTAAGTCGAATATCATTTATTATCTTTATGAGTGCTGTCTCTGTGCTGTGATGTGGTCGGAAACCAGACTGAAAGTTGTCAAAGTATCCATTCAAGCTTAAGAACTTGTTCAGCTGATTGAAAACAACTTTTTCAATGATCTTGCCAATGAAAGGTAGATTTGAGATTGGTCTGTAATTGCTCAATATGATGTTATCCAGATTGCTCTTTTTCAGAAGGGGCTTAACAACTGCAGTTTTTAGGGAATTTGGAAAAGTCCCAGAAAGAAGTGAGGCATTTACCACTTCTAGGATATCTGCTTCTAAACAGTTAAACACGCTTTTGAAAAAAGATGTGGGAAGTATGTCAAGGGCGCAAGTTGATGTTTTAAGGTGCTGTACTGTTTCTTCCAAAATTTTACCATCAATTGCTTCGAAAACAGACATAATAGCTACTTTCTGAGATTGTGGTCTGATCTGTTTTACCCCAGTGCAGCTCAAGGTTGTGCTGATCGCCTTTCTGATATTATTTATTTTCTCAGAGAAGAAGGAAGCAAACTCACAGCATTTGCTGTCTGAGAGCATTTCACTGGGAATCTGACTTGGGGGATTTGTTAGTCTCTCTACAGTAGCAAAAAGAGTGCGGGTGTTGTTTAAGTTTCTGTTTATAATATTTGAGAAGAAGGTCTGTCTAGCTTTGCCTAGTTCCACATTGAAAGCATGAAGGTTATCTTTATAGATGTTATAGTGGATTTCAAGATTTGTCTTTCGCCACATGCGCTCAGCTTTTCTGCATTGTCTTTTCATATTTTGCACTGCTGTTGAGTTCCTCCAGGGTGATTTTTGTCTGCCACTCTTCTTCCTGACTTTCACAGGAGCAATGTTATCAATAACATTCTGAACTTTTGAGTTAAAAGAATCAAGAAGAAAATCAACAAAGTCTGCAGATATGCTTGGTGTTAAAGATATAGCCTTCATAAACAGAGCACTAGTATTCTCATTTAAGCATCGCTTTTTGACCGAGATAGATCTAGCTTCAACAGTCGGAGAGATCAATATATCAAAGAAAATACAGAAATGATCTGATAGAGCTACATCCTTAATGACAATGGATGAGATGTTTAGACCCTTACTGATAATTAAATCTAGTGTATGTCCTCGATTGTGTGTGGGTCTATGTACATGCTGAGTCAGATCAAAAGTATTCAAAACTGTTAGAATTTCTTTTGCCATTTTGGATTCTGCATTTTCTATGTGGATGTTAAAGTCCCCAGTAATAGCAAGACAGTCAAACTCTGAGGAAGTTGCTGATAACAGTTCTGTAAAGTCCTCCACAAAGGCTGGAGAGTATTTTGGAGGCCTGTAAATGACTAAAAGTAGAATGCGAGGAGCACCTTTTATCACAATACCCAAATATTCAAAAGACAAGTAATCACCAAATGACACTTGCTTGCATTGATAGACATCTTTAAATAGAGCGGCTTCACCTCCACCTCTCCTAACAGCTCTGCAGACACTCATAAAAGTAAAGTTGGGAGGGGCTGTTTCATTCAGGATTGTTGAACTGCAACTGTCTTCAAGCCATGTTTCATTTAGAAGCATAAAATCTAGATTGTTTGTGGTTATTAAATCATTGACTAGAAGTGATTTATTTTTAAGTGAACGGATGTTTAAAAGTGCTAACTTAACAGTCTTACTTTCTGTCTCTACAGTAATCTTAGTTTGGCGTGTAATATGCAACAGATTAAGTGGGTTTGCCAAACGGTTTGAGAAGGCCTTTGGCTTTCTATCACGTAATAAAACTGAAATAGCGAAAGCAACAGGCACACTGGGTTCCCGCTTGTTCTGTAAACATTTGATAAAGTCACTGTTATCATAGCAGGGACCCGGCACACATCACTGAGAGCTTTTATCAGTTGTTTTTGGTTCACCTAGAACAGATGGAGGATGGTGAGGGCCCTGGCGTTGTGGTAGCGGCCGAAGAGCTCTCGCAGGAGGAATGGGAGGTTGAGCTGGGCTCACAGGCTTTGGTGGTTGTGGAGCTCGCCGCTTTTTTGTTGATGTCTGGGGGCTCGCAGCAAAAGAGTGGGCGAGTTTGGTTCCAGCATACACCAGTTCCTCCATTTTCTCAGAGAAACACAGCAGGGGGGATGCTGGGGAGAGGGATAGCGTATCCGGTGAGAGAGGCTGTTGCTCTGGTGTTACTGGTGGCTCTAATATGTTGTCCTGGCCCTGGCTGTTTTCCCGAAAGTCGTCCTTGGCTGCTGAAACTTGGAGCAGTTCTAACACGTCACTGTCTATCGGTGAGCTCTCTGGGCAGGGCTCAGTCAGGATTGTGTCCGTGAACAGTGGTTGTTGTGGCTGCATGGTGTTATCGCTGTCCTTGTGGGATGTGTCAGCCGCATGTCCATTCAGGTGCTGAAATGAAGTCCTGTGGTCAGCTGTACTCTGTCCAGGTGTGTTTGTGCCATTCAGATTAGGTGGATTTGCACACACTGCTGAAGGATGATGGAGGGAGAAGTAGATATTGTCCTTTAGCACTCTTGAGCCCAGTTTGTTTGGGTGTAGGCCATCATGTGTGAACAACTGTCTCTGACTCCAAAACAGATTGAAGTTGTCGATGAAATTCAGTCCCTTTAAGTTGCAGGTTTTTTGCAGCCATGTATTAAGCCCAAGCAAACGTGTAAATCTATTTGTTCCTCTTGCTGGGAGTGGTCCACTGATGAACGACTGAACTTTTAGACTTCTGAGCATTTCAAAAAGTTCATTGAAATCCCTTTTAAGGAGTTCTGACTGCTCCTTCCGAATATCATTCTTTCCCACATGGATGATTAGTCGGTTTGCAGTTTTATATTTCATCAGAATGCTCTTAAGTTCCTTGTTTACATCAGAAACTGTTGCTTGTGGAAGGCAGCATGTAGTTGTATCCCTGCTGCTAATATTTCTGATAATAGAGTCACCCACTATCAGAGTCCTGGGCTCGGCTGCTCTAAGAGCTGAGTGTCGCTGTCTGCTCCACCTTGAGCCGCAGTTAGCATCGGTGTTAGCTGCTAGCTGATTTGATCTGTGTCCGATCATGTTTGGGGATTCCTCAACCACATTCATCATGTCTGGAGATTCCTCACTCACATTCATTAACACTTCAAATCTGTTCTCCAGATGTATTGGTGGTGGTAGGGAGCTAGTGTTTGGGGTAGAAGACGCTACAAAATGCGATACTCGAGACAATCTGATGTCTCGAGTGCCTTTGGGTCTCGCTCCCTGTTTGTGCCATCGATTAGTATGTTGATCATTTTCGGCACTCAGTATGGCCTGTTTAGGAGCATTAGATTCATGGGACTCACCGGCTGTGTGCTGGGGACGTCCATGATGAAGCTCTGTTGTGTGTTCCGTCTGGTTTGGTAGTCCCACAAGTAGCTTTGTTTCAAGAACTGCAATCCTTTGTAGAAGTCTGTGGCAGTTTGTGCAGCAGGTAGATTCTTCAACCAGAGGAGGCATATTATTTAGTGTAGGCAGCTGTGTTTTCCCTTCTCCGGAATGTAAGCTGATGGCTGCCGTCAATGGGAGGCTGGTTTGAGAAAAATTCCCCTTTTTTGTTGCAATTCTTCCAGTTAGAAACTTTGTTGGTGCCAATATTTGTCGTTTGAGCACTGTGCTGATTTGCTGAAGTTAAAATTTGGAGATAAAATATAAAAGCAATAGAGCAAAGCGCAGAGCTGTAAGCAAGAGCGTCCGAACAGTAGCAAAGCAGGAAGTAGGTCACCTAAAAAATCGTTTCACCTAAAAAGGCAGGAGGAATTGACTACATATCTGGAACATCAAGTTCAACCTCACATGCTACCCAAAAGAGAAATGCCAATCTTTGATGGTAATAATAATTTGTTACATTTATATAGTGCTTTTCCAGACCCTCAAAGTGCTTTACATGAAAGGGGGGGGGGGGGGGGATCTCCTCAACCACCAGTAATGTGCAGCTCCACCTGGATGATGCGACAGCAGCCATATTGCGCCAGAACGCTCACCACACACCAGCTTATTGGTGGAGAGGAGACAGAGTGATGAAGCCAATCAGAGTATGGAGATGATTAGGAGGCTGTGATGGACCAAGGTAGTCCTCTTCAGTACCATTTCCAGCATTTTGATTACTAAATATGTTAATCAGTAAACAAGAATCTCTTAAAGCAACAATTTGGTAAAGAATTCAAGATTGCAGCTGCATCTATGGAACAGACTTTAAGCTGACCATCAGTAAGTACCAAGAACACAGTCTTCATGCATGTTCTCTGTTTTTAAGGGCATGTTTCAACATCATTGATATAGACCAGGGGTCAGGAACTTATGATGCTCTTTTGATGGCTGCATATGGCTCGATCGCTCCACTACTTCCACCCCTGGATGACAGACTAAGACTCTACACAACCTCATATTCAAAGAATGTTGGGTATATGGCTCTCTCAGACAAAAAGGTTCCCGACCCCTGATATACACTCACCTAAAGGATTATTAGGAATATCTGTTCAATTTATCAAGGTAATTATCTAATCAATCAATCACATAGGGTTGGTCCTGGTCAAGACAATCTCCTGAATTCTAAACCGAATGTCAGAATGGGAAAGAAAGGTGATTTCAGCAATGTTGGACGTGGCATGGAACGTGGCATGGATGAACGGCCGGTCTGAGTGTTTCACAATATGCTCACTTACTGGTATTATCACTAGTTATGGGCAAATGAATCCTCATGAAGCACTGAGGCTTTGCAACGCATTGCTTGACCAAAAGGGTCATTACCCAAAGCTTCATTCAGCATTTCTCACTAGTGACACCTAGCTACTGTGAAAATAAATAGCAGACATAATTTATCCTGAACCTATGACCTGAACAGACATTTGTGCATTGCTTTAAGATCAAATTAAATATCTTTCTCTGTCTTGTGCAAAGATAACTCACTCTCTCTCTCTCTCTCTCTCTCTCTCTCTCTCTCTCTCTCTCTCTCTCTCTCTCTCTCTCTCTCTCTCTCTCTCTCTCTCTCTCTCTCTCTCTGTCTCTCTCTCTCTCTCTCTCTCTCTCTCTGAGTCTGAGAGGTTGGGTGTCTGAGGGTTCCCACGAGGAGAGGGCGACTGTGGTTTTTCTATCACTATACTTTCGTTTTTTCTACTAAAACTTAAATAATATTTTGTAAAGTTTATTTAGTTTGTTTAGTTTTTGTTTTTTGGAGTTTATTTGTGATTTGTTTGGGATCGGGATGGCGTACCTCCGCATGGGGGTGACACCACCTGTTTCCCTCCGCCACTGCGTCAGGTGTGTTCCTGCGGCAGGTGTGTTGGTGGAGGATGTGTTGGTGGCGGTAGGAGAGGAGATCGGGTACGAGAACATTACATCAGCGTTTCGTATGAATAAAGCGGTGGTGGTATTTGTGAATGAGGAGGTGCAAGTAGGCTGTTTGATTACTAACGGGATTGTGGTAAGTGGAGAGTTTATTATCGTTTCACCGCTTGTTGCTCCAACCACAAAAGTAACCGTATCAAACGTGCCTCCTTTCATTCCCAACGAGGAGATTGAGCGTGCACTATCGCGTTATGGGAAATTCGCTAGCGCGATAAAAACGCTTCCACTCGGCTGTAAGAATGAGGCATTAAAACATGTAATGTCTATCCGAAGGCAAGTGTTTATGTTTTTAAATGAAACGAGCATTGACGTGTCTTTTAGGGTGATGCATGAAGGAAAAGCTTACATGATTTATGCCAATACTGGGAGCATGAAGTGTTTTGAATGTGGGGATGTGGGTCATAAGCGTGTAGTGTGCCCACATAAAGCTGGTGTAAGCGGGGAGAACGCCGGGCCGAGCGCCGCGGGAGTCGGGGAGAACGCCGGGCAGAGTACCGTAGGCGACGGGGAGAACGCGTTAGAGGACGCCGGGCCGAGAGCCGCGGGCGTTGGGGAGAACGTTTTAGAGGCCGCGCTGCCTTCAGCTGTGGAGGAGCGCGAGGATTACAGTGAAAAACAGGCAGAAAATGTTATTAATGACAGTCTAACTGAAGAAGCTGGTGCTGAACCAGAAGCAGGTGAAAATGGTGTAACAAAAAAAGATGTGAGTGAACAGAGAGATGTTGAAATGGAAAGTGTTGAGGTATCAAAGACTGAAGAAAGCTGTATGACAGAAATGAAAGATGATGATACTTTTTCTGAAGTTTCTGATGTAGGCTCGCAAGATAGAAAGCGATGTGTACAGTCTTAAAGAAATTAAAGAAATTTTCTTAGATATGACTTTTGGCAAGGCCTTTGATGTCACTGATTTTTTCCCAGACCCAGAGAAGTTCATCGCGTCCGTACTGCTACTTCAGAGGACGGTCAGCTACGAGGCTTTAGATAAGAAGAGGTTTAGACTTAAAAAAATGGTAACAAAATTGAGAAAAGATAAACTTGTTCCCCAAAGAAAACAAAATGATTAAACAACACACAGTGAACTTTATTCTTTACTGTCTCTTTCTGTCTCTGTCCTCTTCTCACTTTTATTTCCACATGAATATTTTAAAAGTGGGATCTCTAAACATCAATGGGGGACGAGATCAGGGGAAATTAGGAATGGTTTCTGGTTTTATTCAAATTAAAAGGTCAATGTATTATTTTTACAAGAATCCCACACTAACAAAGACAACTAAATTGAGTGGGGAATGTGGTGGGAAGGCAAGTTTGTTTTAAGTCATGGCACAAACAACAGCGCAGGAGTTGCCATTTTATTCTCTGCCAACATGAACATCAACATTTTAAATATAGACAACATTGTTGAAGGCAGATTACTGATAACAGAGATCGAATATGAAGGAACTGTGTTTGTGCTGGTAAATGTTTATGCTCCCAATAACGGTCCAGAACGCAAAGAGCTTTTTACAAAGTTAAGAGATGCTGTCCAGAAGTATGATGAGAGTGTGTGTTTAATAATCGGTGGTGATTGGAATTGTACAACTGATTTTATTGTAGACCGAAATGGTGAAGAGCCTCACATTACTGTTTTTATTTCAAGTCAGGAGGATATCACGATTTTAAATCAATCTCTTGGACTGTATGAAAGAGCCTCCTCTGCAAGAGTCAACTGGTCTAAAAGTGAAGGTTTTATTATTGGTGGGTGGGCAGGCACGGGTTTCCCTCAACTCCCGGGTGGGTTACGCTGGAGACAAGATGGTTTTAAAGTTTTAAGGGTTTTTTTAAGGTAATGAGCAGTTTCAAAGAAAAAATTGGGAGGGACTGCTGGAGAAGGTGGTCATCAACAACCTCACTGCATCGATGTTGTGGCACAGGACTGCTGTCATGGAGCCACCCGAAGGACTCATTTTAAACATTCAAAGAACACTGGTAAACTTTTTCTGGAGTGGACAGCACTGGATCCGCGCCGCCGCTCTGTATCTTCCAGTTCAAGAGGGCGGGCAAGGTTTGGTGGCATGGGCCAAAACTGCCAGTGCCTTGCTGAAAAAAGCAGGAGGACTGGGTCTCGACAAACACTTGTTTTTAATAAAATTGGAGGAAGTAAGCCTGGCAGAGCTTTCACCATTTTATAAATCTATGCTGCAGACTTGGAGATCTGTTTTTAAAGTGAAATGAGACCTTTTTGAGCAAGGACACTGGACTCCAGAGGAACCTTTGTTTTTTAACCCATTGATCCAGACCCGATTGCTCTCCTCCGTGACTGTACGGAGATCTTTACTGAGGAACGGCGTCCAAAAACTGGCTGGAACATGGCTGGAAACCCATGGAAGAACTTAAAGAGTTGACGGGTTTAAGGTCCTTGCGTCTTGTTTTTAAACTGAAGGAAGAGATCTCCAATGCGCTTCCAAGTGGCTGCAGGTCTTGGATTGGACGGAGACCGAACACGAGACACAAGCAAGAGTTCCCAGACATCAAGATCACGCCTATCATAAATGAAAATGAAGGTGAAGTTGCGGACTCGATTTTATCTTTTAAGACCCCCCAGCTAGACCTTTTTAAAGATGTGTCAAAGAAAGCTCTTTATTGCACTGCAGTGAAGATGACGCATCAAGACTCACTAAAGAGAGCATCAAAATGGCCTGAACTGCTACAGCCAGACTTCCTGGTGCGGGACAGATGGAGGACGCTGTACAAGCCCCCGGTGGAGAAGAGGACAGCAGACCTCCAGTGGAGGATCATCCACGGCGCCGTCGCTACGGACCGGCATGTGGCGCACCTCAATCCAGCAGTGGGGGGGGGGAATGTCGGTTCTGTGGAAAAACTGGAGCATTTGTTTTTAAAGTGTAACCGGTTACAAGGCCTTTTTAATTTGCTCGAGACTTGTTTTAGAAGATTTAATGAAGATTTTTCTAATGGAGTTTTTAATGGGGGTTTGAAATATAAGTTTTTAACGAGGAAGAAAATGGTTTTATTAAATTATCTGATAGGAACTGCCAAACTGGCAATCTGGAAAACCAGAAAAAACAAAGGTTTACAACTTGCCACCACAAATCCCGAGATGATGTTTAGGCATCTGGTGCGGGGGAGACTGAAACTTGAATTTGCACACTACAAACTAATTAATTTAATTAATTATTCATAAATAGTTTGGATAGTGACAGTATGTACAACAAAATTGATTCTGTGTCAAGTGCAGTGATTATTGTGGAGGGAGTATAATACTGCAACAGAACAGTTTGGGGTGGGTGAAGGAAGGATTATAAATGGACTTTTATTGAGTTTTTGAAGTGTGTTGGAGTTTAGACGATTCCTCTTCTTGGACAAAACCTCTCCAGCCTTGGAAAAGATCCTTTCGCAAGGAACAGAGGATGTAGGGGAACATAAGAATGCCAGTGCCAGCTGGTATAAGTGAGGATACAGATGCTTCTGTTGAGCCCAATATACTAATGGATCCTCAGATCTCGAGAGATTCACTTCTGATAAATATCGGTTCACTTCAACAGTAGCATCTGCTGTTTCACTTGAGCTCCTTCTACTGTGATCAACCGTGCAATCGAGCAGTGTCACGGTTCTGTCTCTGTTTCCAGTGTTATTAGTGTTCTAGTAGACAGAACCGTGGCACTGGTCTCTCTCCCATGTGTTTGTCTCTCGTTAGTGTCTGCCCCGCCTCCTTGTTTCCCTTAATCATTCCCAGCTGTGTCTCATCACTACCTTCCCTCTTGTGCCCTATTTAATCCTGGTGTGTTTGCTGTCCTGTGCGGTGTCGTTGTCTTACATGCTCTTTGGTTTCCCGAGTTCCTAGATGACTGGTCCTGTCTTGCTTCCTGGTTAGTTTATGTTATTGTCAAGAGTTATGTTTGAGTTAATGTTTTTCCCCCCTCGTGGGTTGTTCTTTTGTACATGTTTCTTTATTTTGTTATCGTAAATAAATCCTTCACCCCAGCATTTGAGTCCTCCCATCATGTTCCGTGACAGAACGACACCGCCACTGAGGACTCAGCGGGGAGAGGATTTTCATTCTCCACTAGCCTCCAGACACCCCAGATATTTAGACCATCTGAGAATGCGGTATAAAATATTAAACTCCCTTCGCCAACGTGGGGCAGAACTAAGAACTTTTGCGCAGGAGTTTGCTTATGCTGCAGTAGGGTTGGACTATAATGACGCGGCTCTCAAGGATCACTTCAACAGCGCCCTTGACGAGCCCCTTTGTTGGTGGAGTATGAAGGGGCTGGAACGGTTGGACTTTTGGGATTTTGTGGATTACCTTGTCTCACCCCCTACCGTTCCAACACCAGAAGAGGTTCTGGCGGCATTAGTTCCCCCAGAGTTATCCAGGGATACCACAGTGCCACGCCCTCGCACTGGGAGAAGGAGGAGAAAGAGAGCATCCCTTCCCGCCACCGGCGCCATCCCAGAGCCCGCCGTCCCAGAGCCCGCTGCCGGGCAGGAGGCCGTCGTCCCAGAGCCCACTGTCCCAGAGCCCGTTGCTGGGCAGGAGACCGTCGTCCCAGAGCCCGCTGCCGGGCAGGACGCCGCCGTCCCAGAGCCTACTCAATGTCGTCGTCAGCGGAGGAGGAGGAGGAAAAGGACCTCCTCCGAACTGTCAGTCCCGGAGGCTGCCCCCAAACTGCTCGCCCTGCCGGCGCCACAGAGACTGCTCGCCCTGCCGGCGCCACAGAGACTGCTCGCCCTGCCGGCGCCACAGAGACTGCTCGCCCTGCCGGCGCCACAGAGACTGCTCGCCCTGCCGGCGCCACAGAGACTGCTCGCCCTGCCGGCGCCACAGAGACTGCTCGCCCTGCCGGCGCCACAGAGACTGCTCGCCCTGCCGGCGCCACAGAGACTGCTCGCCCTGCCGGCGCCACAGAGACTGCTCGCCCTGCCGGCGCCACAGAGACTGCTCGCCCTGCCGGCGCCACAGAGACTGCTCGCCCTGCCGGCGCCACAGAGACTGCTCGCCCTGCCGGCGCCACAGAGACTGCTCGCCCTGCCGGCGCCACAGAGACTCTTGCCTCCTGACTCTCTGGCCTGGCCTGACCCTCCAGTCCTGCCTGAGCTCTTGTGGTCTGACCCTCCTGTCCTGGCTGCCTGCCGGGACCATGGACCAGCTGAAGCCTGCCTGGCTTACCCCTCCCGCTCCGCCCTGGTGGCTTGCCGGGACCCCGGATCCCCTTGAGCCACCCTGGCTCAATTCGCCAGTTCCCCCCTGGCCCTCTGCCTGGAACCCAGCCCTGGTCGAGTCACCTTGGCTCATTCCACCTGCCCCTTCCTGGACTTTGTATTTTCTGTTGATTTTGCTTCCTAGGTTGTGGACCCTTTGTTTTGATTGGCCTGATTTTTCTCCCTCCCTCCCTTCCCTGGTGTTCTGTATTCCTGCAATCCCCTGTCTTGTGTATTATGCTTGGTGATGTCGGTGTTGGGTTTTTGTTTCATGTTGGAACGCCAGGTGGCGTTCCTTAGAGGGGGGGTAGTGTCACGGTTCTGTCTCTGTTTCCAGTGTTATTAGTGTTCTAGTAGACAGAACCGTGGCACTGGTCTCTCTCCCATGTGTTTGTCTCTCGTTAGTGTCTGCCCCGCCTCCTTGTTTCCCTTAATCATTCCCAGCTGTGTCTCATCACTACCTTCCCTCTTGTGCCCTATTTAATCCTGGTGTGTTTGCTGTCCTGTGCGGTGTCGTTGTCTTACATGCTCTTTGGTTTCCCGAGTTCCTAGATGACTGGTCCTGTCTTGCTTCCTGGTTAGTTTATGTCAGAGGTCACTAATAGGCGGACCGCGGTCCGGATCCGGACCCAGCCGCCGTTCTGTCCGGACCCGGACCAATAACCCATAAATTATTGACTTTTGTCGGAGCGTTTCTATTTTAACCCGCGCAGCTTTTCTAGCATCTATGGTACTGGTTTAGCGGGGCCCAGGAAACTCACAGACCAATAGCATGCGTTGTAAATCATGTCATGTGATACTACTCGAGTCAGACAGCGAGAGAGAGAGACACACACACACACAGGGAGAGACGACGAGACGAATGAGAGACAACGTTTCACATGGCGTGCTCTAAAAAGAGAAAAGTGGACAGCGAAAACAGCTTTTAATCAAGAATGGACGGATTCTTACATGTTCATTCTTCCCACGGGCAGTTCAAAACCGGTATGTCTCATATGTTCAGAGACTGTCGCGATTATTAAAAGCGGCAATGTGAAACGCCACTATGAGACAAAGCACAAATCCTTTGATCAAACATACCCACTTAAATCCGCACTGAGGGCACAGAAAATAAATGATCTAAAAGCCCAATATGATCGATCCAGCAGAATCCTAACACATTCATTCACTGCCCAACAACGTGCTAACGAATGTTCCCTTAAAGTTGCTTGGATTTTGGGCAAACATAAAAAACCATTTACTGATGGAGGGGTTGTCAAGGAGTGCATGAGTGCGGTAGCTGAAACCTTATTTGAGGGGAAACAAAAAGACGACATGTGTGTAAAAATCAAGCAAATACCTATGTCAGCATCATCAGCAACAAAGAAAACAGAAATATTAACCCATGACGTGCTAGCTCAGCTGGATGAAGCGATTCACAAGGCACCATGCATAGGGTTAGCTGTAGATGAGTCCACTGATGTGTCTGACAATGCTCAGCTGTTAGTTTTTGTGAGGTTCTTCAACAAGGACAAGGAAGAGTTCTGTGAAGACCTGTTAGGTGTCACACCCCTTCAGACCAGTACGAGAGGAGAGGACATCTACCTGGCCATAAAGGAGGTGTTAAAGCTGTTCAATTGTTAACGTGTTGAGATTGTTTATTTTAAAATGTGTTTAAACTTAAGATGTGAAAGGAAGTTAACTAAAAAGTAAAAGGGAAACTCAAGCTATACTTTTTATTTCCTTTTTCTAAAATTAAGCACTTTATTTTGAGATGCACATTTTTCAAAAGCTCTCTGTTGTGTTTTATTTATTTTTAAATGCAGCCTTTATTTTATTTAAATTGATCATTTATTATTAGAGTACTTATTATTTCCCTACAGCTCAGTATATAAAATGACAATAAATATTGTTAAAATATTATTCAATTTGTACTTTCATTTTATTTGACAGTCGTCTCTTGACTAGGCTACTTACATATTTTCATACAACTTCTAGGCTGTGGCACTGAATGATAACACAAGTTAGTCATTGTGATGTTGCGGACCTTTGGTTGCTGATTTTTTTTTCTAACTGGACCTCTTAGAATTTTAATTCAATACCCCTGGTTTATGTTATTGTCAAGAGTTATGTTTGAGTTAATGTTTTTCCCCCCTCGTGGGTTGTTCTTTTGTACATGTTTCTTTATTTTGTTATCGTAAATAAATCCTTCACCCCAGCATTTGAGTCCTCCCATCATGTTCCGTGACAGAGCAGATGCCAAAGGTCATCTAATAATAGAGGTACAAAGAGAAAAACTCCATTAATGGTTCAAAGTACAAATCACTTCACAGAACAAACTAATTACTTTTGTTTGTAGATTTTCCTGCTTTCCTAAGAGGCTGGCAGCTGAGAACTTCTGATTACAGTAACACATTCTGATTTTAATCTTGATACTGCTTCTTGTAGTTTTCCTTGGCTTAAGAATCGCAGTTTTTAAATCTGGGATCCAATAATGTGGGTATGGTCATTACACTTAATGATTCCAAATGTACAGCATTTTCTCTGACCCTCCGGACCAGGCTGTCACCAAGCTGCCTTGTTAAATTGGACTTGAGACCCTCCAGCTTTCTCGCTCTAGGAACCAAACATTAGAATGTTCCCGGTAGGTTCGCAGGAAAGTTTTCTTTACGTAAATCGAATGTTCCGGGATCGTTCGCGGTAGGTTCTCTCAACCTCTACATCTAGTTATGCCAGTACACAAACAATCAGTCTACAAACTACATCCTCTAAATTACTTATTGCTCAAAAACATTATAATGAATATAAAGCTATTATAAGTAACATTTACTGAAACAATCTCTATAATCTTTGTAAAAACATACATACACATATATAAGCCATGAACATATTTTTAACACATATTACAGAATTGTATTTAGAAAATGTAATTATGATCATGAATATTATTTTAACATGCATATATAAGCCATGAACATTTAAATACATAATTGTATTTATAAAATTTAATCATGAACAAAGTCAAAGTGGAGTTTATTTTCATTTCAGCCATATAAGGACGTTTCTGCAGGACCAAGGTGCTATAGAACAAAAACCTATATAAGTGTACAAAGTGCAAACAGACAGCACAAACATAACACAAGACATAATACAGAGTAGGTACAGAAAAAAACGATATACATAAAGTGCACAATTTAATTTTGTCAAAGTTCGATGGTAGAGAGAGACATGAATATTCTTTAAACACACATATACAAGCCATGAAAATATTTAAACATATTACACAATTGTATTTTAAAAACTTAATTATAAAAATTTATATTTAAATAATATTTACACACAATTAAATGTTGAAAAAAAAATAATTTCTCCGTCATCTGCAAATCAAAAACAAAGAAACATACATGAGTCAGACAGAAATTATATAAACAATTGACTGTTAATTGCTGTGAATGAGAGCATAATAGAGATAACATTTTTGTGTAGATCTAATATAGTTTTGTCCATTGAAGATTGTCTGGTATATTGTGAAGTGACACACACTGATGTTATGATATTCCCTGCAAAAATACATTAAGTCAGGTAGATGATACTTACGGCTAAAACTTAAATGTCACAGTTTACAGTTATAAAAAAGAGCTGATATGGTGTTCCGTTAACTCTAACATCTCATATCGTAGTATGATATGGTATTTGTCACAGTCTTGTCGCGTCTCTCACATCCGGGTCCTTCTGTGTCTTCTAGATTGTTCCACACCTGTCTCGTTAATCACTGCCCAAGTCCCGTCAACTGTGTGTAGTTTCATGTTTAGTATAAATTCCTCTCGTGTCTCTCTTGTCATTGTCGGTTATCGTCAGTGTTGCGTAGTTGTGAGAGTGTGTGGATATATCCTCCTGGCTCTTCGCGGTTTGCACCGTCGCGTGCCTTTTGTTTCTAGTTTTGCGAATAAAGTCTTTGAGTTCTTAATCTCCGTGTCTCTGTGTGCTCTGCATCACACACCAGCACCTACACCGCATTTACAGTATTGATAATCTAAAACAAATATACATTATTACTTACATTTTTTAATATCTATGTCGGGCAAATTGCAGAAGCCTTGCATTAAGGTCTTCCACATCTCTTGCCTTCAGTGTTCTGAAATTATTTTCCGTCGCTCCTAGAATCCAGGAATAACAAAGAATAAGGTTGATTATGGGAAAGGAGGAGACAGATTTGAGGTGTGGTATTATTTACATTACTGTCTTTTTGGTATTACAACAAAATATATTCTCAGTGCAAAATACAAATCTGTAGCATTTCATAAAATGTATTATTTAAATAATTGATAGCCAGTTGGAGCAAAAACTTGCCTATAATTCTATTACAAAGACTGTATTTGCTTGTGTTGATGGAATGAGAAAGCAGGTGGATGGTCATAAGTTTTCTGGGCTGGGATAGACAAAACTTAATCAAGGCAAATTTCACACACATAATGAAGAGATCAGCAGCAAGAGATATTTTTTTACAAAGTATCAGTCATTCTACGAAACAGGTGCCATTTGGGTCCACAGTGTTTGATGAGATGCATAAGGTACAACAAATGTATCAAGTGTGTTTCCAAAGCTCAAAGTTATTAATTAAAGTGTTCTTGTTAACATGGTGTATGATAAAATTCTGTTTGTAAAGAGTAATGTACTCTTTTTAATAAGTTTTCTTTTGTCCGTGAAATTTCACGTGTCCGTGTTGACAAACGTGACACTTGCATTAAAATATCACCAAATAAGATGTGTAAATATATGTTTTATATTATTATTTTCAGGATAATATGTGTGTTCCTGCTTACATAAGTTATATTTATTAAACTGATTTATTATTTATTTGTAAATACGTTATGATTTGTGTGTGTCCTTAAGTTTGACTTACCACCCCGTCACACTAACTTGTTTAATCTATAAATAATGTACATTTGCTTTAAATGACATTACAAAGCTGAAGTGACATCATTTGAGGCTTATAACCACCATGAACAAAAGCAGGCAAGTTCTGACATTCTTTTACATTGTTTATTTCTTGCTTTTATGTTAGTCCAGGTCCGTCTAACTCAAATCAACCACCCCGTCACGCAAAATAGAGAGGGAAAAATTTTAACATTGTTAATGCAAAGAATGTTATAATTTAGATTGAATGCATGTATGCTAGATGAGGAATTTGAACGCATATGAGATTAGAGGCCAATTTGGGATGAAATGTACCACCCCGTCACGTTTCATTGTGGTGTGGTGTAAGGGATGTGATGGGGATGTTCTGCTCCCCGTTTGAATGTGAGAGGGTGATATCAAGAATATGAATGTGTGACCCTTGACCACAAAACCAGTCATAAGTCACACAGGTATATCTGTGACAATAGCCAAAAATATATTGTATGGGTCAAAATTATAGATTTTTCTTTTATGCCAAAAATCATTAGGATATTAAGATCATGTTCCATGAAGATATTTTGTAATTTTTTTTTTACTGTAAATATATCATAAATGTATTATTAGTAGTAATATGCAATGTTAAGGACTTAATTTAGACAAAAGGAGATTTTCTCAATACTGTCACTGTCCATACCACCGTCACATCAGTTTACCACCCCGTCAGAGGGTCATTTTTATGTAACTTTTCATTTTATTTTCCATAAACTTTTATATTAAATGATTTTCTTGTTGTGTGGAACAAATAAATGTGAAACAGTTTGATTAAATGGCCTGGACTACTGCGCCACCCTTGCGCCCTGATCCCCCTGCACCCCCGGCACCGCCCTGGACTACTGCGTCACCCGGGGGCCACCCTGGACTCCTGCACCTCCCTGGGTCCCCATGACCCTGGTAACACCCTGGACACCTCCATGACTCTGTGTAACCCCGGTCTCCAGGGTGCCCACCCTCCCACTCATGTCTTATCTGTTGTCTGGTATGTCTTGTCCTCCTCCTGTTCCCCCTCCCTTCCCTCCTCAAGGTGTGTCTCATATGGCGTGAGGTCACACCTTGTGGGAGGGAGAATTCTGTCACATCCGGATCCTCTGTGTCTTCCAGATCCTTCCACCTCCTGTCTTGTTAGTTAATTACCCTGTCAGCTGATTCCCATTTCCTCATGTACTTAAACCCTCATGTTATCTCTTGTCTTTGTCGGTTATTGGCAGTGTTATGTGGATGTGTAGCGTGTAGATGGTTTCCTCCCTTGTCTCCCCGAGTTTCAGAGTTGTTTGCACCTTCGTGTGAGGTTTATGTTTCCTTTTATGTTAATAAAGTCTCAGCATTGATTTCCGAGTCTCCTCGTATCTCTCCGTATCGCACATCACCATTTGTATGACAATAATAGTAAGGAAATTCAGTATTTTCTTTGAACCCATATATGGATCAGATGTGTATCAATGTTTCGTCAAGATCATGTATCGACAGTGCAAAAGTCTAACACTCTGTAAAGTCTCGTCCAGCACATCCCAAAGACTTTCAGTGAATTTAATATGAGGTGAAAGTGATTCAGGAGTGAAAATGCTCCCTCCCATCCATTCTTTTATTTGACTCTGATGCATCGTGACTTCCTACATGGTTGTTTAAGAAATTAAAAGCTACATTATCTATTAAGATTAGAAGAACTGTTACCAAACATTTACCACGCTAAAACATAATCACTGCACTAATGATCCAATCGTAGACTCTGGAGCATTTGACTGTTATCTGAAAATGATTCTGGAGGGAAAATGCTCCCTCATAGTCATTGGTTCACAATTTGAAATGGATTCATCTTGACTTCTTACATGTTTTTTTAAGAAATGTAAAGCTACACACTCCATTTATTAAGTTTAGAATATCTGTTATCAAACATTTAACATACTAAAAAAAAATATTTGCAATAATGATCCAATTGTAATTAAGAAGTGAAAATGCTCCAAATGGTTCACAATTTGAGTCTGATGCATCTTGACTTCCTATACGGTTGTTTAAGAAACTAAAAGCTACAAACGTCATCTATTCAGTTTAGATGAACAAAAATTTAACATTCTAAAATCATAATCACTGCAATGATCCAGTAATAGGCTCTGGAGCATTTCACTATTGACTGAAAATGATTCAGGAGTGAAAATGCTCCCTCATAGCTATTGGTTCACGATTTGAGGCTGATGCATCTTGACTTCCTACATGGTTGTTTCATAAATGTAAAACTACACACTCCATCAATTGAGGTTAGATGAACTGTTACTAAACATTTAACATGCTAAAAACAATCACTGCAATAATGATCTAATCAGAGAATCTTGAGCATTTGACTAGGATCCAGTATAATGCTTATTTTTTATACATCACTGTGGCAGGTCGAATGAGGACAAATAGGCATCTTCGTAGTGCACAGGTTCCCAAAGGGTGTTTATTAAACAAAAGAGTGATAACTCAAAGAAATACTGTGTTCCCAGATTCGTGACGTGCAGATGGTGGTAGGTCTTTGGCGTTCGGAGCTTGGAACGGCAGAGGTTCCCTCAGCCTTCGCTGGATTCTAGGGGAGCAGAGAAAAGAGTAAGCACACTTAGCATGCAGCAGCTCAGAACTCGCTCACCCTTCCTTTTTCCTCCTCTATTTAAATCCTTTCTCCTTAACGCGATCCAGGTGTGGCCCATTATCGCCTACACCTGGCTGCTGATTGTCTGGTGGGAAGCAATTACAGGGCGACGCTGAAGCTTTACTCTGGGTACTTGCCTTGAGAGTCCATCTGCATTCCTATTTGCCTCCCCTGCTCGATGTTGCACTTTAAAGTGGAAGTCTTGGAGGGTGGCATTTGTATCCTTTGCCCGGGCCATCCATTGTAAGAGAGCATGGTCGGTCATCAACGTAAAGGACCATCCTAATAGGTAATACTGCAACTCTGTAACTGCCCACTTGATGGCAAGGGCCTTTTTTTCGACTGTGGCATACCTGGTCTCCCCTGGCGTTAGCTTTCGGCTAATATAAACGATCGGGTGTTCCTCCCCCTGCTGTGTCTGGGACAGGACAGCCCCTAATCCAGAGTCCTGAAGCATCTGTCTGGAGGGTGAAAGGACAGTTAAAGTCAGGGGCATGGAGGACTGGAGAGGAGGTTAATGCTGATTTTAACTTTTCGAAGGCTGCTTCAGCTTCTGCTTCTGCCGTCCACTTCAGTCTCTCTGGCTGTCGCTTCTTTGTCAGCTCGGTCAGGGGGCAAGCTATTGAGGAAAAGTTAGGAATGAAACATCGATAGTATCCTGCCAACCCTAGGAAGGCACGTACCTGGGACTTAATTTTGGGGTGGACGAATGAGCAGACTGCCTCGACCTTCGGTTCCTGGGGCCTAATCAGACCGCGTCCAATTTGAAAACCCAGGTATCGAGCCTCCGATAGCCCGAGATGACACTTTTTGGGGTTGGCGGTGAGCCCAGCCTGACGCAGCTCTGACAGAACCTTCCTGAGGCGATCTACTTGGTCCTCCCACCGTTCCGAGTGGATGACCACATCGTCCAAGTAGGCGGCCGCGTATTCCTGATGAGGCCTCAACAAGATGTCCATCATCCGCTGGAAGGTTGGTGAACTTAGAAGTGAACTTAGAAGTGGTACATGGGACTCGGACTCGGTCTCCGGGTTGGAACTCTCGGGGTTGGGCGGGTCGGTTATATAGGCGTTGCTGGGCACTCTGGGCACTCTGGGCTGCAGTTAGGTGTTCTCGCACCAACGGCATAACACGGTCAATCAATAACACGGTACATGTTCGATCACGGTACGATGTGGGGAGGGTTGGCGCTCCCATGCGTCCCGGGCCACGTCAAGAAGTCCTCGTGGTTGCCGCCCAAACAACAGTTCGAAGGGGGTAAACCCCGTGGAGGCTTGGGGAACTTCACAGATGCCGAACAGCATATACGGGATCATGAGGTCCCAGTCTCGTCCGTCCTCCGCCACTACCCGTCGCAACATCTGCTTTAAGGTTTGGTTGAAGCGTTCGACTAGCCCGTCTGTTTGAGGGTGGTACACGGGGGTATGGAGCTGTTTGTCCTGCAGGAGTTGGCATAGGTCGGTCATTAGTTTGGACATGAACGGGGTGCCCTGGTCAGTCAGAATCTCTGCCGGAATTCCCACCCGGCTGAACAGCAGGAACAGTTCCTTGGCAATGTTCTTTGACGTAGCTATCCTTAAGGGAACTGCTTCGGGGTACCGGGTGGCGTAATCTACAATGACGAGTATGTGTTCAGGGCCCCGAGCTGATTTTGGCAATGGTCCAACCAGGTCCATCCCGATGCGCTCAAAAGGGACCTCAATAATTGGTAAGGGAATGAGGGGACTGGGTGGAGGTCGTCGGGGTGCCGTTCTTTGACAAGTTGGGCAGCTTTGGCAGAACCGCCTTACCTCAGCCTCCAGGCCAGGCCAATGAAATCGATCTCGAATGCGCTGAATTGTATTGTTGACTCCCAGGTGTACAGCCATCGGATGGGAATGGGCCAGATCCAGCACGACTTCAGTCTTGGATTTCGGACCTACCAACAGATGTTTCTCCTCCCCCCGTCGTTGGGCAACACAGTAAAGTAGACCTCTTTTCACTATGAAGTGCGGTTAGGGATGGGGTGCTGGGTGTCGGGATTCCCCTTCCACCTTTCTAATTTGTGAGCAGCAGTTTCGCAGCCGTTCATCCTCCCGCTCTTCCCGCCCGAAGGAGCCCCCTTCAGTGATCTGTTGAAAGACATCAGTATAGATGTTAGGGTGTGAGTTTTGGGACTCATTATCTCTCTCGCTCTCAGTGGTCCGCGGGGCGAGATGGCTGGCAGTCTGACGCCGAGTCTCTTGCATTCGCCGGTTCCTCCTCCGATTAGCCGGTTGTACTGCCGGTTTATCCTTCACGACTCCTACCTCCAGTGGCCAGGACTTCGAGCCAGTGGAAATTGTAACCATTTGTGCGGGCACGTAACACGTATCCCCATGGACACAGGTGATGGGGATGGATGACTTGCCGCCTGGACAGGGTTTGACGACCTGGGGTTGGACTAGGCTTACTGCACTGCCCGAGTCCAGAATCGCTTTCACACGCTTCCCTCCTATCCACACTTGCCGTTCGGGTGCTCCCCGTGGTATAGCTCGATGTACAATGCAACTTGCTAGCCACACTTTGGCTTCAGGTGGGTGTGGGTCGGTGGGCATGGGCTCATCCCGTGGCATGGAGGCTGCCGGCTTGTTAAACGGTTTCCAGTTTTCTTCCGTTGTTCGTCGCGGTGGGGTTGACCTCCGGGGAAACCGGGTTGTTCTCTCTCCAGCATCTCGGGCTTGGGCTGCCTCCGCCAGCTCCATCGCCTCTACGAGGGCTGCAAGGGTGGTGGGATTTCTCATACCGACCGCTTTCCGATGAACACGGGGTAACGTGCGTAGCAGGCGGTCCACTACTACCCTTTCGGCTACCTGACCAGCCGTAGGATTCCCAGACAGCAGCCAAAGTTGGGCCAAACGTGACAGCCGGGCTGCTTGAACTCGTGCGGGAATCTGTGGGTCATACATCCATTCATGGAAGTGTTGGGCAGCACACACTGGAGAAAGGCCCACTCGTGCCAAAATTTCCTGTTTTAAATTGGCATATGACTCATTGGCCGGGGTCGTGATAGAATAATAGGCTTGTTGCGCTTCCCCTGAAAGGAGTGGGGCTAATATGCGGGCCCACTCATTTTCCTCCCATCCTTCACGAGCAGCGATGACTTCAAATGTATGCAAGTATGCTTCCACATCATCTTGATCTGTTAATTTTTTAAGCAGCTGCTGGGCTTGGACACAGGGATCCGGGAGGGGTACGTGTCTGGCAGCCCCTAACCTCAGCTGTTCAAGCGCATGCTCCATACGCTCTTGTTGGCCCGCGAGTTGTTCCACAAACTGCTGTTGCCGGATGCTGACTTCGGTAAGTTGCTGGATTACCTCCTCCATCTGTCTCACAGAAAGGTAAACAAGGTAAAAAACTGCTTCAGTACACCCCAAACGAATGTCCTCATTCAAAAAAATTATGCCCGCATTCTCCACCATTGTGGCAGGTCGAATGAAGACAAATAGGCAGCGTCGTAGTGCACGCGTTCCCAAAGGGTGTTTATTAAACAAAAGAGTTATAACTCAACAAAGAAATACTGTGTTCCCGGATTCGTGACGTGCAGATGGTGGTAGGTCTTTGGCGTTCGGAGCTTGGAATGGCAGAGGTTCCCTCAGCCTTCGCTGGATTCTAGGGGAGCAGAGAAAAGAGTAAGCACGGTTAGCATGCAGCAGCTCAGAACTCGCTCACCCTTCCTTCTTCCTCCTCTATTTAAATCCTTTCTCCTTCCAGGTGTGGCCCATTTTCGCCTACACCTGGCTGCTGATTGTCTGGTGGGAAGCAATTATAGGGCGACGCTGAAGCTTTACTCTGGGTACTTGCCACAATCACATAAAAAATCTAAATCACATATGATGCTCATTCTTTATTAACAAATTAAATACAAAATTGAATAAATACATGAATAGGTTAATCACCATCTTGTTCTGACCAAAGTGAATTGAATGCGCCTGATGTCATAATTCCAACATTCCAACTTGTAAATACAAACTTCTCTGGAGGATCTGAACACACCATAAGATTGTATTTTTAATGTGATCAGTGCATTTTCTGACTGTACCACTGCTGCCTTATTATGTTGTGTATTGTGTTAATGTTGCTGTGTTGAACTACTGTATATTTGTGTGCTGTTTAATCTTGAAGCGGATGTTTGTCATGTAAGTGTTATGATGGACACATGGGATCACAATACCGTTTTCTTTCCGCCAAGAGAAGGCATGGGTCATTGTTCTCATGAAGGGGATCTTCTTGATGACTGGTTTTAATTCTTGTTAGAAAACTGTTAATTAAGTAGGTCTAAATTCATTTGTTATAATGAAGGCGAGCGATTCCAAAGCAAACGATTTTTATATTATTTTCTGTATGCAAATAAAGTGCCATTGTGATATGTAAACAAGCATGTATTTTAATTCTCATTTCACATATTTTATGTTTTTTTTTTACCGTTTTCAGGGTAACATATATCAGTGAGAATATGTTTCGGACATGTCAAGGAATCAGATATTTATGTTCCCTGTTAAGGGAACTCAACACTGTGTCGAACGCATATGGGAACGCCTTAGCGTGATTGTCTCTTGAAGCGCAATTGACACCAGGTGTGCGAGTGCACGTTGCCGAGGGTGACGTCATTAGCCAGGAGAATAAGGGCACGCCATGACCCGGAAGCAACAGCTTTAGTGTCTTCAACAGCGCTCGAAGCTAACGTGTGTTTGAGTTGCATTTGCTGGCTGTAAGTTTGAGTTTCTTAACCCTTACCTTTTGAAATGGCGGATTCACAGACTTTTAGGCGTTGTGTCACTCCCTGCCTGGGTTTCATCACGGGCAGTGATACACACGCGCTCTGTGTAACATGTTTGGGCGAGGACCATGCACGCTCAGCGCTCGAGGGCTCTGAGTGTGCAGAGTGCCTGCAGCTGCCGCTGCGCACTCTCCACTCACGCCTGGCAGTTTTCGAGGGCACGCGGTCCGGGCGACGCCCTTTCTCCTCCCCTACCTGCTGAGTCTGCTCTCACGCAGGACTCGGAAGGTTGAACCGCCATCAGCCTCACCCGCTTTCGAGGAGCTGCAAGCGTGGTAATTCGCCCAGTGCCTCGAGGGGCCTGGGTCATGCTCCCCGCAGGCAGCTCCTTCCAGTCGCACTCCATACGGGACGCGCTGGACAGGTTGCCCCCACTCTGGTGGCTCTCTGGTTTCAGCCAAGGCCCCGGGGTGGAAAAATGTATTTGTCCAGAGGTCAGTCTCGAGAGGCTGATACTCCTAGTAGATTTCATGGCAGCGTGGCAACTCCTGCCGGATATCTCTCAGTGGGTCCTGCGTACCGTATCAGAAGGATACGCTATTCAGTTCCGGGCTCATCCACCCGGTTTTTCGGGTGCTCTGCCAATTGTGGTGGGCCCTGAGCAGGCTCTGGTCATGGAACAGGAAGTCGACTTGTTGGTGAGGAAAGAGGCCATAGAGTATGTCCCTCTCTCAGCCAGAGATGTCAGGCGACTGAAATTCAGAATGCTAACTCTGAAGCAGATCGTAGCACAAATCAGGTCCGAGGACTGGTTTGTCACGATAGATTTCAAGGACGCGTATTTCCACGTCTCCATCCTTCCGCAGCATCGGAAGTTCCTCAGATTCGTCTTTTGGGGGCAAGGCTTATCAGTACCGAGTTCTTCCGTTCTGCCTGGCTTTGTCTCCTCGCACTTTCACCAAGTGCGTGGATGCAGCTCAAGCTCTGCTCCGCTCTCGAGGGATTCGGATCTTAAATTACATCGACGACTGGCTCATTTTGGCCTAGTCTCGAGAATTGGCGGTGCGGCATCGAGATGTTGTTCTCACACACATGAAGGAGCTCTGGCTGAGACTGAACGCCAAAAAGAGTGTGCTCTGGCTCTGGGTTTCAAGGCGCTGCCTGCGAGCCCTGAATCAGTGGAAGAGTCCCTGTTTTCATGCCCAAGGACAAGTACTGGGACCAATCTGTCACCGTGTGACACTGTCGACAGACGCCTCCAGCTCGGGTTGGGGGGCGGTCCTGAGGGACCGCTCAACTCAGGGAGCGGACGTTGCCTCTCCCTCCATATAAATGCGCTGGAGATGTTGGCCATTTGGAAGGAGCTTCAGGCCTTTCTCCCAGACCTTTGGGGACACCACGTGCTAGTTCATTCTGACAACACGGCGGTGGTCTCCTACATAAACCATCAGGGGGGTCTCCGCTCTCGTCAGCTCTGCAAGCTAGCCACGAGGATTATCCTCTGGGCTCGGGACAAACTTTGCTCTCTCCGAGCGATGTACATTCCGGGATCCCAGAACATGGGAGCAGACTTCCTGTCGAGGCAGGGGCTGAGGCCCAGGGAATGGATGCTCCACCCCGAGGTGGTGGGGCAGATTTGGGAGAAGTTCGGTCAAGCTCAGGTGGACCTCTTTGCGTCACACAAGGCAACCCATTGCCCTCTGTGGTACTCCCTCTTTCCCCCAGCCCCCTTAGGGCTGGATGCGATGCAACAGGAGTGGCCGAGGCTACCCCTGTACGCCTTTTCCCCCTTAGCCCTGCTCCCAGGGGTTCTAGAGCAGTGGTCCCCAACCCCCGAATTCGCGGACCAGTCCGTGAGTGGCTGCAAGCGGCTCTGGCGCTGTAGCTTTGGCAGTGAGGAGGTGAACAATCAACATCAACAATCTTGAGTGCACACATACCCCCTCCCCCCGTCAACAATCTTGAGCAGTCACTGGTCCGCGGCAAAATGATCAAACGTTTACCGGTCCGCGGCACAAAAAAGGTTGGGGACCACTGTTCTAGAGAAAGTTCGCCAGGACACGGTCCGTCTCACCTTAATTGCCCCACGGTGGTCGGGCAGGGTGTGGTTTTCTGACTTAGTGTCCTCCTAGACGGCACTCCTTGGGAGATTCCCATCAGAGTGGACCTTCTATCCCAGGCTCAGGGTGGATCCTTCATCCTGGCCCAGAACTGTGGAATCTGTGGGTCTGGCCTCTGAGGGGGCCCGACTCATAGACTCAGGTCTCTCGACTGAGATCTACTCGGGTCTTAACTGTAAATTCCCCTACAACCTTAACACTGCTGCGGGAACCTTGGCCCTTTCGTAGTGAGCTATGTTAGCTTGGCATACTCCGTTCGCTAAGGCGGCGTGGGTATTCCTCGTTCCCATATGCGTTCAACGCAGTGTTGAGTTCCCTTGACAGGGAACGTCTCAGGTTACTTACGTAACCCTAGTTCCCTTAGAGGGAACGAGACACTGCGTCTCGTAGCCCCAGCTCCTACGCATGCCGGCAGTTTCAGACACTGGTCAAGCTGCGGCTTCCAGGTCACAGCCTGCCCTTATTCTCCTGGCTCATGGCATCACCCTCGGCGACGTGCACTCGCACACCTGGTTTCAATTGCGCTTCAAGAGACAATCCCGCTAAGGCGTTCCCATATGCGTTCGACGCAGTGTCTCGTTCCCTCTACGGGAACTAGGGTTACGTAAGTAAACTGAGACGTTTATTTTCATACTGTCTTGTAGCTTATGATCTTCCAACGAAATGCATCAATATTGTTTAACTGTCCCTAAGTTTCCTGATTTAAATATCAGTCATGGGTTTAATTGATATAGTTTTCATATTGAAGATATTATATGCCGTTATATCTTATAACTAGGAGACAATGAATTCATGAACCTTGATAGTTACTGCTTAGAGGTACTGTATGTATATATTTAAATACGTGAACAATAGCGATCACAATTAATTAATGTTAACCACACGAGGTAAAACCGCTGTAAATCACTTATAAAAGTATCACTGTGGTGAATGATGCAGCCAAATTCCTCGCACACCGATACAATGCTCATACACCGATTTGACCCTCCATGCACATACACCGTTTTGCTCGTATACAAAGTCACTTGTAAACAGAGGTATTACTGTATATATATATATAATAAAACACTTGTTTTTTACTTCAAATTTCTGCATGTGAATGAATATCAGTGTTTATAAGTTTGTATTCTTATTGCATGTTTTTTTTAACCAAAAAAGTACATATTTGGTTGCAACTCATTAAAAAAGCTGATGATATAAATAATTAAAAACACCAAGGTCCTTTATTGACAAGTAACATTCATAATAGATTTCATGAAATTACAGATCTTAGCCACTGCACTTGCCTGACTTCATTTGCTAGATGATGTGAGGCAAAAGTTGTCTTTCACATTTGGCTTTGTTTTAGGGAGCAAGTTTAAACTGGTTTATTCACTAGGGACAGGAATTCAGCCAGTGTGGCTGCAAGGTAAGGCAACAACTCATTTATAATATTTCCATTTAACCATATTGTACATAAGGTTATCTTTAAATCTTCCCACACCCATTACAAAAGACATTAACAACAAGGCAACCAATAGATGGAGCAATACTCTTAGACACTGTGGTGTTTTTGTTGTCACGCAAGCTCTGTTCATTATGTTCCCAGCAGTCATAGTGAGTCAAATGTAACGGCAGGAAGATGTTGAACTCCAAAGTCTCCAACATCACATTTTAGATAAAAATGACCAACTTTGGTTTGACATCATTCAACTTCAGACAGATTTTGGTTGCAATAAATGCCACATTATATATATATATATATATATATATATATATATATATATATAAATATATATATAAAACAACAGGTCAGCACAGCAGGCCAAACGTTTACAAACAACATATGTGTCACGTTTATGTTAGATGCACTGTACTCTGGACTCTTAGTTTACCTTGTCGTGTCACATGTTCCCCGCTCCTTTTCTCATCGTCACTCATTAGTCACAGGTGTTTTGCGTTCCAGTTGTAATCTCTGCCAGTATTTAAGTTCCCCATGTTCACTCCCCTGTTGTTGGTTATTGTATATGTTATCGTGTAAAGTTATGTTGCTTCGTGTGGATGCCTTCCTTGTTTTGCACTCCCATGTGCTCTTTTGGTTTCTTTATTAAAGTGTTTGTGTTTGATTCCGTGCTCCGCGCCTCTCTCTCCGCATCGCACGTCAGCTCAACGCACACGTATTATAATATGAACATATGTTGTTTAGGTAGTGCCAGATGCATAAAATCTCGGTCAGACTTCTTTGGTCAGATCAGTTTCCAATATTTTGACGTGACATTGTTTTTTCTTAAGCACCATTTGCTTGCAAAATGATAGACATTGCACAACGATTAATTTCCCATGCTAATAAAATGAAGCAAATTGTTAAAGAGATAAGTAAATAAAATAAGCCGCATGGCCTGTGTAGACCTTAATCCACCCCTTCCCATGACACTGTTGTTTTTTAATATCTGCATTGGTTTCTATGACAATGTCATTGCGTTTGTAGGCATAGGCCAGGGGTCGGCAACCTGCGGCTCCGGAGCCGCATGCGGCTCTTTCACCCCTGTGCTGCGGCTCTTTCATCCCCTGCACGTAACTTGTAGCAGCGGTCCCGCTGTGAAAAAGGCCATATGAGAGGAATAAGAGCGCTGTTGCGCTGACTGTTTCAGGGGACTTTTATTCTGAAACTACGACGCGCATTAGTTCAGAAAGTTAAGCGGTTCAGTTCAGAGTGAATCATATATCACCCACCGCGGCAGATATCAGTTAACTATTATACATGAGCGCTGGAGAAAAGCCAATAACTTGGTTAACAGCCTCGGAACGATTGCCTATTGTGTGTTTTGTGCGTCTTATAAGAGTGAGTTCACAATTACCACTATGTTTGCTTATGCACATACTCACCTTTGTTATGACGCAGTTATTGAAGTGTTGTAGCCCGATGCTAATTTAGCTGTGCTTCATTTTCTGTGTTTACATTTTGATCTTCTATGTTCAGATAAAGTAATAATAATTCATGAATATAATCGTGTTCATGTATGAGGGGAGAAGCCAATACTTTGTATATATATGTGTAATTCTGTTACTAGAATCTTGTTTTATCTGTAACTGGAAAACCACACACACACCACACTCCTTTGCACTCCCTTCCATCCAAGTCTCCATCAAGCCTCCATCCAAGCTCATCCATTTGAGCAAGGACATTACTGAGATCTTTGATCACATGTGGTTCTTGTGCTCCCATACCTCAATCTCCATCAGCATCACCGGACATTATTGAAGCTCATATTAATGTTTGGCTCCCCTCTTTCACCTGTTTAATCGAATAAATCACTTTGAGACAATTTCTTCCTTCTCTGTCGTGTTCTGACCGACACACCTGGCACATTGCTATACCCCAAATCAGCCCTTATAAGAAAGGAGTGTCGCACCCCCCACACCTCGCTCCGCACCCCCCCATAGATTGTGGCTCCGGACATATTTGAAAAAAATTTGTTTTGTTAAAAATGGCTCTTTCAACATTAAAGGTTGCCGACCCCTGGCGTAGGCCAACAATAAAACAACTGCAGCATGGAGCGGTTTGCAATACAGATGTTTTCTTATTTACTACATGACTTGTTGCCGTGATGGACTACTGCATCTTCTGAGGACGGCCCTGCAGTCTCATAATTCATAATAGTTATAATTCACAAGTCTCATGTCTCTTTTTACATCCTGGTTCCTCATTTGTGCTCCCAGTGTTTCTCCACCTGCCTGTCTTGTTATCAATCACCTTGTTAGTCACGTCAGCTATGAAATACCATTGCTCCTCTCACCCACAATCAAGAGGAGCAGTGGAGAGCGAATTCATATCAAATCATTGCTATTGCCGGACTAAATATCAATGGATATATATTCCAGAAAATATATAGAGAGACAGTCCGATGAGAACAGCATTTTAAGGTGCTCAGTCGCCACATCAAGCAGATGCAAATCGACATGGACCGGGTCAGTTTGGAGCAGACTTACTTTCCAGGACACCATACGCGGTGTCTGGAGAGGGAGGGGGAAGTGTCATGTGGAGAACCCGGATGCTATTGAACACTATTTGCTGACACTGAAGAGACTGATCATCGAGCATTGGCCTGGTTTGGCCGCATGACGGACATAAATGCTTTCACTACTAGGTGGTTCCTGGCTGTGCAGCCGTTTGATTTGAGGTACTGTACAGGTCAAGACCACAAAGTTTCTCTACAAACTTTCTTTCCAGGACACCATATGCGGTGTCTGGAGAGGGAGGGGGAAATGTCACAAGGAGACTTGTGACTGTAACTATTTTATAAAGAGACTCTTACAGGTGTGGGACTTAAATCTTATAAACCCGGTCGCTTTTAAGTGCTACCATTTTGAAGGGCTTAATTCCCGCCAATTGAAGGCACAATTAACTTCTCCTCAGGAATGAGGGGGACCTTCTTGGTGACCTGTTTGACTCTTATTTAATTGATAAATGTTAACTTTAATTTTGTTTTTGTTTCAAATGTTTGGGTATTTTGTATTATTATGATGACTTGTTTATTGGGTGAATGTCTCTCTTGAGTTTTATATTTACTTTTTGTTACCTTGTTCTAAATGGTTTAGTCCAAGGGGGACGGGCTTGGCCTTTTTAAGATGGCCTCTCAGAGCTGTGAGAAAAGAGAGAGGGTGAGCATGACTGTTTTAGTTTGGGTATATTTATTGGCATAGCCAAACATTTGTTTGCTTATTCCTTTTTAGAACAGTGTAATTGTCTTTAATTTGAATGTTCTCTCTAGATCTCGTTATACCCCATGGGAAGACCTTTGTTTTTATGTAGTTGTGCACTTTTGGGGATTAAACACTACATTTGATTGTGAAATCATGTCACTTCATTTTTGCGCCTCCATCTGCTGGTACATTCAGAGAAAGGGATGCTGCTGTGGACTAAAACCAATCCGAGGCCCCTTGTCTCTGTTACAGGTTAAATCAAGGTTTATTTTAAAATTAAATGTTCACAGTTAAATAACATGAGAAATAATCTAAGTTAACCAGAAGCTGCTAATTAGATCAAATTAACATTACACCGTTTAACCAGATTTCTTTTATCTGGCATGATCTCGTCTCAGTCTGAGGTACATTTCTCAATGGCACCAGTAAAAAAAAAGAAAGAGAGACATTTATGGACATTGTAGGATTCAGCCTCTGAATTTGGACAAAGTTACAGTTGTTGTGGTAAAACTAACACATGAATAAGATGAAATGTAATGAAATTTGATGAATAATAACACTCACTGTTTCTCTTGTTTCACGCCTGAGATGTACATTTTTTTTCATCCTGAATGTCTGAATCTGGTGTGAACAAATGAGTGACGAGGATGTGCTGACATGCAAATGTGTTCATCTGTTATAAACAAAGAAACAGTAAACATTAGGAGAATTAAATGAAACAGAATAATATACACAAAGTGAATGTAACAAAAAATATAACAGTGTTTTAATATCCGCATTATAGTCAATCACAATCAAGTATTAATACAGAGCAAATCAGCATATTTTTATTCTGAAACTGAAACAGCAGAAGAACAACCTTTCTGGAATGTCTTACATCTGTCTGTGCAGATCTACTGTTTGTGGTCTTTTTCAGCCTCAAAACTGAGAATGAGCACGTGGATAACTGAAGCAATCTCTCTTGCTTATTAGTAGGTTGGATTACCTTTTCCTACGGCAATGTGAGTCCACTCAACTAGGTGTGAGGCCACTTCTAAGGCTCTTCTGTCTGGAGTTCTCTTTTAGAAGTTTGTGATGCGGCAGGCTGGTCCTCTTCACACATCTTCGTCAGGTTCTACCAGCTAGACCTAAACACCACTACGGGATCTTGGGTGTACATGTGTGCTCCGTATTTCAGTCGTTAGGCCCATGTCATTACAGCAGCGTGGGCATTCTTGTTCCTATAGCGCTGTCGACATAGCGAGAGTTCCCTTGAAAGGTAACATCTTGGTTAAGAATGTAACCTTGGTTCCCTGAAAAGGGAACAAGATGCTGCGTCACTTTACCACACTTCCTGCATGCCTGCCGCCATCTTACTTCAGACACTTTTAAGCTCCTGCTTCTGGCATTTGGCATGCTTTTATATCTTCCTGGTTCATGACGACATCCCGTCTCTGACTTATATATCTCTGACTTGGTTCGATTTTGCATGTGCTTCACAATGTACTCACGCAGTGTCTCGTTCCCATTTCAGGTAACCACGGTTACTACATTTGTAACTGAGATGTTATACAGTGCAATAACAACATTAAACAGCTGTTTATAGTTGTGAACATCAAGCTATAAATCATGAATGTTTACATCTGATGTGCCCAGTCCTTGGTGATCTACATTTCAGCACAGTTGAGCTCCAACCCTGATCACGCAAACCTAAACCAGCTGAAGAAGCTCTTCAAGAGCTCTTGATAATTACAGACAGGTGTGTATGATCGGGTTGGATCTGAACTCATCAGGGACGTAGCCCTCTAGGAATAGGATTGGGCACTCCTGGTTTATGTGTAGTTTACAAACAACTCTTAGTTGTCGCCAAGCTTTTATTCTTCAGAAATTATGGATTCACTTTACCAAATTTGTTTCCAAAGAAACGGGTAATCTAACTGATCCTTGTTATACCAAATAATTTTTCGTTTGTTTATTGATGCATAATGAGGTTAGTCCCTTTATTGGTTTCAGAGAAACTAAACTGAAGTTTATCTTTCCATTATGTAACAACTCTTCCATGGCCACACTCATCTTAATCACTATTTTATCCATCTTATGCACTTCATTCATGTTTATTCACTTCATTCTAAGAGAGGGGGATGAGGTCACCTGATGAACTCATAAACACACCTTAAGTGACATGTGATCCAAAAATCACAACGTCAGCGGTGACGTGAGTACCTACCCCCCCCCCCCCCGCGCCCCAAAAAAACAAAAAACAAAAAACAACCCTGTTACTGTTCATAATTCTGTTTCACGCCTGAGATGTAAATTGTTTCCATCCTGAATGTCTAAATGTAGCATGAACAAAAACAAATGAGAGATGAGGATGTGCTGACATGCAAATGTGTTCATGTTTTCCTGCAGGAATATGAAGTGAAAAAATATATATATTCACAAACATTCTAAAATAATGTAATTTTTTAATGTCTGCATTTCAACCAATAACAATAAAGTACTTACACAGAGAAAATAATGACACGTTTATTCTGAAACAACAGAAGATGTTATTTCAGTGGATAATGAGAGTCCAACAACCGTTACTAACATTATTAATGAACTTCAGATGAATGAAAGCAACCTCTGATAAGAGCCATAAAGTTTCGCCTTTTTCTCGAAATCCCAAAAGTAAAAATGGAAATGTCTTTCCTTTCTCTTCATTGTGTCTCTTTTTAATCCGTCAATCTCTCTTAACACACAAACTTTCACAATATTCAATATTTCACAATATACAGAGTGTTTTCATGATAACAGTAAAGAAAAAAATTGGAAAAGATTTTCCTTTGCGTTTTCGTTGTCAGATGACAAGATTTTCAAAACGGTCCTCATTCACACGGATCAGTGAAAAACGATCACAAACTGTTTTATTCAGGCCCGGCCAGTAGCTGGTGATGTCACTTTATGAGGAAACACTACACACTTATAGACTGAACATGTAACATGCGTTCCCTTGATTTTGACATAAGTTTTCACAAATTCATGTTTTTGTAGATTACACAGTTTACACATTTTCAAACACTTGTACTCTGTTTCAAAAGTTTGCATTTTCAGGTCCCCAAAATTGTACATGTAAATGAACGGCCAAACCATACAAAAATGTTTCCGTGTTTAGATGAAAATATCTTGAGCAGACCCTAAACCTCCTTCATCTGTGACGTCAATATGCAAATATGGTGAAAGAGGTGAACAAATACACAAATATAGAAGGAAGTAAAATATGAAAAAGGGATTTTTAGACAAATAAACAAATGATGTGCTGAAAGAGGGATGAGAGCAGATATAATAATCCCGTAGTTTAAAGCTGCAGACAGAAACATCAGACTCAGGACAGAAACACACAACCTCTAAAGTAAGAACAACTCACATGTTCATTCTTCAAACACAATTACACTTTGAGATGTTCATATTGTCTGAATGATTGTGAATGGAGTTATGCTTATGATTATGTTTTACTCTCAGATCAATATGTGAGTATTTGAGTTTTTCAATGTGTTTCTTCCTCAGAAATGGATCAAACTCTATATTTGGTTCTTCTTCTCATCGGTGAGTGTGTTTGTGGTTTTATTTCTGGTTTATAGTTTCATCAGGTTTGACTCTGTTATGAAAAGCATTAAAGCAAAGCCTCTCTTTCACAGCTCTCTGCTCCGTATCTGAATGTGTTCAGCGTCAGTATCACTTTATAAACGTGTTGAAGAACTGGACTGAAGCTCAGAGATTCTGCAGAGAGAAATACACAGATCTGGCCACCGTTGACAACATGAACGACATGAACGAGCTGAAGAAGAGTGTGAATGATGGAGGTGTTCAGTATATCTGGATTGGGCTGCAGAAGACGAGTGTTTATAAATGGCAGTGGTCTTCAGGAGAACCTGCACTCTATCAGAACTGGGCATCTGGACAACCTGATAAAACAGGAGATGAGTGTGGAATGATAAGAAATAGAGAATGGCATGATTGTTCATGTAGTCACAGTCTGACGTTCATCTGCAGTTCATCTAATGACAGTAAGTGCAGCTCCTACAATGACAATAAACATACATTTATAAAAAGACTTACTCCATATACTGTATATATTTATATATTATGAATCAATACATGCTTCTACTTTTTAATGTGGTCATAAATATAGGAGAGACTGTGGATATTTTCACACTTTTCATTTCTATCTAGAAAATAAACAGATATTGAACCAGAAAAAAATATTTTAATTTGATGCATTTTGATCTTTTGTTATTGTTACAGACCTTACAGAATATATTTTTTTTTTCAGGAAAAATTTTATTGTAAATTATAAATTCATATCAATTCATTGCTATTGCCGGACTAAACATCAATGGATATTCCAGAAAATCATGTTAGAAACAAACAAACAAAAGTGTCTTCAAAAAAATCTTCTTAGTGATCACAAATATTCTATTTTATATCAGTAAAAACTTCATTAATATATTGTGAATATTTATTAATCATCATCTGTAGAATCAGTATTTGAATAACACGTGTTTCTAATCCACTGCTGCTCTTATTCGCATCCAAACCATAAATCAGAGTAATAATAATGAACATTCTTTGATTAATGAATCTGTTTCCATGTGTTTTTCTTAAAGCGAACACAGGACTCGTCTTTATCAGTCAGACGATGAATTGGAGAGACGCTCAGAGTTTCTGCAGACAGAATCACATTGATCTGGTCAGTGTGAGAAACCAGAATGAGAGTCAACAGATTCACAAGTTCATCAATGATAATCACATATCTAATGATGTCTGGATCGGTCTATTCAACGACTCGTGGCAGTGGTCAGATCAGAGTAACTCCTCATTCAGATACTGGAGATCAGATCAACCTGATAATTATAAAGGTGTTGAAAACTGTGCAGAGATTGAAACGAACACTCAGAGACAATGGAATGACATTTCTTGCAGCAACACATTTCCTTTTGTGTGTCATGAAGGTGAGCAGATCCTCACAAAACACACACAATCCATCATCACTTCCTGCACTGGCATTGTTAGGTTAGTCTGGCATCTAACTATCCAGTAAGTTAAATAGTGCCTCAAAAAACTTCAGACATTGGGTTGTTTATGAAGTCAACTGTGAAACTAAAATATTCAAAAGTCTACAATCACTTCACATGAAATACAAATATTACACATTAACAATAGAGAATAATTAATCAAAGAAAATACACATCTTAATATCGAAATAACTTCAAAATTCAATCTCAACTGAATGATACAATAAACTTAACATCGAGTACTTACAAACAATGCGTCTATCAGACACAAAGAAAGACGATGTTCAAAGATGTTACACAGCTACCACATTTTTCTGAACTGCTGCAGTACCACCTGCTTCCTGAACAAAGAGGTTGACTCAAAGCTGCTTTTCAAAATTAAAGTCCTAAAATGAGTAGACATACGAAATAATAAATTCCTTGAAAAATTCAGTCCTGCACACCTCCAGAGATCTTAAAGTTCACGCTACATGTCTGACATGACAAATTCCTCCACAGTGTTTGTTCTGCATGTTGTTTTTGATCAGTCTCTCTCTAGTTTGTGCTTGTGGTTTGTTTTGTGTCCAGATAAACTGATTGTGATCAAAGAGAATCTGACGTGGCCTGAAGCTCTGAGATACTGCAGACAGAATCATGTGGATCTGGTGTCGGTTCATTCAGAGCAGATGCAGAATGAGGTGATGAATGTGGTTAAACTGGCGTCTACTGAGGAGGTGTGGATGGGTTTACGTCACTCCTGCACTGTGGGACTCTGGTTCTGGGTGAATGGAGAAACCCTGTGCTATCAGAACTGGGGGAGAGATGATTCAGATCAATGTGTGAATGGAGTGAGATCTGGAGCAGTTCAGTCTAAAGAAGGTTATCGCTGGATCAGCCGTCCAGAGACTGAACAACTAAACTTCATCTGCATAAATTATGAGTGATTTATTTTTTATATGATTTGTTTCTTTATTATTATTCCTTAACTGTCCAATGTTAGTTTTATTTTATTTTATACTATTAAGCTAATGTCTTTATATCAAAGTACAGTAGAACCCCGACTTACGAAAAGATCGACTTACGAAGCCAACCTCGGAACGGATTATTTTCGTAAGTCGGTCAGGCTTTTACATGTAAATTGCCTAATCCGTTCCAAGCCCTACGAAAACACTACATTTAATTTTATAATAAAAATATGCTTGTTCAGTATGGTATGACAAGCACATGGAGAGCATCCTCTTCTTCCCTTTCACTTTCATCATGAAATGAATTGGAACGCCGCTACGCAGAGGCTGGTGGGAGCGATGCTGACCAAGAGGAGAGCAGGATTCTGCAGCGAAAACTAACGTCAGAGCTTGAGCAATGTTGCCAGATTGGGCAGGTTCCCGGCGGGTTTTAAGCTGTAGTTGGGCTGGAAATCTTCAGTCCAATCTGGCAACACTGGCCGGAAGACAGCCAATGGGAGAGCGGGACGATTGGTGCGAGTTTTCGGGTCAGTGGCGCGCGAATTTCAAAACAAAACTCAGAAATCGTCGCCTCGGCCGAGATTTCGTTTTCGCATCTCGATCATTTTGTCGTTACTCGGGGCGGAAAAAACCCCGAAATCATTTATCGTATGTTGAACTTTTCGTACGTAGAGCGTTTCGTAAGGCGGGGTTCTACTGTACAGTAATGTAAGTGAAGAGTCTTTGTAATACCACATTTAAAAATACTGTACTAATATGGACTATATATGTTTTAAAGATCTATGAAATCAAATTCACTTCCAGAAACACAACTCAGTATTTTTGACACAGTCTGTTCAATCTAATGTTCTTGCAGTACAAGTAGAAATACGCAGTAAATCACAATCACATCAGTTGATTTCATGGATCTTGTTATTCTGCTGGTGTGGGACTTTCTTCTTCTCACTCCTGTGTCTTTACAATAGTCATATCTTTACAAATTATTTGTTTTAAAAGTGATTGTGAGCATTTATATGTGTATCAATGAAATAAAAGTTTTTTTTCATAAAGTTTAATATAAACTATCTTGTAATCTGTACGTGTTTTGAACTAATTCAAAGCATTACCAGCTCAAATAAACTCATTTACAAGCAGCATTCTTGAGTCCTGACATCTATAAAACACACACACACACACACACACACACACACACACACACACACACACACACACACACACACACACACACACACACACACACACACACACACACACACACACACACACACACACACACACACACACACACACACACACACACACACACACACACACACACACACACACACACACACATATATATATTTACTAATAGAAATATGTATAAAGTACATCACAAAATGATTTGGCACATGTATTCAACAACATAAATGTCAGATTTGTTTCACTGCAAAATCATGAACACATGCCATTGTGATAAAATACTGAAATGATGAACAGATTTGTGGGAGATCTTCATAAACTAATACATATCTTACGTAAAAATTGAGACTCACTCAGAAATCAACACTTTTATATTTTTTGGGACATTATTGGAATTGATAATTATGAAATGAGGTACAAACGGGAAGCTATTTTTTCAAAACTATTTTTATGGGAATTTTAAAGGAAATGAGAATATGTCAACTTTTATGTATTTTTTTGCTGATATAACATTTGTGAATATTGTCATGTTATTTTTTTTACTTTTTGTATATCCTTTATGTGTCCTGTATGTCTTGCAATATTTATTAATTATAATTTATTTAGGCCAAAACAATGGTTTGATATGAACTCAATATTTATAGTATAAATTTTTCTGAAAAATACAATTATCTTATTCTTATGGTAGATTCAGACTATTATCAAAAACAAAAGTTTAACAAGCTGAATCAAAAATTCAGTCTGATATCAGTTTCCTTTCAATACAGATGTGGAAAGTGAACAAATATCCACAGTCTATTCTATATTTATGAAACATTTAGCTTTGTATTAAATTATTTTACAATATCCGAAAACAAATGTTTTATTGTAATTGCAGGAGCTGCACTTACTTCTGTTAGATGAACTGCAGATGAAAATCACGTTGTAACCACATGAACCATCTTCCCATTTTCCATCTCTCATAAAAGCACACTCGTCTCCTGTATTATCAAGTTGTCCAGATCCCCAGTTCTGTGCAGGTTCACCTGAAGACCACTGCCATCTATTAAGACTCGTCTTCTGCAGCCCAATCCAGATACTCTCAACACCTTCATCATTCACACTCTTCTTCAGCTTGTCTCAGCCACTGATAATCCGGGAGCTTGAAGTGGAGAGGGTCCAGAAATTAAAATACCTGGGTGTCCACATCAATGAGGTCCTCACATGGACACCTCACATCACGCAGCTGGTCAAGAAGGCTCAACAGCGGCTGTATTTTCTGAGGAGGCTGAGGAAGTTTGGCATGTCGCCCAAGATCCTCAGCAACTTCTACAGCTGCACCATTGAGAGTGTCCTGACCAGCTGCATCACTGTGTGGTACGGCAGCACTTCTGTCATGGACCGCAAACGCCTGCAGAGAGTGGTGAAGACTGCACAGAAGATCACCAGGACTCCACTGCCCTCTCTGCAGAGCATCTACCACCGCAGAGTCCACAGAAGAGCTGCTTCCATCCTCAAAGACCCCTCCCACCCCCAACATGGTCTGTTCACACTTCTACCCTCAGGACGGAGGTACAGAAGTGTGAAATGCAGGACTGCCAGACTGAAGAACTCTTTCTTTCCCTCTGCTTTAATATTCCTAAACAGCAGAAAGGAGTCTACAATCACAACATTACATTAACAATTGTTTACATTCTGCACTACCACACTTTACATTATCAGGACTGCACTACCTCACTTTACTACTTTACTCTTTTGCCCTTTTTATTATTTATATATTTATCTTATTTTATTTTTGATTCTATTTTTTACTTACTTGTGTGACATTTATTATGGACGGCAAAGTAAGAATTTCATTGTACAGGGAAACATGCTTTCTGTCAGTGCACATGACAATAAACACTTTGAATCTTGAATGTCGTTCATGTTGTCAACGGTGGCCAGATCTGTGTAATTCTCTCTGCAGAATCTCTGAGCTTCAGTCCAGTTCTTCAACACGTTTATAAAGTGATACTGACGCTGAACACATTCAGATACGGAGCAGAGAGCTGTGAAAGAGAGGCTTTGCTTTAATGCTTTTCATAACAGAGTCAAACCTGATGAAACTATAAACCAGAAATAAAACCACAAACACACTCACCGATGAGAAGAAGAACCAAATATAGAGTTTGATCCATTTCTGAGGAAGAAACACATTGAAAAACTCAAATACTCACATATTGATCTGAGAGTAAAACATAATCATAAGCATAACTCCATTCACAATCATTCAGACAATATGAACATCTCAAAGTGTAATTGTGTTTGAAGAATGAACATGTGAGTTGTTCTTACTTTAGAGGTTGTGTGTTTCTGTCCTGAGTCTGATGTTTCTGTCTGCAGCTTTAAACTACGGGATTATTATATCTGTTCTCATCCCTCTATCAGCACATCATTTGTTTATTCCTCCAAAACCCCCAGTTTCATATTTTACTTCCTTCTATATTTGTGTATTTGTCCCTATATTTCTATATTTGCATATTAACGTCAGTTTCAGTCAGAATGAATATTAACCTCAATCAGAAATTACATGAACATTCATAATCAAAATTTGAAGATGAATAAATAAATAGTTTCTCTAAAGTTATTTCTCTAGTGTATAACTCATGTAACATCCCTGTTCAGCTTGACGTTTTTTTTTTTTTTTGCTCTCTTTTCAGCTTTTTATCTGGTTCTGTTTGACCTGAACAACCCACTAATGATCTGACTGTTGAGGGTTGAGTTAATTAGTAAAAACAGGTGATACCAGTGACTGAGAGCTTTTAAAACCCTCAGTGTGAGACGTCAGAGATGGAGGAGTTTTAGGGTCTGTTTTCAAAACATGGTCAACGGGAAACTTTTTGGTGTTTTGGTTATTCATGTATATGATAATGACGTTTTGGTGGCCTGAAAATACAAACTTTTAAAATCACTGTGCAAAGATGTTTTTTCTTTCTTCCAAATTACTATTATCTCTGTGTAAACATGCATGAATTTGTGAAAACGGAGACATCATCCACATGTGTATTACCAGCTCCTGGCCTGAATAACTGTCAACAAGGACCGTTTTTTTCAATGAAAATCACACTTTTTTCAGTGTTTTGTACATCGTTGTTGTGAAATCCTTCGTATTTTGGAATTTGAGAGGGGAGTGACTGACAAATTAAAAAAAGATACAATGAAGAAGGATAGATGTTTCCCTTTTTTGATATTTTGAAAATAAAGGAGAAACTTTCTGGCTGTTATCAGAGGTTGCTTTCATTCCCCTGAAGGTCTTTTTTCTCACTTCATACTTCTGCTGTTTACGGTTTTATTTTTTGAGACAACATGAGCACATTTGCATGTCAGCACATCCTCATCACTCATTTGTTTATGTCCATGCCACATTTAGACATTCAGGATGGACAACATTTACATCTCTGACGTCAAACAGAAGGAGAAACAGTGTGTTTTTTGTAGGTACTCGCGTCACCGCTGACGTTGTGATTTTTGGATCACATGTCACTTAAGGTGTGTTTATGAGTTCATCAGGTGACCTCATCCCCCTCTCTTATTTCTTTTATCTTGTCCGTATGAGAACAAACCCAACAGCCTTTCATTCATTTAGAATTAATGTTAACTGGAGGGAGTTGATCAGATGATTTATCTGAAAGATTGGTGAGATCAATCACTTGTAAAGCCTCTTCTGTATTATCAGAACAAGACACAGGTGTAATAAAATAGATTTTACTAACAAAATATAAATAGGAAGTTTACCTACACAACTACTAAACAAATATCATAAATGAATGTGAATAAGATGGATAACATAGTGATTAAGATGTGTGGCCATGGGAAATTGTTATCTAATGAAAATATAAACTGTTGTTTCTCTTAAACTAATAAGGCAAAGAAACTTATCATGCATCAATAAATAAATCCAAGAGTCTTTGCTATTAAATAAGGACAAAATATTGCCTCTGGAAGAAACCTTATCATTTTAATATCTGCAGGAGCCACTTTAATGCAGTTATATATTTGATTCCATAACACGAAAGCTGTTAAATCCACAAGATACTCTATATGTACAAATGAGTTCAATATAAATGGATAAAGCTGAAGTTATTAATAGCGTTCCATCACAATAAGCTGGTGTTTCCTGTAACATCACAACACGAGCAGCATTAATGCAAAGAAAGCAGTACTTGTCAACAATATATCAACCTGCAAACTGCCTTCCATCTTAAACTGAACCTTTGTTTGAGATTGTAAAAAGGCAGGAGGAATTGACTACATATCTGGAACATTAAGTTCAACCTCACATGCTTCCCAAAAGAGAAATGCCAATCTTTGATGGTAATAATAATTTGTTACATTTATATAGTGCTTTTCCAGACCCTCAAAGCGCTTTACATGAAAGGGGGGGGGGGGGGGGATCTCCTCAACCACCAGTAATGTGCAACTCCACCTGGATGATGCGACAGCAGCCATATTGCGCCAGAACGCTCACCACACACCAGCTTATTGGTGGAGAGGAGACAGAGTGATGAAGCCAATCAGAGTATGGAGATGATTAGGAGGCTGTGATGGACCAAGGTAGTCCTCTTCAGTACCATTTCCAGCATTTTGATTACTAAATATGTTAATCAGTAAACAAGAATCTCTTAAAGCAACAATTTGGTAAAGAATTCAAGATTGCAGCTGCATCTATGGAACAGACTTTAAGCTGACCATCAGTAAGTACCAAGAACACAGTCTTCATGCATGTTCTCTGTTTTTAAGGGCATGTTTCAACATCATTGATATAGACCAGGGGTCAGGAACTTATGATGCTCTTTTGATGGCTGCATATGGCTCGATCGCTCCACTACTTCCACCCCCGGACAACAGACTATGACTCTACACAACCTCATATTCAAAGAATGTTGGGTATATGGCTCTCTCAGACAAAAAGGTTCCCGACCCCTGATATACACTCACCTAAAGGATTATTAGGAACACCTGTTCAATTTATCAATGCAATTATCTAATCAATCAATCACATAGCAGTTGCTTCAATGCATTTAGGGGTTGGTCCTGGTCAAGACAATCTCCTGAATTCTAAACCGAATGTCAGAATGGGAAAGAAAGGTGATTTCAGCAATGTTGAACGTGGCATGGATGTTGTTGCCAGACGTCCAGTCTGAGTGTTTCACAATCTGCTCACTTACTGGTATTTTCATTAGTTATGGGCAAATGAATCCTCATGAAGCACTGAGGCTTTGCAACGCATTGCTTGACCAAAAGGGTCATTACCCAAAGATTCATTCAGCATTTCTCACTAGTGACACCTAGCTACTGTGAAAATAAATAGCAGACATAATTAGCCTATGACCTGAACAGACATTTGTGCATTGCCTTAAGATAAAATTAAATATCTTTCTCTGTCTTACTTGTGCAAAGATAAATCTCTCTCTCTCTGTCTCTCTCTCTCTCTCTCTCTCTCTCTCTGAGTCTGAGAGGTTGGGTGTCTGAGGGTTCCCACGAGGAGAGGGCGACTTTGTGGTTTTTCTATCACTATACTTTCGTTTTTTCTACTAAAACTTAAATAATATTTTGTAAAGTTTATTTAGTTTGTTTAGTTTTTGTTTTTTGGAGTTTATTTGTGTTTTGTTTGGGATCGGGATGGCGTCCCTCCGCATGGGGGTGACACCACCTGTTTCCCTCCGCCACTGCGTCAGGTGTGTTCCTGCGGCAGGTGTGTTGGTGGAGGATGTGTTGGTGGCGGTAGGAGAGGAGATCGGGTACGAGAACATTACATCGGCGTCTCGTATGAATAAAGCGGTGGTGGTGTTCGTGAAGGAGGAGGTGCAAGTAGGCCGTTTGATCACTAACGGGATTGTGGTAAGTGGAGAGTTTATTATCGTTTCACCGCTTGTTGCTCCAACCACAAAAGTAACCGTATCAAACGTGCCTCCTTTCATTCCCAACGAGGAGATTGAGCGTGCACTATCGCGTTACGGGAAATTCGCTAGCGCGATAAAAACGCTTCCACTCGGCTGTAAGAATGAGGCATTAAAACATGTAATGTCTTTCCGAAGGCAAGTGTTTATGTTTTTAAATGAGCCGAGCATTGACGTGTCTTTTAGGGTGATGCATGAAGGAAAAGCTTACATGATTTATGCCAATACTGGGAGCATGAAGTGTTTTGGATGTGGGTCATAAGCGTGTAGTGTGCCCACATAAAGCTGGTGTAAGCGGGGAGAACTCCGGGCTGAGTGCCGCGGGCGACGGGGAGAATGCGTCAGAGGACGCCGGGCCGAGTGCCGCGGGAGTCGGGGAGAACGCCGGGCCGAGCGCCGCGGGAGTCGGGGAGAACGCCGGGCCGAGCGCCGCGGGAGTCGGGGAGAACGCCGGGCAGAGTACCGTGGGCGACGGGGAGAACGCGTTAGAGGACGCCGGGCCGAGAGCCGCGGGCGTTGGGGAGAACGTTTTAGAGGCCGCGCTGCCTTCAGCTGTGGAAGAACGCGAGGATTACAGTGAAAAACAGTCTAACTGAGGAAGCTGGTGCTGAACCAGAAGCAGGTGAAAATGGTGTAACAAAAAAAGATGTGAGTGAACAGAGAGATGTTGAAATGGAAAGTGTTGAGGTATCAAAGACTGAAGAAAGCTGTATGACAGAAATGAAAGATGATGATACTTTTTCTGAAGTTTCTGATGTGGGCTCGCAAGATAGAAAGCGATGTGTACAGTCTTAAAGAAATTAACGACTTCATAGATATGACTTTTGGCAAGGCCTTTGATGTCACTGATTTTTTCCCAGACCCAGAGAAGTTCATCACGTCCGTACTGCTACTTCAGAGGACGGTCAGCTACGAGGCTTAAGAAGAAGAGGTTTAGACTTAAAAAAAATGGTAACAAAATTGAGAAAAGATAAACTTGTTCCCCAAAGAAAACAGAATTATTAATCAACACAAGGTGAACTTTACTCTTTACTGTCTCTTTCTGTCTCTGTCTTCTCTCTTTTATTTCCACATGAATATTTTAAAAGTGGGATCTCTAAACATCAATGGGGGACGAGATCAGGGGAAATTAGGAATGGTTTCTGGTTTTATTAAAATTAAAAGGTCAATGTATTATTTTTACAAGAATCCCACACTAACAAAGACAACTAAATTGAGTGGGGAATGTGGTGGGAAGGCAAGTTTGTTTTAAGCCATGGCACAAACAACAGTGCAGGAGTTGCCATTTTATTCTCTGCCAACATGAACATCAACATTTTAAATATAGACAACATTGTTGAAGGCAGATTACTGATAACAGAGATCGAATATGAAGGAACTGTGTTTGTGCTGGTAAATGTTTATGCTCCCAATAACGGTCCAGAACGCAAAGAGCTTTTTACAAAGTTAAGAGATGCTGTCCAGAAGTATGATGAGAGTGTGTGTTTAATAATCGGTGGTGATTGGAATTGTACAACTGATTTTATTGTAGACCGAAATGGTGAAGAGCCTCACATTACTGTTTTTATTTCAAGTCAGGAGGATATCACGATTTTAAATCAATCTCTTGGACTGTATGAAAGAGCCTCCTCTGCAAGAGTCAACTGGTCTAAAAGTAAAGGTTTTATTATTGGTGGGTGGGCAGGCACGGGTTTCCCTCAACTCCCGGGTGTGTTACGCTGGAGACAAGATGGTTTTAAAGTTTTAAGGGTTTTTTTTTAGGTAATGAGCAGTTTCAAATAAAAAAATTGGGAGGGACTGCTGGAGAAGGTGGTCATCAACAACCTCACTGTATCGATGTTGTGGCACAGGACTGCAGTCATGGAGCCACCCGAAGGACTCATTTTAAACATTCAAAGAACACTGGTAAACTTTTTCTGGATCCGCGCCGCCGCTCTGTATCTTCCAGTTCAAGAGGGCGGGCAAGGTTTGGTGGATGTGCGGAGTCGGATTCGAGCCTTCAGACTACAGTCTGCGCAGAGACTCCTCTACAGGGACGTGACATGGGCCAAAACTGCCAGTGCCTTGCTGAAAAAAGCAGGAGGACTGGGTCTCGACAAACACTTTTTTTTAATAAAATTGGAGGAAGTAAGCCTGGCAGAGCTTTCACCATTTTATAAATCTATGCTGCAGACTTGGAGATCTGTTTTTAAAGTGAAACGAGACCTTTTTGAGCAAGGACACTGGACTGTCGGTTCTGTGGGATTGAGGAAAAACTGGAGCATTTGTTTTTAAAGTGTAACCGGTTACAAGGCCTTTTTAATTTGCTCGAGACTTGTTTTAGAAGATTTAATGAAGATTTTTCTAATGGAGTTGAAGTTCTAATCCAAGTTTTTAACGAGGAAGAAAATAATTTTATTAAATTATCTGATAGGAACTGCCAAACTGGCAATCTGGAAAACCAGAAAAAACAAAGGTTTACAACTTGCCACCACAAATCCCGAGATGATGTTTAGGCATCTGGTGCGGGGGAGACTGAAACTTGAATTTGCACACTACAAACTTACAAATAATGTGGTGTTTTTTTGTGATGTTTGGTGTTTTAATGAGGTGCTTTGTGCAGTTCAGGATGATCAGCGTGTTGTGAATTTTTAAACATTTTTTAATTGTTTTTTTTTATTCTTTTTTACTAATATTTTTTATTTTTAGTAATGTGATGTAAGGGTTAATGGAAAAATAAAGTGCTTTTTTAATCTCAAATCTCTCTCTCTCTCTCTCTCTCTCTCTCTCTCTCTCACACACACACACACACACACACACACACACATTTAATTAATTATTCATAAATAGTTTGGATAGTGACAGTATGTACAACAAAATTGATTCTGTGTCAAGTGCAGTGATTATTGTGGAGGGAGTATAATACTGCAACAGAACAGTTTGGGGTGGGTGAAGGAAGGATTATAAATTGACTTTTATTGAGGAACAGAAGTTTTTGAAGTGTGTTGGAGTTTAGACGATTCCTCTTCTTGGACAAAACCTCTCCAGCCTTGGAAAAGATCCTTTCGCAAGGAACAGAGGATGTAGGGGAATATAAGAATGCCAGTGCCAGCTGGTATAAGTGAGGATACAGATGCTTCTGTTGAGCCCAATATACTAATGGATCCTTGGATCTCGAGAGATTCACTTCTGATAAATATCGGTTCACTTCAACAGTAGCATCTGCTGTTTCACTTGAGCTCCTCCTTCTACTGTGATCAACCGTGCAATCGAGCAGATGCCAAAGGTCATCTAATAATAGAGGTACAAAGAGAAAAACTCCACTAATAATGGTTCAAAGTACAAATCACTTCACAGAACAAACTAATTACTTTTGTTTGTAGATTGTCCTGCTTCTGAAGAGGCTGGCAGCTGAGAACTTCTGATTACAGTAACACATTCTGATTTTAATCTTGATACTGCTTCTTGTAGTTTTCCTTGGCTTAAGAATCGCAGTTTTTAAATCTGGGTTCCAATAATGTGGGTATGGTCATTACACTTAATGATTCCAAATGTACAGCATTTTCTCTGACCCTCCGGACCAGGCTGTCACCCAGCTGCCTTGTTAAATTGGACTTGAGACCCTCCAGCTTTCTCGCTCTAGGAACCAAACATTAGAATGTGTCACGGTTCTGTCTCTGTTTCCAGTGTTATTAGTGTTCTAGTGGACAGAACCGTGGCACTGCTCTCTTTCCCATGTGTTTGTATCTCGTTAGTGTCTGCCCCGCCTCCTTGTTTCCCATAATCATTCCCAGCTGTCTCTCATCACTACCTTCCCTCATGTGCCCTATTTAATCCTGGTGTGTTTGCGGTCCTGTGTGGTGTCGTTGTCATGTTATGTTGTGATTCCTGGTTCTGTCTGCCGTTTCATCCGGTTGGTTTTTGGTTTGTCTCACGTTTAGTATTATGATCATGTTTACGTTATGTTTTCCCCCTTGTGGGTGTTTCATTTGTTATATTCAGTGTTTATTTATTTGTTTAATAAATAATCCTTCCACCTGCACTTGAGTCCTTCCCTTGCAATTCGTGACAGAACGACACCACCATTAAGGACTCAGCGGGGAAGGAATTTATTTTTTGTATTTCCTTTTTTTTTGCCCGTTTAAAATCATGGGAAGGAAGCAACGAGGCAGAAGAACTGAGCCGCCACCAGAGTCACCTATGACTGGACTTACCTATGATAGATATGTCAAGTTCAGAACTCTTACTGCTGTCCGCCAGCAGGGGGCTAACTTAAGGCAATTTGCCATCACATTCTTCAGAGCCGCAGAGGGTCTTAATATCAACGATGCGGCTCTTAAGGACCTACTGAACTACTCGCTGGATAAGCCCCTCTGCTGGTGGAGGATGAGGGCGATGGACAGCTTAAGTTTTTGGGGGTTTGTAAAAGCCGTGTCCACCCCATTCACAGGCCTTTCCCCTCAGGAATTCTTGGCAGCTGAGCTTGCCAGAGCGCCCGCTGCCGGCCCGGAGGCCGCCGGCCCAGAGCCCGCTGCCGGCCCGGAGGCCGCCGTCCCAGAGCCCGCTGCCGGCCCGGAGGCCGCCGTCCCAGAGCCCGCTGCCGGCCCGGAGGCCGCCGTCCCGGAGGCCGCCGTCCCAGAGCCCGCTGCCGGCCCGGAGGCCGCCGTCCCAGAGCCCGCTGCCGGCCCGGAGGCCGCCGTCCCAGAGCCCGCTGCCGGCCCGGAGGCCGCCGTCCCAGAGCCCGCTGCCGGCCCGGAGGCCGCCGTCCCAGAGCCCGCTGCCGGCCCGGAGGCCGCCGTCCCAGAGCCCGCTGCCGGCCCGGAGGCCGCCCGACTCCTGTTACGAAGGCGGAGGAGGAAAAGGGCCTCCTCCGATCCGCCAGTCCTGGAGGCCGCACCGAGACTGCTCGCCCTGCCGGCGCCACCGAGACTGCTCGCCCTGCCGGCGCCACCGAGACTGCTCGCCCTGCCGGCGCCACCGAGACTGCTCGCCCTGCCGGCGCACCCTGAACTCTCGCGGGCCGTACCCGAACTCTTGCGCCCGGACCCGCGGGCCGTACCCGAACTCTCACTGCCTGACATGCTGGCCCTACCGGACCCGCCGGACCTGCCAGAATCTGCCTGGCTGGTTCCCCCGGCGCCACCCTGGCTGCCTGCTGGGACTTCTGACAGGCTGGAGCCCGCCTGGCTCACACCTCCCGCTCCGCCCTGGTTGCCTGCTGGGACCCCTGGCCCCCTAGAGCCACCCTGGCTCATCCCACCTGCCCCTTCCTGGACTCTGTGTTTGACTTTTTTTGGTTTTCTCCTAGGTTGTGGACTTTAGTTTTCTGGTTTGGAATTGCCTTCGTGTCATTTTTTCTTGCACGGTCTTTAGTTGTTGATTTGGTCTTTTTGTCCTCCCTCCCCTCCCATTCCGGACCTTCCATTGTATTCCTTGATTTCCCTGTCTTGTGTGTCATGCTTGGTGGTGATGTCGGGGTTTGGGTTTTTGTTTCATGTTGGAACGCCAGGTGGCGTTCCTTAGAGGGGGGGTAGTGTCACGGTTCTGTCTCTGTTTCCAGTGTTATTAGTGTTCTAGTGGACAGAACCGTGGCACTGCTCTCTTTCCCATGTGTTTGTATCTCGTTAGTGTCTGCCCCGCCTCCTTGTTTCCCATAATCATTCCCAGCTGTCTCTCATCACTACCTTCCCTCATGTGCCCTATTTAATCCTGGTGTGTTTGCGGTCCTGTGTGGTGTCGTTGTCATGTTATGTTGTGATTCCTGGTTCTGTCTGCCGTTTCATCCGGTTGGTTTTTGGTTTGTCTCACGTTTAGTATTATGATCATGTTTACGTTATGTTTTCCCCCTTGTGGGTGTTTCATTTGTTATATTCAGTGTTTATTTATTTGTTTAATAAATAATCCTTCCACCTGCACTTGAGTCCTTCCCTTGCAATTCGTGACAGAATGTTCCCGGTAGGTTCGCAGGAAAGTTTTCTTTACGTAAATCGAATGTTCCGGGATCGTTCGCGGTAGGTTCTCTCAACCTCTACATCTAGTTATGCTAGTACACAAACAATCAGTCTACAAACTACATCCTCTAAATTACTTATTGCTCAAAAACATTATAATGAATATAAAGCTATTATAAGTAACATTTACTGAAACAATCTCTATAATCTTTGTAAAAACATACATACACATATATAAGCCATGAATATATTTTTAACACATATTACAGAATTGTATTTCACGAGTTCACACTTATCAATGATTCAGGGGCAGTAAAAGGTATGCGTATTTGGCGTGCTGTCCGAGGAGAGGGCTCCGAGCTCGGTATTTGGCCCGAACCTGGAGCACTCCCCCCGTATCCTGACTTTGATAGGAATGATTAAGTGTGAGGAGTCGGGGTGGTGGAGGGATGCCGTAAACCGTCAAGAGGTGTAGGTGAGTCAAACATGGCTATATATACACGCTTCCTCTCATGCTGATAGGATGAGGTGTAATTGCTGATGATGAGTCGATTGCTTTCATCCTTGAACGTGCTCCTCCCGAACTTTGTTAATCAAACATCATTTCACGAGTTCACACTTATCAATGATTCAGGGGCAGTAAAAGGTATGCGTATTTGGCGTGCTGTCCGAGGAGATGGCTCCGAGCTCGGTATTTGGCCCGAACCTGGAGCACTCCCCCAAAAATTGCAGTCCAGTCGGACAGCCGCTAGGAAGGAGTTGATGACCCCCAAAAATGGCGAGGTAAAGTTGGATGGGTTCTTGAAATGTCGGGAGGGAGTTTGTTATGTTGTCCGAGAGGATGAGTATCACTGGTAATTGGTTGTAGACCAATTGGCTTGAGGCACAGAGGATATGGTTTGCTTTGCGTTGGAGAGGTGCTTGTTGTTTGACTTGTAGCAAGATTTCGGGACTGGGCTCCTGCGGGAGCGTCGCTGCTGCGGTGGTGGAGAATTTGAGAGAACTGGCTCCTGCGGTAGTTAAGCGGTTTTCCCCTTAGGCTGACTCCTGTGGGAGTGTGGGGGAACGTCATTGCTGTGGCAATGGCAAATTCGGAACTGAGCTCCTGCGGGAGCCTCACTGCTGCGGCAGTGGAGTAGTTTCCCCTTAGGCTGACTCCTGCGGGAGTGTTGGGGAACATTATGCTGCGGCAATGGAAGCAAGTTCGGAACGGAGCTTCTGCGGGAGCCTCACTGCTGCGGCAGTGGAGTAATTTCCCCTTAGACTGACTCCTGCGGGAGTGTGAGGGAACATCATTGCTGCGGCAATGGAGAAAATTCTGAACTGAGCTCCTGCGGGAGCCTCACTGCTGCGGCAGTGGAGTAATTTCCCCTTAAGCGGACTTCTGCGAGAGTGTAGGGGAACATCATTGCTACGGTGATGGAAGCAAGTTCAGAACTGAGCTCCTGCGGGAGCCTCACTGCTGCAGCAGTGGAATAATTTCCCCATAGGCTGACTCCTGCGGGAGTGTGGGGGAACATCATTGCTGCGGCAATGGAGGGTGTGGCTGTGGAGATAGTATGTGGAAAGGAGCAGATATTGACTGATGAGAGTTTGTTGGGCTTGTTTGATCGGATGTAACTCTTGAGCTTCTGAAGACCAGCGGCCCAGTGCTTGTATCTGTTGTTGGGAAAGGCCTGTTGGGTGGTTGCTGCACCTATGCAGAAAGAGTGGCTGGAAAATTGGTCTGTTGGGAAGCCAGTATGGAGTAGCGTAGCTTTAAGGTGTATTTAGAACCAGAAATGTGAGATAGGGTGGTTGGAATCATCTATGAAGATTTGGTCAGATGGTAGTTTGACCTGTGAGTTTTTGAAATGGAGGTAGGCTGAGAGGGTTTGATTTGGCTGGATTGGTGATGGAAGATTGAAGATGTAGATGAAGTGGCCTTTTCTTGTTAGGTTGATGGAAGATTGAAGATGTAGATGAAGTGGCCTTTTCTTGTTAGTTTGATGGAAGATTTAGATGAAGTGGCCTTTTCTTGTTAGGTTGGTCTTGCTTTGTTTGATGAAAATTAGAGATGGTTTCTTCGTCCAGTACTGGCAAGTCAGAAATTGTAAGATGTACTTTTGGGTTAAAGCTGGATGTGACGGTGAGTTCTAAGCATCTGAGGAATCCGAAAGCACAGGATGAACATAGCATCACTGCTGCGGCGGTTGGATAATTTCCCCTTGGCTGACTCCTGCGGGGGTGTCACTTCTGCGGCAGTGGACAATTCGAGAGGCCTTGCTCCTGCGGGAGCGTCACTGCTGAGGCAGTGGATAATTAGAGAGAACTGGCTGAGCGTTGCTGCTGCGGCAGTGGAGGATTGAGAGACCTGGCTCCTGCGGGAGCGTCACTGATGCGACAATGGAAAGCAGTGGCCATGAAGTTGTAAGTGGGGAGGAGCTGATGCTTAACAGAGTTTGAAGAGCTTGTTTGATGTGCGATCTGTTTGATCTGATGTGGATCTTGAAAGCTTCTGAAGACCAGCAGCGCAATGCTTGTATTTGCTGTTGGGAAAGGCCTTTTGTGCAGTCGTGGTTGCTGCGTCTATGCGAAATGAATGGCTGGGATAAATGGTCTGTTGAGAATCCGGTTTGGAGTAGCGTAGCTTTAAGAAGTTTGGAACCAAAACGTGTAATGGGTTGGAATGGTCTATGGAGAATGGGTTCGGATAGGAGTTTAGCCTGCGAGTTTCTGAAATGGAGGTAGGCTAGGAGGATTTGATATGGTTGGATTGGTGATGGAAGATTAGAGATGTAGGTGAAATGGTGTTTCTTCGTTTGATGAAGTAAGAAATGGTTTTGTCATCCAGCATTGACGAGTCGGAATTTGTAGGATATAATTTTGGGTTAAAGCTGGATGTGATGGTGAGTTATGAGCATCTGAGGGAACCGAAAAGCCAGTATGGCGATAGCTTCACTGCTGCGGCAGTGGGATAATTTCCCCTTGCTAACTCCTGCGGGAGTGTCGGGGAACATCATTGCTGCAGCAATGGAGGTGGCAGTGGAATAATTTCCATTTGAACTTAGCTCATGAGGGAGTGGAGGTGCATCGCTGCTGCAGTAGTAGAGAACTTCCTCTGGAAACTTATCACGTGTTGGATGATGGAGATTGTCTCTTTCCTCATCTTCTGTCTCTGTGGCAGTGAAAGCCATTTCTGGAGAGATTGATTTGATTGAATGTATCTCTTGGCTTCCGATGACCTGCGGCCCAGTGCTTGGATCTGTTAATTTTAGAACGAAACATGTGATGGGGTGATTGAAGTCGTGTGGGTCGGATGTGAGTTTGGCCTGATCTCTTAAATGAAGGTAGGCTACGAGGGATTGTTGTTCGTGGAAGTTAAAGGCCTTTATGGTTTGGTTTACCTTACTTTCGTCATGCGGCGCTGACGGGTCAGAATATGGATGGATTTGGATTAATGTTGGATGTGATTGAATTTGAGGAACTGAAGCCAATATGGCTCGATTATGGCGTTGAGTGGTTGGACAACATTTGGGTGGAATCCTAAGCGAGAGTGGGGATACGGATTTCCAATGTAATTGGTTGTCTGGTGTCTGATCTGGTGGGTTGACTTCTTGGGATACCTCTGATGAGCAGAGGATTAAATTTCAGCAGAGGGAAGTAGATTTCACCTAGGTAACCCATGGTGAAGCTGGCTTGGAGGTTCTTGGTGTTGTTGAAATGCAATACGAATCGGTGGTGGTGGATAGAGACAATGTGAAGCAGATTATATGTGGAGTGGAAAGTCTTGAACTCCTCCACTCCACATGTAATCTTCCAAATGAGTGGTTTGAAGAGAAAAGGCTTGAAGAATGGAAATTTAAAGGCGTTGAGAAATATCAACTCTGAATATTGATATACTGGTTGAGAATGGGTCCGCCTCTGGTGGCAACAGCCTTAACTTCAGTGAGGATTTGTGTTTTAATGTTGTTGGTGACAAGGGTGGTTCCAAGCAGGAGTGTTTGTGGAATGGCATGAGCATTGCAGAGAACAGGATGAAGGAGATTTAGCATGGTGGAGAGAATTAGGTGGAAAAAAGGTCAGGGCCGAAGCCACTTGCGGAGGCAACCTCACGCTTGGGTTGACGCCTGGAGAGAGACAGAAGGGGTAGAAAGGGAAGATAAAACAGTGTCTGGGCCTGCGCCGCTAGCGGAGGCAGCCTCACGCTAGAACCGGATGGTAGGGCTGCAGGTCAGAAATAAGGGAAAGGTTAGGTATGTGCGTCTGTGCTGAGCCTGCACAGTGACACGCCGCTTGGAGGGCGGCGTGTCACTAAAGGCTGGCATGTGGGGTGCAGTGCTGGAAAACTGCAGTGTGCTGCTGCTGCTGTGACTGAACGCTTGAGGATCTGGTCTTTCAAGGGAGAGAGATGAAGATTTAGGGAGTGAAGGTTTGAGGCATTTTGAAGGTGGAGTGGATTTGGAGATGGAACAGCTGACTGGAGCGAGATCTGTATTCTAGTTAGTTTTGCTTTGGTCGTTCTCCTTTCACTATTGATGCAAGTGCTGAGGTGTCGTAGGAAGTTGAGTAAGAGGACGGTGGATGTCTTGATGGTGGAGGTGAGTGTAAGCCTCGGCGTCATAGGGTGTGATGACCGCGTGGTGATGTTGGAAGCTCAGTTGCAGTGTTTTGTTGAGCTTGGGAGCTCCTTTCATCAGTGGGATATGCGAAGGAACTTGAGAGAGGAAGTTTTCCCTCATCAAACAGGTACATCTCAATCTAGGACATTGTGGCGGAAAGGCGGGGCATCACATGATCGCCTGCTGAATTCCAACACGTTGGCTGGCGCTGAGCCAGAGAAAGCTCTCAACACTTGTTGCTATTCAGTGTTTTCAATCTCTTGAAGATTATTTACAGACATCTAAATATATACGCAAGTAATAACAAAACTCCACTATGGTTTGTAAAATACGCTGATTTCCATAAAGTATATAACCTTTCAATTATAAAATTGACAGGGAGTTTAATTTATATCAAGTGAATGTTGCATATTTAATGACTAAACACACTTACCTGTTGGAATTCGGAAAATCAAAATTGGTGAAAGTTCACGAACTTATTGGCTTTAAATAGATATAGATTTAAATAGATCATTCAAATATCATAGACTTAAGAATTGAAGACAGTGAATTACTTTGAAATAAGAAGTGCATTTGGTTTCTTTTCCAGAGAGTCCACTTAATAGGTGATTTAAGTTTAATCATCCAGGCAGCGTTGGCAATGAGATCTTGATTCTTGTGTGGGCGGCTGAGCGCGCGATCTGGAAGCAGCGCGTGCGATCGGGCTGTACTGCACGCGATCTCACTTTGGTGCGCGCTACTGCTTGGGCTGCAGGTGGCAGCGCGTTAGTTTAAAACAATCACATTTCAGACGTGGATTCCCCGAAACAGTAACATCGATATGGCACAAACTGCTCGTGATTTAGCATTTGCTGAAATCAAAGCGCTGGGAGGATTACAGCTGCTCTTGTTTGTGTGAGCTGACGGAGAGAGAGAGTGTGAGCTGAAACTGTAGCGCGGTTTGCAGAGCGCCCGCGGCGGCGGCGGCAGCGGCGGCCTGGCGCTGGTGGAAAGCCCGTTCCTTGCGGGAAGAGGGCGGCATTGCTTGAGACTCAAGTTTGACAACGAGCTTTATGGATGCGGATGTTTCGCTTGCGGTGGCGAGAACAGGATCGCGTCTCACTGTGCGTTTGGTTGTTTGTTGCTTGGGATCCGTTTGGTCTGGCACCCGTGATGAAATGCCAAGGGTGATATAATATACTCAGCGTGGTGTAAGGCGGATGAGAATCGCTCCAGATTCCGGAGGTTTTGTAGAAAATCCATCTAACGTGTGGAGCTCAATTCCAGCTGTCTCGTGACCGGAAAGTGGAGCCGTATGCCGTAAACTGTCCAGCTGTTGTAAAGTGTCCAGCTGCCGTAAACCGTCAAGAGGTGTAGGTGAGTCAAACATGGCTATATATACACGCTTCCTCTCATGCTGATAGGATGAGGTGTAATTGCTGATGATGAGTTGATTGCTTTCAACCTTGAACGTGCTCCTCCCGAACTTTGTTAATCAAACATCATTTAGAAAATGTAATTATGAACATGAATATTATTTTAACATGCATATATAAGCCATGAACATTTAAATACATAATTGTATTTATAAAATTTAATCATGAACAAAGTCAAAGTGGAGTTTATTTTCATTTCAGCCATATAAGGACATAGTGAAACGAAACAACGTTTCTGCAGGACCAAGGTGCTATAGAACAAAACCCTATATAAGTGTACAAAGTGCAAACAGACAGCACAAACATAACACAAGACATAATACAGAGTAGGTACAGAAAAAAAACGATATACATAAAGTGCACAATTTAATTTTGTCAAAGTTCGATGGTAACAGTAACAATATTTAAACATATTACACAATTGTATTTAAAAAACTTAATTATAAAAATTAATATTTACACACAATTAAATGTTGAAAAAAAATAATTTCTCCGTCATCTGCAAATCAAAAACAAAGAAACATACATGAGTCAGACAGAAATTATATAAACAATTGACTGTTAATTGCTGTGAATGAGAGCATAATAGAGATACAATTTTTGTGTAGATCTAATATAGTTTTGTCCATTGAAGATTGTCTGATATATTGTGAAGTGACACACACTGATGTTATGATATTCCCTGCAAAAATACATTAAGTCAGGTAAATGATACTTACGGCTAAAACTAGTTTTACAGATATTAAATGTCACAGTTTACAGAGTTATAAAAAAGAGCTGATATGGTGTTCCGTTAACTCTAACATCTCATATGTAGTATGATATGGTATTTGTCACAGTCTTGTCGCGTCTCTCACATCCGGGTCCTTCTGTGTCTTCTAGATTGTTCCACACCTGTCTCGTTAATCACTGCCCAAGTCCCGTCAACTGTGTGTAGTTTCATGTTTTGTATAAATTCCTCTCGTGTCTCTCTTGTCATTGTCGGTTATTGTCAGTGTTGCGTAGTTGTGAGAGTGTGTGGATATATCCTCCTGGCTCTTCGCGGTTTGCACCCTTTTGTTTCTAGTTTTGTGAATAAAGTCTTTGAGTTCTTAATCTCCGTGTCTCTGTGTGCTCTGCATCACACACCAGCACCTACACCGCATTTACAGTATTGATAATCTAAAACAAATATACATTATTACTTACATTTTTTAATATCTATGTCGGGCAAATTGCAGAAGCCTTGCATTAAGGTCTTCCACATCTCTTGCCTTCAGTGTTCTGAAATTATTTTCCGTCGCTCCTAGAATCCAGGAATAACAAAGAATAAGGTTGATTATGGGAAAGGAGGAGATAGATTTGAGGTGTGGTATTATTTACATTACTGTCTTTTTGGTATTACAACAAAATATATTCTCAGTGCAAAATACAAATCTGTAGCATTTCATAAAATGTATTATTTAAATAATTGATAGCCAGTTGGAGCAAAAACTTGCCTATAATTCTATTACAAAGACTGTATTTGCTTGTGTTGATGGAATGAGAAAGGAGGGGAATGGTCATACGTTTTCTGGGCTGGGATAGACAAAACTTAATCAAGGCAAATTTCACACACATAATGAAGAGATCAGCAGCAAGAGATATTTTTTACAAAGTATCAGTCATTCTACAAAACAGGTGCCATTTGGGTCCACAGTGTTTGATGAGATGCATAAGGTACAACAAATGTATCAAGTGTGTTTCCAAAGCTCAAAGTTATTAATTAAAGTGTTCTTGTTAACATGGTGTATGATAAAATTCTGTTTGTAAAGAGTAATGTACTCTTTTTAATAAGTTTTCTTTTGTACATAGTAAATTTCACGTGTCCGTGTTGACAAACGTGACACTTGCATTAAAATATCACCAAATAAGATGTGTAAATATATATTTTATATTATTATTTTCAGGATAATATGTGTGTTCCTGCTTACATAAGTTATATTTATTAAAATTATTTATTATTTATTTGTAAATACGTTATGATTTGTGTGTGTCCTTAAGTTTGACTTACCACCCCGTCACACTAACTTGTTTAATCTATAAATAATGTACATTTGCTTTAAATGACATTACAAAGCTGAAGTGACATAATTTGAGGCTTACAACCACCATGAACAAAAGCAGGCAAGTTCTGACATTCTTTTACATTGTTTATTTCTTGCTTTTATGTTAGGCCGGGTCCGTCAAACTCAAATCAACCACCCCGTCATGCAAAATAGAGAGGGAAAAATTTTAACATTGTTAATGCAAAGAAAGTTATAATTTAGATTGAATGCATGTATGCTAGATGAGGAATTTGAACGCATATGAGATTAGAGGCCAATTTGGGATGAAATGTACCACCCCGTCACGTTTCATTGTGGTGTGGTGTAAGGGATGTGGTGGGGATGTTCTGCTCCCCGTTTGAATGTGAGAGGGTGATATCAAGAATATGAATGTGTGACCCTTGACCACAAAACCAGTCATAAGTCACTAATAGCCAAAAATATATTGTATGGGTCAAAATTATTGATTTTTCTTTTATGCCAAAAATCATTAGGATATTAAGATCATGTTCCATGAAGATATTTTGTAATTTTTTTTACCGTAAATATATCATAAATGTATTATTAGTAGTAATATGCAATGTTAAGGACTTAATTTAGACAAAAGGAGATTTTCTCAATACTGTCACTGTCCATACCACCGTCACATCAGTTTACCACCTCGTCAGAGGGTCATTTTTTTAAATTTATGTAACTTTTCATTTTATTTTCCATAAACTTTTATATTGAATGATTTTCTTGTTGTGTGCAACAAATAAATGTGAAACAGTTTGATTAAATGGCCTGGACTACTGCGCCACCCTTGCGCCCTGTTCCCCCGGCACCGCCCTGGACTACTGCGCCACCCGGGGGCCACCCTGGACTCCTGCACCTCCCTGGGTCCCCATGACCCTGGTAACACCCTGGACACCTCCATGACTCTGTGTAACCCCGGTCTCCAGGGTGCCCACCCTCCCACCCATGTCTTATCTGTTGTCTGGTCTGTCTTGTCCTCCTCCTGTTCCCCCTCCCTTCCCTCCTCAAGGTGTGTCTCATATGGCGTGAGGTCACGCCTTGTGGGAGGGAGAATTCTGTCACATCCGGTTCCTCTGTGTCTTCCAGATCATTCCACCTCCTGTCTTGTTAGTTAATTACCCTGTCAGCTGATTCCCATTTCCTCATGTACTTAAACCCTCATGTTATCTCTTGTCTTTGTCGGTTATTGGCAGTGTTATGTGGATGTGTAGCATGTGGATGGGTTCCTCCCTTGTCTCCCCGAGTTTCAGAGTTGTTTGCACCCTCGTGTGAGGTTTATGTTTCCTTTTATGTTAATAAAGTCTTAGCATTGATTTCCGAGTCTCCTCGTATCTCTCCGTATCGCACATCACCATTTGTATGACAATAATAGTAAGGAAATTCAGTATTTTCTTTGAACCCACATATGGATCAGATGTGTATCAATGTTTGGTCAAGATCATGTATCGACAGTGCAAAATCTAACACTCTGTAAAGTCTCGTCCAGCACATCCCAAAGACTTTCAGTGAATTTAATATGAGGTGAAAGTGATTCAGGAGTGAAAATGCTCCCTCCCTTCCATTCTTTTATTTTACTCTGATGCATCGTGACTTTCTACATGGTTGTTTAAGAAATTAAAAGCTACATTATCTATTAAGATTAGAACTGTTACCAAACATTTAACATGCTAAAACATAATCACTGCACTAATGATCCAATCGTAGACTCTGGAGCATTTGACTGTTATCTGAAAATGATTCAATTTGAAATGGATTCATCTTGACTTCTTACATGTTTTTTTAAGAAATGTAAAGCTACACACTCCATTTATTAAGTTTAGAATATCTGTTATCAAACATTTAACATACTAAAAAAAATATTTGCAATAATGATCAAATTGTAATTAAGAAGTGAAAATGCTCCAAATGGTTCACAATATGAGTCTGATGCATCTTGACTTCCTATACGGTTGTTTAAGAAATTAAAAGCTACAAACGTCATCTATTCAGTTTAGAGGAACAAAAATTTAACATTCTAAAATCATAATCACTGCAATGATCCAGTAATAGGCTCTGGAGCATTTCACTATTGACTGAAAATGATTCAGGACTGAAAATGCTCCCTCATAGCTATTGGTTCACGATTTGAGGCTGATGCATCTTGACTTCCTACATGGTTGTTTCATAAATGTAAAACTACACACTCCATCAATTGAGGTTAGATGAACTGTTACTAAACATTTAACATGCTAAAAACAATCACTGCAATAATGATCTAATCAGAGAATCTTGAGCATTTGACTAGGATCCAGTATAATGCTTATTTTTTTATACATCACTGTGGCAGGTCGAATGAGGACAAATAGGCAGCTTCGTAGTGCACCTGTTCCCAAAGGGTGTTTATTAAACAAAAGAGTGATTAACTCAACAAAGAAATACTGTATTCCCGGATTCGTGACGTGCAGATGGTGGTAGGTCTTTGGCGTTCGGAGCTTGGAATGGCAGAGGTTCCCTCAGTCTTCGCTGGATTCTAGGGGAGCAGAGAAAAGAGTACGCACGGTTAGCATGCAGCAGCTCAGAACTCGCTCACCCTTCCTTCTTCCTCCTCTACTTAAATCCTTTCTCCTTAACGCGATCCAGGTGTGGCCCATTATCGCCTACACCTGGCTGCTGATTGTCTGGTGGGAAGCAATTACAGGGCGACGCTGAAGCTTTACTCTGGGTACTTGCCACAATCACATAAAAAAATCTAAATCACATATGATGCTCATTCTTTATTAACAAATTAAATACAAAATTGAATAAATACATGAATAGGTTAATCGCCATCTTGTTCTGACCAAAGTGAATTGAATGCGCCTGATGTCATAATTACAATATTCCAACTTCTCTGGAGGATCTGAACACACCATAAGATTGTATTTGTAATGTGATCAGTGCATTTTCTGACTGTACCACTGCTGCCTTATTATGTTGTGTATTGTGTTAATGTTGCTGTGTTGAACTACTGTATATTTGTGTGCTGTTTAATGTGACTTGAAGTGGATGTTTGTCATGTAAGTGTTATGATGGACACATGGGATCACAATACCGTTTTCTTCCCGCCAAGAGAAGGCATGGGTCATTGTTCTCATGAAGGGGATCTTCTTGATGACTGGTTTTAATTCTTGTTAGAAAACTGTTAATTAAGTAGGTCTAAATTCATTTGTTATAATGAAGGCGAGCGATTCCAAAGCAAACGATTTTTATATTATTTTCTGTATGCAAATAAAGTGCCATTGTGATATGTAAACAAGCATGTATTTTAATTCTCATTTCACATATTTTATGTGTTTTTTTTTACCGTTTTCAGGGTAACATATATCAGTGAGAATATGTTTCGGAATCAGATATTTATGTTCCCTGTCAAGGGAACTCAACACTGCGTCGAACGCATATGGGAACGCCTTAGCGTGATTGTCTCTTGAAGCGCAATTGACACCAGGTGTGCGAGTGCACGTCGCCGAGGGTGACGTCATTAGCCAGGAGAATAAGGGCACGCCATGACCCGGAAGCCACAGCTTTAGTGTCTTCAACAGCGCTCGAAGCTAACGTGTGTTTGAGTTGCATTTGCTGGCTGTAAGTTTGATTTTCTTAACCCTTACCTTTTGAAATGGCGGATTCACAGACTTTTAGGCGTTGTGTCACTCCCTGCCTGGGTTTCATCACGGGCAGTGATACACACGCGCTCTGTGTAGCATGTTTGGGCGAGGACCATGCACGCTCAGCGCTCGAGGGCTCTGAGTGTGCAGAGTGCCTGCAGCTGCCGCTGCGCACTCTCTACTCACGCCTGGCAGTTTTCAAGGGAACTGCACAGGCTCGTGGTCCTCGTGGGTCTGGCCCCGCTGCAGCTGAGGCTCAGCGACGGTCGCGCTCATGGGGATCGCAACTAGATTTAGCAGCGGGGTTGGAGACGGGCGATGCCCTTTCTCCTCCCCTACCTGCTGAGTCTGCTCTCACGCAGGACTCGGAAGGTTGAACCGCCATCAGCCTCACCCGCTTTCGAGGAGCTGCTCGAGGTTGTCACTGAGTTGCCTCCCGCCAGCCAGTGCCCTGCAAGCGTGGTAATTCGCCCAGTGCCTCGAGGGGCCTGGGTCATGCTCCCCGCAGGCAGCTCCTTCCAGTCGCACTCCTTACGGGACGCGCTGGACAGGTTGCCCCCGCTCTGGTGGCTCTCTGGTTTCAGCCAGGGCCCCGGGGTGGAAAAATATTTGTCCAGAGGTCAGTCTCGAGAGGCTGATACTCCTAGTAGATTTCATGGCAGCGTGGCAACTCCTGACGGATATCTCTCAGTGGGTCCTGCGTACCGTATCAGAAGGATACGCTATTCAGTTCCGGGCTCATCCACCTGGTTTTTCGGGTGTTCTGCCAATTGTGGTGGGCCCTGAGCAGGCTCTGGTCATGGAACAGGAAGTCAACTTGTTGCTGAGGAAAGAGGCCATAGAGTATGTCCCTCTCTCAGCCAGAGATGTCAGGCGACTGAAATTCAGAATGCTAACTCTGAAGCAGATCGTAGCACAAATCAGGTCCGAGGACTGGTTTGTCACGATAGATTTCAAGGACGCGTATTTCCACGTCTCCATCCTTACGCAGCATCGGAAGTTCCTCAGATTCGTCTTTTGGGGGCAAGGCTTATCAGTACCGAGTTCTTCCGTTCTGCCTGGCTTTGTCTCCTCGCACTTTCACCAAGTGCGTGGATGCAGCTCAAGCTCCGCTCCGCTCTCGAGGGATTCGGATCTTAAATTACATCGACGACTCGCTCATTTTGGCCTAGTCTCGAGAGTTGGTGGTGCGGCATCGAGATGTTGTTCTCACACACATGAAGGAGCTCGGGCTGAGACTGAACGCCAAAAAGAGTGTGCTCTGGCTCTGGGTTTCAAGGCGCTGCCTGCGAGCCCTGAATCAGTGGAAGAGTTCCTGTTTTCGTGCCCAACGACAAGTACTGGGACCAATCTGTCACCGTGTGACGCTGTCGACAGACGTCTCCAGCTTGGGTTGGGGAGCGGTCCTGAGGGACCACTCAACTCAGGGTCTGTGGAGCGGACGTTGCCTCTCCCTCCATATAAATGCGCTGGAGATGTTGGCCATTTGGAAGGAGCTTCAGGCCTTTCTCCCAGACCTTTGGGGACACCACGTGCTAGTTCATTCCGACAACACGGTGGTGGTCTCCTACATAAACCATCAGGGGGGTCTCCGCTCTCGTCAGCTCTGCAAGCTAGCCACGCGGATTATCCTCTGGGCTCGGGACAAACTTTGCTCTCTCCGAGCGATGTACATTCTGGGATCCCAGAACATGGGAGCAGACTTTCTGTCGAGGCAGGGGCTGAGGACCAGGGAATGGATGCTCCACCCCGAGGTGGTGGGGCAGATTTGGGAGAAGTTCGGTCAAGCTCAGGTGGACCTCTTTGCGTCACACAAGGCGACCCATTGCCCTCTGTGGTACTCCCTCTTTCCCCCAGCCCCCTTAGGGCTGGATGCGATGCAACAGGAGTGGCCGAGGCTACCCCTGTACACCTTTTCCCCCGTAGCCCTGCTCCCGGGGGTTCTAGAGCAGTGGTCCCCAACCCCCGAATTCGCGGACCAGTCCATGAGTGGCTGCAAGCGGCTCTGGCACTGTAGCTTTGGCAGTGAGGAGGTGAACAATCAACGTCAACAATCTTGAGTGCGCACATACCCCCTCCCCCCGTCAACAATCTTGAGCAGTAACCGGTCTGCGGCAAAATGATCAAACGTTTACCGGTCCGCGGCACAAAAAAGGTTGGGGACCACTGTTCTAGAGAAAGTTCGCCAGGACAGGGTCCGTCTCACCTTAATTGCCCCATGGTGGTCGGGTAGGGTGTGGTTTTCTGACTTAGTGTCCTCCTAGACGGCACTCCTTGGGAGATTCCCATCAGAGTGGACCTTCTATCCCAGGCTCAGGGAGGATCCATCATCCTGGCCCAGAACTGTGGAATCTGTGGGTCGGGCCTCTGAGGGGGCCCGACTCATAGACTCAGGTCTCTCGACTGAGATCGTTGAGACCATTCTCCACTTTAGAGCCCCGTCCACGAGGAAGCTCTACGCTCGGAAGTGGAATACCTTCATTAACTGGTGGAGCGACAAACATTTAGACCCAGTTACCTGCCAAGTTGGTATCGTTCTGGAGTTTCTGCAAGAAAGGTTTGCTGCCGGGCTGTCCTCCTCCACACTTAAGGTGTACGTGGCTGCCATTGCGGCTTACCACGTACCCCCAAGTGGTACCCCTCTGGGCCAGGACCCCCTAGTAGTGCGTTTCCTCCGTGGCACTTTGAGGCTAAGGCCTGCGGTACGCTCTCGGGTGCCGCCCTGGGACCTTTCCCTGGTTCTCCAGGCTCTGTCCCAGGCACCCTTTGATCCACTCGAGGACATCTCGGAGAAATTTCTCACCCTTACGACAGTGTTCCTTCTAGCCATCTCCTCCTATAAGAGGGTTGGTGACCTTCAGGCCCTCTCAGTGGCCCCCTCCTGTTTGGAGTTTTCTCCTGGTCTGGCGAAAGCCTTCCTCTTTCCTAGACCTGGATACATTTCTAAAGTGCTTTTGAGCCCGGCTCGTCACACTGTAATGCAGGCCTTTTGTCCTCCCCCCTTTGTCAATCATGACCAGGAGTCCAAGAACAAGGTCTGTCCAGTGCGAGCACTGGATGCCTACGTCCGCAGAGCGGCTTCATATAGCGTAGGTCGGACCAACTTTTTGTATGCTTTGGGGCTCCCAAGGGAGCTCCAGCATCTAAACCAACTCTGAGCAGTTGGATAGTCTCAACTATCTCACTGGCTTATGATTCGGGGGGGCCGGCAGTGTCCACTGCATGTCCGCGCCCACTCTACTAGGAGCATGGCTACCTCTAAAGCTTTTTGCACAGGGGCTCCCCTCGCTGATATTTGTGATACGGCTGGCTGGTCCTCACCGCATACTTTTATTAGGTTCTACCAATTAGACCTTGAAGGCGGATAATCAAAATCTCTTTTCTCTTCTATTTACATTATATATATATATATATATATATGTCGTAACGTGACCATAAGAGGTCAAGGGAGGTGATAGAGAGATGCCGGTGAAGGTCCAAAAGTGCAAGGATAGTCCAAAAGTGCAATTTATTTCTCACAGAATTCAAGACCAGGGGTGCTCACTACAAATATTTCTAATCAAATAAAGCAAAAATGAAGAAAAAAATAAACAAACAAAAACATAAATACACAACCGCTAGACTCAGCGGACACTTGGTCTATATTACAAAGAACCAAATAAAATTTGCTTAAGCAGCACATGCAACAACTAACATAACTCACTGAACCCCCTCTCCCCAAAGGCTGAAAAGATCTGATTTAAATACTCCAAGTTCCCGCCAAAACTAGAATTGGACCAAACCATTGATGTACAGGGTAACACAAAACACGCAAAAACATTGAGCTCAAAGAAATTAGACATCTACAGCAACACAAAATAAACATTCATAAAATATACAACTAGTAAACAGATCACATGAAATACTCCTACACAACATCTTTGTAAAAGAAACATTACATGTGAACATACAAAAAGACCCCACAAATGGTTCCTTCCAGTCCTTTAAATGTGTGACCCTGGTAGGCCTCGCCCCTTTAGGAAACCAGAGATCCTACCTGGAAGTAAACACGAGCACCAAGGCAACAGTAGATGGCAGAGGCGAGTGTTTGCATTTGTCAACTTTTCAAATAAACGGTATGGTAATTCAAAAGTGTACTGTGGTTATTTAAATGAAAATTAACAATGGAATTGGTAAATGAAGAGTGTGGTAAAATTTTATGACATGTGCACCTATCAACAAATATACACAACAGCACATTAATTTCCAAAACAGAAAGCAACCTAACAACATAAAATTGTTCTAATGTCTGACTGTGACCGTTACTGAAAAACTATACATTGTACTCATGCAGTCTTGTTGTCAGGACCCGGTGACGGTATAATTACTGCATCTCACCGTCACTATATATATATATATATATATATATATATATATATATATATATTTTTTTTTTTTTTTTTCCTATTTATACCTATATTCTTTTCTTTGTCTTATTTTTCATATGTACTTTTTCCTTTTTCTTATTTGAATGAGTTGTAAAGAGTGATGTATAATCAAGTTAGGCTTTTTATTAGTTAAAAACCTTTCTTTACTTTTCTGTAGTTTTCCATAGAGTAAGGATTAATTTTGTCAGCACTTCTCCACAGATAGAGAATGTTATCAGAATGTTTTGGGTACTGTTTCTGTTGAGAGTTGGAGCCTGAGCCGAGTTCAGCCTTGGAGAAGCTGTATGTGTGTGTGTGTTAATATGGTCTGTATTGGTGAGGTGATTAGCTGGCACCATACAACTTGTTGTTCTCGACAAGCCACATCACGAACCCGTCAACCATGTGATCAACGAAGATAAGCTTCAGACTGTCTGCTCTTGTGTGGAAAATTACTAGTTTTGTTTTTCTTTCTTTCTTTCTTTCTTTCTTAGCCAATCAGGATCATTTAACCGTCATCAATGACGTAGTTAGCACCCTCTGTTAGAGTATAATTGCTGTAACAATGTTATTGTATTTGGGGCGGCCTACGAACTCCTTGTGAGACCTGAAGCTGGCTTCTGCTGATGAAACTGCAAACTAAACTTCAGTAAAATTTCTTCTATTGACTGCACTTCTGACTCCTGGTCTTCATTCAACATATCTGGTCCTCGGGTCTTAACTGTAAATTCCCCCACAACCTTAACACTGCTGTGGGAACCTTGGCCCTTTCGTAGTGAGCTACGTTAGCTTGGCATACTCCGTTCGCTAAGGCGGCGTGGGTATTCCTCGTTCCCATATGCGTTCAACGCAGTGTTGAGTTCCCTTGACAGGGAACGTCTCAGGTTACTTACGTAACCCTAGTTCCCTTAGAGGGAACGAGACACTGCGTCTCGTAGCCCCAGCTCCTACGCATGCCGGCTGTTTCAGACACTGGTCAAGCTGCGGCTTCCGGGTCACGGCCTGCCCTTATTCTCCTGGCTCATGGCATCACCCTCGGCGACGTGCACTCGCACACCTGGTTTCAATTGCGCTTCAAGAGACAATCCCGCTAAGGCGTTCCCATATGCGTTCGACGCAGTGTCTCGTTCCCTCTACGGGAACTAGGGTTACGTAAGTAACCTGAGACGTTTATTTTCATACTGTCTTGTAGCTTATGATCTTCCAACGAAATGCATCAATATTGTTTAACTGTCCCTAAGTTTCCTGATTTAAATATCAGTCATGGGTTTAATTGATATAGTTTTCATATAGAAGATATTATATGCCGTTATATCTTATAACTAGGAGACAATGAATTCATGAACCTTGATAGTTACTGCTTAGAGGTACTGTATGTATATATTTCAATACGTGAACAATAGCGATCACAATTAATAAATGTTAACAACGAGGTAAAACCGCTGTAAATCAATTATAAAAGTATCACTGTGGTGAATGATGCAGCCAAATTTCTCGCACACCGATACAATGCTCATACACCGATTTGACCCTCCATGCACATACACCGTTTTGCTCGTATACAAAGTCACTTGTAAACTGAGGTATTACTGTATATATATACTTCAAATTTCTGCATGTGAATGAATATCAGTGTTTATAAGTTTGTATTCTTATTGCATGTTTTTTTTAAACCAAAAAAGTACATATTTGGTTGCAACTCATTCAAAAAGCTGATGATATAAATAATTAAAAACACCAAGGTCTTTTATTAACAAGTAACATTCATAATAGATTTCATGAAATTACAGATCTTAGCCACTGCACTTGCCTGACTGCATTTGCTAGATGATGTGAGGCAAAAGTTTCCTTTCACATTTGGCTTTGTTTTAGGGAGCAAGTTTAAACTGGGTTATTCACTAGGGACAGGAATTCAGACAGTGTGGCTGCAAGGTAAGGCAACAACTCATTTATAATATTTCCATTTAACCATATTGTACATAAGGTTATCTTTAAATCTTCCCACACCCATTACAAAAGACATTAACAACAAGGCAACCAATAGATGGAGCAATACTCTTAGACACTGTGGTGTTTTTGTTGTCACGCAAGCTCTGTTCATTATGTTCCCAGCAGTCATAGTGAGTCAAATGTAACGGCAGGAAGATGTTGAACTCCAAAGTCTCCAACATCACATTTTAGATAAAAATGACCAACTTTGGTTTGACATCATTCAACTTCAGACAGATTTTGGTTGCAATAAATGCCACATTATACATATATATATATATAAATATATATATAAAACAACAGGTCAGCACAGCAGGCCAAACGTTTACAAACAACATATGTGTCACGTTTATGTTAGATGCACTGTACTCTGGACTCTTAGTTTACCTTGTCGTGTCACATGTTCCCCGCTCCTTTTCTCATCGTCACTCATTAGTCACAGGTGTTTTGCGTTCCAGTTGTAATCTCTGCCAGTATTTAAGTTCCCCATGTTCACTCCCCTGTTGTTGGTTATTGTATATGTTATCGTGTAAAGTTATGTTGCTTCGTGTGGATGCCTTCCTTGTTTTGCACTCCCATGTGCTCTTTTGGTTTCTTTATTAAAGTGTTTGTGTTTGATTCCGTGCTCCGCGCCTCTCTCTCCGCATCGCACGTCAGCTCAACGCACACGTATTATAATATGAACATATGTTGTTTAGGTAGTGCCAGATGCATAAAATCTCGGTCAGACTTCTTTGGTCAGATCAGTTTCCAATATTTTGACGTGACATTGTTTTTTCTTAAGCACCATTTGCTTGCAAAATGATAGACATTGCACAACGATTAATTTCCCATGCTAATAAAATGAAGCAAATTGTTAAAGAGATAAGTAAATAAAATAAGCCGCATGGCCTGTGTAGACCTTAATCCACCCCTTCCCATGACACTGTTGTTTTCTAATATCTGCATTGGTTTCTATGACAATGTCATTGCGTTTGTAGGCATAGGCCAACAATAAAACAACTGCAGCATGGAGCGGTTTGCAATACAGATGTTTTCTTATTTACTACATGACTTGTTGCCGTGATGGACTACTGCATCTTCTGAGGACGGCCCTGCAGTCTCATAATTCATAATAGTTATAATTCACAAGTCTCATGTCTCTTTTTACATCCTGGTTCCTCATTTGTGCTCCCAGTGTTTCTCCACCTGCCTGTCTTGTTATCAATCACCTTGTTAGTCACGTCAGCTATGAAATACCATTGCTCCTCTCACCCACAATCAAGAGGAGCAGTGGAGAGCGAATTCATATCAAATCATTGCTATTGCCGGACTAAATATCAATGGATATATATTCCAGAAAATATATAGAGAGACAGTCCGATGAGAACAGCATTTTAAGGTGCTCAGTCGCCACATCAAGCAGATGCAAATCGACATGGACCGGGTCAGTTTGGAGCATTTTTTTTTCCGACAGACTTACTTTCCAGGACACCATACGCGGTGTCTGGAGAGGGAGGGGGAAGTGTCATGTGGAGAACCCGGATGCTATTGAACACTATTTGCTGACACTGAAGAGACTGATCATTGAGCATTGGCCTGGTTTGGCCGCATGACGGACATAAATGCTTTCACTACTAGGTGGTTCCTGGCTGTGCAGCCGTTTGATTTGAGGTACTGTACAGGTCAAGACCACAAAGTTTCTCTACAAACTTTCTTTCCAGGAAACCATATGCGGTGTCTGGAGAGGGAGGGGGAAATGTCACAGGGAGACTTGTGACTGTAACTATTTTATAAAGAGACTCTTACAGGTATGGGACTTAAATCTTATAAACCCGGTCGCTTTTAAGTGCTACCATTTTGAAGGGCTTAATTCCCGCCAATTGAAGGCACAATTAACTTCTCCTCAGGAATGAGGGGGACCTTCTTGGTGACCTGTTTGACTCTTATTTAATTGATAAATGTTAACTTTAATTTTGTTTTTGTTTCAAATGTTTGGGTATTTTGTATTATTATGATGACTTGTTTATTGGGTGAATGTCTCTCTTGAGTTTTATATTTACTTTTTGTTACCTTGTTCTAAATGGTTTAGTCCAAGGGGGACGGGCTTGGCCTTTTTAAGATGGCCTCTCAGAGCTGTGAGAAAAGAGAGAGGGTGAGCATGTTTTAGTTTGGGTCAATTTATTGGCATAGCCAAACATTTGTTTGCTTATTCCTTTTTAGAACAGTGTAATTGTCTTTAATTTGAATGTTCTCTCTAGATCTCGTTATACCCCATGGGAAGACCTTTGTTTTTATGTAGTTGTGCACTTTTGGGGATTAAACACTACATTTGATTGTGAAATCATGTCACTTCATTTTTGCGCCTCCATCTGCTGGTACATTCAGAGAAAGGGGTGCTGCTGTGGACTAAAACCAATCCGAGGCCCCGTGTCTCTGTTACAGGTTAAATCAAGGCTTATTTTAAAATTAAATGTTCACAGTTAAATAACATGAGAAATAATCTAAGTTAACCAGAATCTGCTAATTAGATGAAATTAACATTACACCGTTTAACCAGATTTCTTTTATCTGGCATGATCTCGTCTCAGTCTGAGGTACATTTCTCAATGGCACCAGTAAAAAAAAAAAAGAGAGACATTTATGGACATTGTAGGATTCAGCCTCTGAATTTGGACAAAGTTACAGTTGTTGTGGTAAAACTAACACATGAATAAGATGAAATGTAATGAAATTTGATGAATAATAACACTCACTGTTTCTCTTGTTTCACGCCTGAGATGTACATTTTTTTTCATCCTGAATGTCTGAATCTGGTGTGAACAAATGAGTGACGAGGATGTGCTGACATGCAAATGTGTTCATCTGTTATAAACAAAGAAACAGTAAACATTAGGAGAATTAAATGAAACAAAATAATATTCACAAAGTGAATGTAACAAAAAATATAACAGTGTTTTAATATCCGCATTATAGTCAATCACAATCAAGTATTAATACAGAGCAAATCAGCATATTTTTATTCTGAAACTGAAACCTTTCTGGAATGTCTTACCTCTCTGTCTGTGCAGATCTACTGTTTGTGGTCTTTTTCAGCCTCAAAACTGAGAATGAGCACGTGGATAACTGAAGAAATCTCTCTTGCTTATTAGTAGGTTGGATTACCTTTTCCTATGGCAATGTGAGTCCACTCAACTAGGTGTGAGGCCACTTCTAAGGCTCTTCTGTCTGGAGTTCTCTTTTAGAAGTTTGTGATGCGGCAGGCTGGTCCTCTTCACCCACCTTTGTCGGGTTCTACCAGCTAGACCTAAACACCACTACGGGATCTTGGGTGTACATGTGTGCTCCGTATTTCAGTCGTTAGGCCCGTGTCATTACAGAAGCGTGGGCATTCTTGTTCCCATAGCGCTGTCGACATAGCGAGAGTTCCCTTGAAAGGTAACATCTTGGTTAAGAATGTAACCTTGGTTCCCTGAAAAGGGAACAAGATGCTGCGTCACTTTCTGCATGCTTGCCGCCATCTTACTTCAGACACTTTTAAGCTCCTGCTTCTGGCATTTGGCATGCTTTTATATCTTCCTGGTTCATGACGACATCCCGTCTCTGACTTATATTCACACAATTGGTTCGATTTTGCATGTGCTTCACAATGTACTCACGCACGTGTTCCCATGCCGTTTTCGACGCAGTGTCTCGTTCCCATTTCAGGTAACCACGGTTACTACATTTGTAACTGATATGTTATACAGTGCAATAACAACATTAAACAGCTGTTTATAGTTGTGAACATCAAGCTATAAATCATGAATGTTTACATCGGATGTGCCCAATCCTTGGTGATCTACATTTCAGCACAGTTCAGCTCCAACCCTGATCACGCAAACCTAAACCAGCTGAATAAGCTCTTCAAGAGCTCTTGATAATTACAGACAGGTGTGTATGATCGGGTTGGATCTGAACTCATCAGGGAGGTAGCTCTCTGGGAACAGGATTGGACACCCCTGGTTTATGTGTAGTTTACAAACAACTCTTAGTTGTCGCCAAGCTTTTATTCTTCAGAGATTAGATCACAGGCAATGTTGTCATTAGCAAGACACCTTTGGAAAGAAACGTCTTGAATGACATTTCTTAGAAATCACTTCCGGTTCCGGTGTGAGAACGCTGTGCGCGTCTGGCTGCCGCTTCACGCTGTGAACGCCAACTTCTGCTTTCACCTGATTGAATTTGTCACGCATGTTGTACTCTTGGACTACTTTTTTCTGGCTGTGATTATCCGGTTCTTCTACCATTGGAATTATCCTGCAACTTTGGTCACGCACCTTTCCACCTGCTGCGAGCCCTCGCTGTGTCTGCTGGATTACGGTCTTCCCGTTGGCCGCCTCGTCACGGTTGGTGAGTGAGTCTGCACTCTCTCTCTGACTGTCTCGTTAATTGCGCGGTCTTTCCTGCTGACCCTCTGATCGTTCGACACCTCTGGCTGAGTCGGTCTCCACCCTCTCTGCTGGTAGTGTTGCTGTTTGCGGACGGCGTCGTTGCTCCCCGGGCTGGAGTTGTGGATGTGTATTTCGTCGCACTGCTCACTCAGCTGTTTTGCTTTTTTTGTGTCAATGCGTCGGATAATGCTGGACAAAAAGTTTGTTTTTCTTTTTCTCGTTGTTAGTGGCATCTACAGCATGTCATTAACATACTCTACTTCTGTTTTGCGGACCATTAACTGCCATCTGCGTCTTGACTCTGGGATCTATGAACTTTGTCGCTCGCTGGGGATTCTTCGCCGACCACGCTACGTCCATCGCTCTGCCAGGCACTTGCGCAATGAATATCGCACTACTGCGGACTGCATTCCCTCGATCTGGACCAGTAGATCGGTCGTTCATAGGACTTCGTGTCGTTCAAGAGATACAGCTTTACTAAGGTCCCTTGCCAGGGAAAATTGTCACCATCATGAGGTTAAATCTGGTGTATGTTTATCTCAGAATGTTTCACTACTAAATTGCCGTTCATTGACTGAAAAAGCTTCCCTACTCAATGATATAATCACTGATGCTGAACTGGACATGTTGCTTCTCACAGAAACCTGGCAATCACCAAATGACTACTTTCACCTGAACATTCTTACTCCATCTGGTTATAAGTATTTGTCTAAGCCACGTCTCTGTGGTAGGGGTGGTGGCCTGGCAGTGGTATATCGTGATACTATGAAAATTATCATGACTGAATTTCATGATGCTAAATCTTTTGAATACATGGCTTTTAAAGTGCTTGCTTGTACAACTCTGTTGGTCATATTAATATATCGTCCTCCTAAGTCTCTGTCAAATTTCTTCTCTGAGCTCAATGAGCTACTCACTCTGGCCTTTGCTGTATCCTCCCATGTTATGCTGCTTGGTGATTTTAATATCCATTTTGACACTGTCTGTTCTAATACCAGTGACCTTACATTAACTTTGGATAATTTCAGTCTCAGACAACATGTTGATTTTCCTACTCACAGCCGTGGTCACATGCTTGATCTTGTTTGCACGTCAGGAATTAATAACGTCTCTGTCTCTGGAACACAAACTGGTATTTCTGATCATAAACGTATTACTGTTAGATTTGACTTTCCTCTTCCTGAACCTCATCTCAAAACTACTATTAATTATCGCAATGTTAAATCTGTCGATCCACTGTCATTCTCAGACTCTATTAATGCATCTTCTCTGTCTTCTTACTCTGATTTATCTTGTCCTTCAGCTGTACTTTCAACTTACAACTCTGCTATTTCTGAAGCCTTAGATAATCATGCTCCTATGTTAACTAAGCTGGTACCTACTTCTCATACATCACCCTGGTATACAACTGAGCTCCGACTCCTTAAACAAACTGGCAGACGCCTTGAGCGCCGATATAGGAAAAGTGGCCTGGAGGTGCATTACCAAGATTTCTGTGCCCACCAGTTAAATTACAAATTAGCTCTCAATAACACACGTACAGAATACTACGCCTCTATGATCAACACTGCTAAAAGTCGACCAAAGACATTATTTTCAACTGTTAACAAACTTCTCAACCCATCATCGCATCTCATCACTGGCTCATTTGACCTCTGCAACTCATTTCTCCACTTCTTTGTAAATAAGATAAAATCCATCTATGAAACATTCTCACCTAATTCATCGGAAGTCTTCTCTAACTGGTCCTCATCACAGCCCATAAAACACACTCTCTCTAGCTTTACACCCACCAATATGACAGCTGTTAGAAACTTAATTGCTCATACCAGCTCATCCACTTCTCGGTTGGATCCAGCACCTACTTCACTTCTCAAAAACTGCCTATCTTCTATCTCCTCTCCTATTGCTCATCTAATCAATTGTTCTTTTTCTTCTGGTTCTGTCCCACTATCACTAAAAACAGCTGCTGTCATACCAATTTTAAAGAAACCTGGGCTGGATTCTTCAGTCATGAATAATTTCAGACCCATTTCTAATCTTCCTTTTGTTGCGAAGCTGCTTGAAAAAGTTGTTGCCTCTCAACTACAAGCTCATCTCTCTGTAAACAACCTACCTGATCCCTTTCAATCTGGCTTTCGGTCGGGCCACAGCACTGAAACAGCGTTGGTAAAAATTACTAATGACTTGCTTTTGTCTGCTGATTCTGGTTGTCTTACCATCCTTATCATGCTCGACTTAACTGCTGCATTTGATACTATATCCCATCATATACTCATCTCTCGTCTATCTGCTACTGGCATCACGGGTAATGCGTTATCCTGGTTCATATCGTATCTCACCGATAGAAAATTCTTCGTTATTATTCAGAACTTCAAATCTTCTCCATGTTCTCTCTCTCAGGGTGTTCCTCAAGGCTCTGTTCTTGGACCGCTTCTGTTTAACATTTATCTGCTACCATTAGGTCACATTATCCGTAGTCATGGTCTAAGCTATCATTGTTATGCTGATGACTTGCAAATCTACATTTCAGCCCGCTCCGTCTCCACTCTCCCCCTGGACTCATTAAATACCTGTATTACTGATATTAAAACCTGGCTACATAGAAACTTCCTGAAATTCAATAACAATAAAACTGAGGTCACTGTATTCGGTCCACCATCCATTCTGAAAAAGTCTGAACTGAGTATACTTATTGATGGGTCCTCATTAATTCCATCTCACACTGTTAAAAATCTGGGTGTAACATTTGACTCTGCTCTTACATTTCAAGCTCATATTGGTTCAGTTACCAAGACTGCATTCTACCACCTTCGTAACATCGCCAGACTCCGACCAGCTCTCAGCACTAAAGACACCGAAACTCTTATCAATGCCTTAATAACCTCACGTCTTGACTACTGTAATTCACTGCTTATTGGGCTTCCCGCTAAAACTATCACTAGACTACAATATGTACAAAACTCTGCTGCCAGAGTCATCCATCAAGTCAAAAAATCGGACCACATTACCCCTTTGCTCTATAACCTTCACTGGCTACCTGTCTCTGTCCGCATTCAGTACAAAATTCTTCTGTTAACTTTTAAATGTCTGCATGGACATGCTCCTCATTATTTATCTGAACTTCTGCACTGTTATTCTCCTCCACGTACTCTCCGGTCATCTGACTCTAGACTACTCGCTATACCTCGTTTCCGTCTTTCTACTATGGGTGGCAGATCATTCAGTGCTGTGGCCCCGAAACTCTGGAATTCCCTCCCTCTTTCTCTGCGCGACACTGCTACTATTTCCTCCTTCAAGTCTCAATTAAAAACATATCTTTTCTCACAGTACTTCCAAACTTTATCTGCTTAGAATTCTTTTTTTTTTTCTTCTGTATATTTGTATTTATATGTCCTACATTGTTTGAGTATGTCTATTTTGTGTATGTATATTTTGTGTACAGCGACCTTGAGCATGGGAAAGGCGCTATATAAATAAAACTTATTATTATTATTATTATTATTATGGATTCACTTTACCAAATTTGTTTCCAAAGAAACAGGTAATCTAACTGGTCCTTGTTATACCAAATAATTTTTCGTTTGTTTATTGATGCATAATGAGGTTAGTCCCTTTATTGGTTTCAGAGAAACTAAACTGAAGTTTATCTTTCCATTATGTAACAACTCTTCCATGGCCACACTCATCTTAATCACTATTTTATCCATCTTATGCACTTCATTCATGTTTATTCACTTCATTCTAAGAGAGGGGGATGAGGTCACCTGATGAACTCATAAACACACCTTAAGTGACATGTGATCCAAAAATCACAACGTCAGCGGTGACGTGAGTACCTACCCCCCCCCCCCCCCCAAAAAAAACCCCCCAAAACAACCCTGTTACTGTTCATACTTCTGTTTCACGCCTGAGATGTAAATTGTTTCCGTCCTGAACGTCTAAATGTGGCATGAACAAAAACAAATGAGAGATGAGGATGTGCTGACATGCAAATGTGTTCATGTTTTCCTGCAGGAATATGAAGTGAAAAAAATATATATTCACAAACATTCTAAAATAATGTAATTTTTTAATGTCTGCATTTCAACAAATAACAATAAAGTACACAGAGAAAATAATGACACGTTTATTCTGAAACAACAGAAGATGTTATTTCAGTGGATAATGAGAGTCCAACAACCGTTACTAACATTATTAATGAACTTCAGATGAATGAAAGCAACCTCTGATAAGAGCCATAAAGTTTCGCCTTTTTCTTTAAATCCAAAAAGTAAAAATGGAAATGTCTTTCCTTCCTCTTCATTGTGTCTCTTTTTAATCCGTCCATTTCTCTTAACACACAAACTTTCACAATATTCAATATTTCACAATATACAGAGTGTTTTCATGATAACAGTAAAGAAAAAAATTGGAAAAGATTTTCCTTTGCGTTTTCGTTGTCAGATGACAAGATTTTCAAAACGATCCTCATTCACACGGATCAGTGAAAAACGATCACAAACTGTTCTATTCAGGGCCGGCCAGTAGCTGGTGATGTCACTTTATGAGGAAACACTACACACTTATAGACTGAACATGTAACATGCGTTCCCTTGATTTTGAAAATTTTTCACAAATTCATGTTTTTGTAGATTACACAGTTTACACATTTTCAAACACTTGTACTCTGTTTCAAAAGTTTGCATTTTCAGGTCCCCAAAATTGTACATGTAAATGAACGGCCAAACCATACAAAAATGTTTCCGTGTTTAGATGAAAATATCTTAAGCAGACCCTAAACCTCCTTCATCTGTGACGTCAATATGCAAATATGGTGAAAGAGGTGAACAAATACACAAATATAGAAGGAAGTAAAATATGAAACCAGGATTTTTAGACAAATAAACAAATGATGTGCTGAAAGAGGGATGAGAGCAGATATAATAATCCCGTAGTTTAAAGCTGCAGACAGAAACATCAGACTCAGGACAGAAACACACAACCTCTAAAGTAAGAACAACTCACATGTTCATTCTTCAAACACAATTACACTTTGAGATGTTCATATTGTCTGAATGATTGTGAATGGAGTTATGCTTATGATTATGTTTGACTCTCAGATCAATATGTGAGTATTTGAGTTTTTCAATGTGTTTCTTCCTCAGAAATGGATCAAACTCTATATTTGGTTCTTCTTCTCATCGGTGAGTGTGTTTGTGGTTTTATTTCTGGTTTATAGTTTCATCAGGTTTGACTCTGTTATGAAAAGCATTAAAGCAAAGCCTCTCTTTCACAGCTCTCTGCTCCGTATCTGAATGTGTTCAGCGTCAGTATCACTTTATAAACGTGTTGAAGAACTGGACTGAAGCTCAGAGATTCTGCAGAGAGAATTACACAGATCTGGCCACCGTTGACAACATGAACGACATGAACGAGCTGAAGAAGAGTGTGAATGATGGAGGTGTTGAGCGTATCTGGATTGGGCTGCAGAAGACAGATGTTTATAAATGGCAGTGGTCTTCAGGAGAACCTGCGCTCTATCTGAACTGGGGATCTGGACAACCTGATAACAGAGGAGATGAGTGTGGAATGATGAGAAATAGAGAATGGCATGATTATTCATGCGATCAGAGCCTGACTTTCATCTGCAGTTCATCTAACAACAGTAAGTGCAGCTCCTACAATGACAATAAACCATCATTTATAAAAAGACTTATACTCCATATACTGTACATATTTATATATTATAAATCAATAAATGCTTCTACTTTTTAATGTGGTCATAAATATAGAAGAGACTGTGGATATTTTCACACTTTTCATTTCTATTCAGAAAATAAACAGATTTTGAACCAGAACTTTTTTTTTTTTTTGTATGAAATAATTTTATGCAATTTTGATCTTTTGTAATTGTTACAGACCTTGCAGAATATCTTTTTTTTTTCAGGAAAACTTTTATTGTAAATTATAATTTCATATGAAATCATTGCTATTGCCAGACTAAATATCAATGAATATATCCAGAAAATCATGTTAGAAGCAAAAAAAAGAAGAAGAGTGTATTCAAAAAAATCTTAGTGATCACAAATATTCTATTTTATATCAGCAAAAACTTAATTAATATATTGTGAATATTTATTAATCATCATCTTTAGAATCAGTCTTTCTTCTAATCCATTGCTGCTCTTATTCACATCCAAACCATAAATCAGAGTAAGAATAATGAACAAACTGATTCATGAATCTGTTTCCATGTGTTTTTCTGAAAGCGAACACAGGACTCGTCTTTATGAATCAGACGATGAATTGGAGAGACGCTCAGAGTTTCTGCAGACAGAATCACATTGATCTGGTCAGTGCGAGAAACCAGAATGAGAATCAACAGATCCAGAAGTTCATCAATGATAGTCAAATATCTAATGATGTCTGGATCGGTCTGTTCAGAGACTCGTGGCAGTGGTCAGATCAGAGTAACTCCTCATTCAGATACTGGAGGTCTGGAGAACCTAATAATAATGGAGGAAATGAAAACTGTGCAGTGATGGAAAAGAACGCTCCCAGACAATGGATAGACATCTCTTGTGACAACAAATTTCCTTTTGTGTGTCATGAAGGTGAGCAGATCCTCTCAAAACACACACAATCCATCATCACCTCCAGAGATCTTAAAGTTCACGCTACATGTCTGACATGACAAATTCCTCCACAGTGTTTGTTCTGCATGTTGTTTTTGATCAGTCTCTCTCTAGTTTGTGCTTGTGGTTTGTTTTGTGTCCAGATAAACTGATTGTGATCAAAGAGAATCTGACGTGGCCTGAAGCTCTGAGATACTGCAGACAGAATCATGTGGATCTGGTGTCGGTTCATTCAGAGCAGATGCAGAATGAGGTGATGAATGTGGTTAAACTGGCGTCTACTGAGGAGGTGTGGATGGGTTTGCGTCACTCCTGCACTGTGGGACTCTGGTTCTGGGTGAATGGAGAAACTCTGTGCTATGAGAACTGGGGGAAAGATGATTCAGATCAATGTGTGAATGGAGTGAGATCTGGAGCAGTTCAGTCTAAAGAAGGTTATCGCTGGATCAGCCTCGATGAATCTCACAAACTCAACTTCATCTGCACAAATTATGAGTGAATTATTTTTTATATTATTTGTTTCTTTATTATTATTCCTTAACTGTCCAATATTTGTTTTATTTTATTTTATTTGCTGGCGCAAACTATAAAGCTAATGTCCTTAAAGTGAAGAGTCTTTGTAATACCACATTTAACAATACTGTGCTAATATGGACTATATATGTTTTAAAGATCTGTGAAATCAAAGTTAGTTTTAATTTGTGGTTTTTATTTACATTTCAAATTTTCAGTCATTCACTTCCAGAAACACAACTCAGTATTTTTGACACAGTCTGTTCAATCTAATGTTCTTGCAGTCCAAGTAGAAATACGCAGTAAAGCACAATCACATCAGTTGATTTCATGGATCTTGTTATTCTGCTGGTGTGGGACTTTCTTCTTCTCACTCCTGTGTCTTTACAATAGTCATATCTTTACAAATTATTTGTTTTAAAAGTGATTGTGAGCATTTATATGTGTATCAATGAAATAAAAGTTTTTTTTCGTAAAGTTTAATATAAAATATCTTGTAATCAGTACGTGTTTTGAACTAATTCAAAGCATTACCAGCTCAAATAAACTCATTTACAAGCAGCATTCTTGAGTCCTGACATCTATAAAACACACACACACACACACACACACACACACACACACACACACACACACACACACACACACACACACACACACACACACACACACACACACACACACACACACACACACACACACACACACACACACACACACACACACACACACACACACACACACACACACACACACACACACACACACACACATATATATATATTTACTAATAGAAATATGTATAAAGTACATCACAAAATGATTTGGCACATGTATTCAACAACATAAATGTCAGATTTGTTTCACAGCAAAAACATGAACACATGCCGTTGTGATAAATCACTGAAATGATGAACAGATTTGTGTGAGATCTTCAAAAACTAATACATATCTTACGTGAAAATTGATACTCACTCAGAAATCAACACTTTTATATTTTTTGGGACATTATTGGAAAAGATTATTATGAAATGAGGTGTAAACGGGAAGCTATTGTTTCAGAACTTTTTTATGGGAATTTTAAAGGAAATGAGAATGTGCCAACTTTTATGTATTAGATCAGGGGTGGGCAAACTTTTTGTCTTGCGGGCCACATTGGTTTCTAAAATTTGAGAAAGGGGCCGGGCCAGAATAGAAGGATAGTGTTTTTGTGTGAACTAATATAAATGAAATGTAAAAACCATTACATGAAAAGATTTGGCCTTTAACATTCACCAAAACATCAGGGTTCATTGATAAATTGTTTTCCAAAAGTATTAATTTAATAACACAGTAGATAAACTCCGATTCAGTTTCAGCAGGAACAGTGTTGTTGATTTCCTTTATTTGCAAGTGCTTCAAAGTCTGCAGTTAGTTTTGTTGTGTCTCCATCCCCCCAACTCCATCCCCTTCACATAATTTCTAAAACTTTACGGGATAACCGCACGATGCAGCTCTGCCTGACAGACAATTGAATTGCCGTTAGAGCAGCCGTTTAAATAAATTAATATTCATAACTGAACTCTGCCCAGCCAGACAAGCGCGAGCACGATAATTATTATTATATTCTTGTTTCAACTTTTAGGCAACAGAGGTTTTTATAGTAACCGGAGACGATAACGGTGTTCAATCCCCTTGAGAGATGCAGATCAGCTGAAAACACAGGGAATCAAACACCAATCACAGCGAAGAGACACACAGATTTGCATACCAGAAAGCCTTAGAAATAGGTGTCGGCTAGTTCACTCGGCTCTGTGACGGGATTCGAAGATGTTTATGACGCTGAATGTCTGTTCACACACATAGTTGACCCAAATAACGTCAGCATCTTCTGTACTGAGTCTGAGTCTGTACATTTGCCGTCAGAGCCGTAGCCGTCCGGTTTTTTTGGAGACTGTTTGCTAGCGTAGTTGGCATGTTTCGTGGTAAAATGACGGCTGATGTTGTATTCTTTAAAAACCGCTAAAGTTTCTTGGCATATCAGATATACAGCCCTTAATCGGACGTCAGCGAAAAACATACTAACTGTCTACTTTTCTTCGGTCCACTCGTTTTTACTGAAGAGCTCAAAGTGCTAAACATCACTCTCAAACAAAGCTAAATGTCTTTGGAGTGCGCCATCTGTTGGGGAAACTCTGACATTACAGGGGAAAGTCAAATGAAGGAGGTTTAATTATAAGAAAATTTAAATCAATAATATAACTTCTACAAGGTCGTCGGGCCGGATTAAAAAGCCCAACGGGACGCATATGGCCCGCGGGCCGTAGTTTGCCCACCCCTGTATTAGAGAGTTCATGGGAAAATGTGACTTTTGTCTAATGGAATTTTGGCAGCGATGGATCAGAAACACGTGTCATTCCAAGGCTCTTTTTGATTATTAAATAGTCACAATATTTTTTTTGCTGATATAACATTTGTGAATATTGTCATGTTTTTTTTAAACTTTTTATTTATCCTTTGTGTCCTGTGTGTCCTGGAATATTTATTAATTATAATTTGTTTAGGCCAAAACAAAAGGTTTGATATGAACTCAATATTTATAGTATACATTTTTCAGAAAAATACAATTATCTTATTCTTATGGTAGATTCAGACTATTATCAAAAACAAAAGTTTAACAAGCAGTAAATAATTAAAAAAATATATACATAAAAAATTCAGTCTGATATCAGTTTCCTTTCAATACAGATGTAGAAAGTGAACAAAAATCCACAGTCTATTCTATATTTATGAAACATTTAGCTTTGCATTAAATTATTTTACAATATCCGAAAACAAATGGTTTATTGTCATTGCAGGAGCTGCACTTACTTCTGTTAGATGAACTGCAGATGAAAAACACGTTGTAACCACATGAACCATCTTCCCATTTTCCATCTCTCATAAAAGCACACTCGTCTCCTGTATTATCAAGTTGTCCAGATCCCCAGTTCTGTGCAGGTTCACCTGAAGACCACTGCCATCTATTAAGACTCGTCTTCTGCAGCCCAATCCAGATACTCTCAACACCTCCATCATTCACACTCTTCTTCAGCTTGTCTCAGCCACTGATAATCCGGGAGCTTGAAGTGGAGAGGATCCAGAAATTCAAATACCTGGGTTTCCACATCAATGAGGACCTCACTTGGACACCTCACATCACGCAGCTGGTCAAGAAGGCTCAACAGCGGCTGTATTTTCTGAGGAGGCTGAGGAAGTTTGGCATGTCGCCCAAGATCCTCAGCAACTTCTACAGCTGCACCATTGAGAGTGTCCTGACCAGCTGCATCACTGTGTGGTACGGCAGCGCTTCTGTCATGGACCGCAAACGCCTGCAGAGAGTGGTGAAGACTGCACAGAAGATCACCAGGACTCCACTGCCCTCTCTGCAGAGCATCTACCACCGCAGAGTCCACAGAAGAGCTGCTTCCATCCTCAAAGACCCCTCCCACCCCCAACATGGACTGTTCACACTTCTACCCTCAGGACGGAGGTACAGAAGTGTGAAATACAGGACTGCCAGACTGAAGAACTCTTTCTTTCCCTCTGCTTTAATATTCCTAAACAGCAGAAAGAAGTCTACAATCACAACATACATGAACATTGTTTACATTCTGCACTACCACACTTTACATTATCAGGACTGCACTACCTCAATTTACATTATCAGGACTGCACTACCTCAATTTACATTATCAGGACTGCACTACCTCAATTTACATTATCAGGACTGCACTACCTCACTTTACTACTTTACTCTTTTGCCCTTTTTTATATCTTTGCTCTTTTCATTATTTATATATTTATCTTATTTTATTTTTGATTCTATTTTTTACTTGTGTGACATTTATTGTGGACGGCAAAGTAAGAATTTCATTGTACAGGGAAACATGCTTTCTGTCAGTGCACATGACAATAAACACTTTGAATCTTGAATGTCGTTCATGTTGTCAACGGTGGCCAGATCTGTGTAATTCTCTCTGCAGAATCTCTGAGCTTCAGTCCAGGTCTTCAACACGTTTATAAAGTGATACTGACGCTGAACACATTCAGATACGGAGCAGAGAGCTGTGAAAGAGAGGCTTTGCTTTAATGCTTTTCATAACAGAGTCAAACCTGATGAAACTATAAACCAGAAATAAAACCACAAACACACTCACCGATGAGAAGAAGAACCAAATATAGAGTTTGATCCATTTCTGAGGAAGAAACACATTGAAAAACTCAAATACTCACATATTGATCTGAGAGTAAAACATAATCATAAGCATAACTCCATTCACAATCATTCAGACAATATGAACATCTCAAAGTGTAATTGTGTTTGAAGAATGAACATGTGAGTTGTTCTTACTTTAGAGGTTGTGTGTTTCTGTCCTGAGTCTGATGTTTCTGTCTGCAGCTTTAAACTACGGGATTATTATATCTGTTCTCATCCCTCTATCAGCACATAATTTGTTTATTCCTCCAAAACCCCCAGTTTCATATTTTACTTCCTTCTATATTTGTGTATTTGTCCCTATATTTCTATATTTGCATATTAACGTCAGTTTCAGTCAGAATGAATATTAACCTCAATCAGAAATTACATGAACATTCATAATCAAAATTTGAAGATGAATAAATAAATAGTTTCTCTAAAGTTATTTCTCTAGTGTATAACTCATGTAACATCCCTGTTCAGCTTGACGTTTTTTTTTTTTTTTGCTCTCTTTTCAGCTTTTTATCTGGTTCTGTTTGACCTGAACAACCCACTAATGATCTGACTGTTGAGGGTTGAGTTAATTAGTAAAAACAGGTGATACCAGTGACTGAGAGCTTTTAAAACCCTCAGTGTGAGACGTCAGAGATGGAGGAGTTTTAGGGTCTGTTTTCAAAACATGGTCAACGGGAAACTTTTTGGTGTTTTGGTTATTCATGTATATGATAATGACGTTTTGGTGGCCTGAAAATACAAACTTTTAAAATCACTGTGCAAAGATGTTTTTTCTTTCTTCCAAATTACTATTATTATCTCTGTGTAAAACACATGAATTTGTGAAAACGGAGACATCATCCACATGTGTATTACCATCTCCTGGCCTGAATAACTGTGAACAAGGACCGTTTTTTTCAATGAAAATCACACTTTTTTCAGTGTTTCGTACATCGTTGTTGTGAAATCCTTCGTATTTTGGAATTTGAGAGGGGAGTGACTGACAAATTAAAAAAAGATACAATGAAGAAGGATAGATGTTTCCCTTTTTTTGGTATTCTGAAAATAAAGGAGAACCTTTCTGGCTGTTATCAGAGGTTGCTTTCATTCCCCTGAAGGTCTTTTTTCTCACTTCATACTTCTGCTGTTTACGGTTTCATTTTGTTGAGACAACATGAACACATTTGCATGTCAGCACATCCTCATCACTCATTTGTTTATGTCCATGCCACATTTAGACATTCAGGATGGACAACATTTACATCTCTGACGTGAAACAGAAGGAGAAACAGTGTGTTTTTTGTAGGTACTCGCGTCACCGCTGACGTTGTGATTTTTGGATCACATGTCACTTAAGATGCGTTTATGTTCATCAGGTGACCTCATCCCCCTCTCTCTTAGTTCTTTTATCTTTGCCGTATGAGAACAATCCCAACAGCCTTTCATTCACTTAGAAGTAATGTTAACTGGAGGGAGTTGATCAGATGATTTATCTGAAAGATTGGTGAGATCAATGACTTGTAAAGCCTCTTCTGTATTATCAGAACAAGACACAGGTGTAATAAAATAGATTTGAGTAACAACAGATAAACAGGAAGTTTATTAACACAACTACTAAACGAATACCATAAATGATTAAAGTGCATAAGATGGATAAAATAGTGATTAAGATGAGTGTGGCCATGGAAGAGTTATGTTACATAATGGAAAGATAAACTGTTGTTTCTCTGAAACAAAAATGGTGAAGAACCTTATGTATCAATAAATAAATCCAATAATCTTTGCTATTAAATAAGGACAAAATATACATGGAGGGGGGACTGGTACATCCTCACCAGTGTGGATGTAACGCGCATCTGTTTGGTGGGCAGTGTAGGGGGTTTTAGGGCTGACACCGAGAGAGTGGGGAGAGAGGTGATCCGCGAGCACCTCCTCCACCTTGGGCATCTCGCCATAGGCTTATTTATGAGCTCCTACAAGTAATGCATAGAGGGTTGACTGAGAAGTATGCACCCTGTAGGTAGCTGACTTTGTCCATGGCTTCGACACCTCAGTGTGGAGGTCTGGAAAGAATGGCATACCCTGACTCAGAGACTGAGTCTGCGCAGGAAGGTAACGCTCCAGCTTTTTTTTGGACGAACGTCCCTTATCTCCGACGGCCACTTGAGGCTGAGTTGGGAGACTGGAGGAAGGTGGCAAGTCTAGAAGTGATAGTTCTACTATATTTGTAACAGGAAGTTGGTTTTTCCAGCATTGGCAAAAGGTACTGTAAAGGTAAAGTAATGATCTGACATGTCATTAGTTATGAGTTTAAATCATATAGTATGTGTATATGTAATAAATTATATGTTCAAAATAAGAATATAACTAACTTGTATTCAATAACTTGAATATGTGAATAAGTTGGTAAGTACAACAAGTACAAGTTGTGTTCATTCAGATAATAAATTATTAAACAAAGCCACCAAACTTTCAAACCATTCAAAAATAAGAAAGGGTTAAAAGTTGCCTTTCTAACTAATGATCAAACTTATTTAATGTAAACAAAATTTTATTGTATCTTTTTGAAGGGGAAAGATGTTTTTCTTTCTGTTTCACGTCAGAGATGTAAATATTGTCCATCCTGAACGTCTAAATGTGATGTGGACATAAACAAATGAGTGACGAGGATGTGCTGACGAAAAATGTGTTCATGTTTTTTTAAACAAACAAAACCAGAAACCTTAAGCAGCATAAATATGAAATAGAACAAAATAAAAATCATAAAGAGACATATTCAATCAAATTAAATTTTAATTCAATCAAATTTTAATTTTTTTTTTAAAGACTTGAGGGGAATAAAAGCACTTTAATGTCTTTATATCATCTCTGTCGTGAATGTGTCCTCCTCAACACCAGGGGTGAAGACAAGGAAATATCTTTCCTTGTCACACATTTCAAATTGACCAGGGATGTAACACAAGTTATGCAGTCCAGCAGCAACATTAAACAGCTATTTATAGTTATGAAAATTAAGATGTAAAATCATGGACATTTACACATATTTTCTTGATTAGTCCATGTTGTGGCTAAGTCTTTATTCTGCTGGAAATGTATAAATGATGCTGACAGACACAGACATCAATATGCAAATAAAGAAAAACAGAGGTGGAAAAATATACAAACAAGGAGGAAGTAAACTATGAAATAGGTGTTTTTAGAGAAATAAACAAATGATGTGCTGAAAGAGGGATAATAGCAGATATACAGTTTTTCTCGATTGCTAAGACTGTCATGTCTTCTGTTTGATGTGCTGTCTTTCCCCTTTATGTCCCGTGTTCGTTGTCTGTGTGACTGTCGCCATGCACGTGGCTGTGTTTACATCAGTCTGCTGTCAGTGTGTCATGATTGTCCCCACCCCCTTGTTATTCACCTCATGCCCCCGCACCTGTTATCACTCTCCCCAATTACCTCTCTTATTTAGTCCTCTTGTGTCGATTTGTCTGATGCTTGATCGTTGTTGTTGGTCACCTTCTCAACTCGAGCTAGCCAGTTTGCATTCCTTTACCTTGTCGTGTCCTGTCGTGTGTTTTAGGCTCCAGTGCCGGTTATTTTTTCCCTGTTTTGTTTTTTGCTTTTACGCTGCTCTCTCCTCCTGTCTTCAGGTCTGCTGGACGCGCCCACCAGCGATCTTGCTCTGTGTCCTGTCGTCAGGCTCTCTCTCAGGCTCGCGTTCATCGCCACCTCCCAGCAGGCGCTCAGCTGTTACACTCCCGCTAGGGATGTGCCAAACGAAGCTTCAGAAGCAGTGAAGCCTTTACATGAAACTGTGTCGGTGCTTCGAAGCTTTTGACACAGTGCTCTACTCTGCCATCTAGTGCTCAATAAACATTCCTACACCAACTGTGTCATTCAGATGTTTTGTTCATTTGGGAAGGTTTATTTGTATATTTAATAAGTTTAATTGTATTGCGTGTGCGTGTGCGTGTGCGTGTGCGTGTAGTGATGTCCAAATGAAGCAATGAACCAGTATTGAACCACTTCATCAATCGTTTTGAAAATGGGTTCATTCATTCAAAGCTTCGTTTCAGTGACATCTAGTGGCGAAATTGTAGATGGCAAAATAATGTCAGTATGAGTGTAACTAGGCTTTGTGTGAATTATGTAAATAAACTATGATTGATTGGTTGATTCTATTAGCTTTGACCTTGGTCTTCTCCTCGTCATATTTTTCATTCACCATCTTCTTTAGAGACTGTCTAGATGGCAGAGTGTATTTGTAATAAAAAAAAATCAAAACAATTTTTTTATTCTTGTGACATTTATTGTGGACGGCAAAGTAAGAATTTCATTGTAAAGGGAAACATGCTTTCTGTCTGTATACATTACAATAAACACTTTGAATCTTGAATAATGCTACTTAATGTTGACTTCACATACATCATGGAACGTATTGCACCAACAGTAATGACAGTATTAGCCACTGATGTAACTTTGCTTAAGTTACCTGACCTAAGCCAGGTGCAGTAGGATAACCAAGGTATAATAAAGCTTATTATAATAAAGCTTAAGGTATAATAAACCTTATTAGGACTGATCAGATGGAAATGTTCCCACATTGGAGAACGGGTTCTCTCCATGATGATGATCAAACAAATGTAGCGATAACAACAATACAAACTCCTAAACCCACATCTTGTGCATCATTTAGGGCATCTATATAGTCATATTACGGGCCAAAACAAACGGTTGAAGCGTGAGTGCAGCAAAGTCTCGCGTCACAAAGCCTCTCGCGATGTGAAGCAGTATCGAATGGTCTGAAACAGTCACGTGATTCACACAGAGAACCGAAGCAGTTGCTGCTTCGGACGTCATCGGTCACGTGTGTTTTTCCGCATCAAAGCAAGCTCCGAAGCAGTAGTTCATAAAAAATCCTGCTGCGAGTTCGAAGCTTGTGTCGGAGCATCGGTGTCAGATGGCCATCACTATTACAAAACAACACAAACATGCATATTGTTAAAAAACAAACAAAAAAACAAATGCACAATTACAAAGCCATTTACCGTATTTTCCGCATCATAAAGCAAAAGGATTGTAAGGCGCAGTCTCAATTACGGGGTCTATTTCTTTACTTAACCCATGCTAAAACATTCGGTCTACAAAAAAAGGTAACGGAAGCAAAACAGTAAGTTTGGTTGATCTTTATTCTACTATTTAACAATAGGCTACACTCACGTTATATTTTAATCAATCCATCCAAATCCATCAAAGTCCTCATCTTCTGTGTCTGAATTGAACAGCTGGGCAATATCGCCATCAAACATGCAGGCAAAATTTGACTCCCCGCACAAATCTGACTCCCCCCTCGCATTCATTCATACAAGCTTCCTTGAGTATATTCGCTTATCGCTCAATATTTTTTTCTACACCGCAAACACGCAGAACGTGCAAGCACCCACCCAACATGTGAAAAAAATTATTAAATATGATTATATTTAATATAGTTCATGCACAAGTACAATGAGGAGAGTAACACATTTTTTTTCTAATCTTCATGCAACAGGAACATAATTTCATTGTGAAAACAACAGTTTTGCTGGTGCAATCCATCTGACATGTTTTTTGCATTCTTAATATACACATGTAATATACACACTTAATGGACAATTTCATTTTATATGTATTAATTTGTGTACTCAAACATGCGTGCACTGTGGGACGGCTCAGTCTCTGCGCTCTGTGAGTCCGTCGTGACGTGTTAGTGAGGTAACGAAGCTTCGTTCACACAGGTCACGTGACAGCCCCATTTCAAAGCGATGCTCCGAAACAGTGTTTCGAAACACTAGTGTGTCGAAAACTCGAGACGTGTGTCGATACAGGGTGTCGAGCTACCCATCCCTAACTCCCGCTGCCTTCGCGATCAGTTCGTGTCTATTCCCGGTTTTCTGGCCGGAGGATTTATTATTTTGCAAGAGCCTTGTTTCCCTTTTGACTATTTTTTTCGTTGATTGAACCTTTGTTGAGCCTGCATTTGACTCCAGCGCCTCCCTGACAAAGACACATTTCTTGAAAGCTGCTCTCCTTTTCTCTAAACTGTGAACACAAAACCCTATTTTCAAGCTACATTCACAAAACCTCAGACTCTTCTTACAAAACCAAACTTTCACCTCAAAACAGTTCAATCTGTGCTCAGAACTGAACTGTTGTCAAATCGTGCCTCGAGTCAATCAAAATTAAAAACACTACGGAACAGTCATTAAACACTACGTAGAAAAAAAGAAAGCACAATGCTCAGGACATGAAGCTGGAGAAATACATGTTTATTGTTCACGGTAGGCTAAATGCATGTTGCAAAACAAAAAAACCTGTGCATTTAGCACTTGTACAAAAAGACAAAACAGAAATGTTGTGCATTTACACGTAGCACTTGTAAAAACAAACAAATCTTATGCGTTTGCCACATGTGTGCAGTAAGCCCATGTAAAAAATAAAGTACAAAAAATATACATGAATACAACGCCTACAAACAGTTAGACCAACCCTCCATTACAATACTATTACAATACACATATGTATATGTGTGTATTTTTCTCAATTGCTAAAACACTAAACCCCATTGTCTGAACCAAATACTCAGTTGCCTGAACACACTGATTGAATCAATCACTCTTTTGGCAAAACTATAAGCACTTTTCACCTGTTTAGACACAACTTTTCAACACATTTTCATTGTGATGCACCCGTGCTGCATAACGCTGAGCACACGTGACAAAAGTCAAACACAATTAAAGCACTGTTCTCACCACTTGAACACAACAACTCAAAACTGATCACACTTGTGTCTAATGATGTGAGGGAACATATACAGTGAACAGTTCAGAGACAATGGATAGAAATCTGAGAGGAAGAGTTTGTGTGAGAGGAGGTGGAGGTGGTCAGTGTGGTCAGCGAGGACAAAAAACAGTAATATCTGATGAAATCAGAGCTGCTGTGATTGACCATGTTCTTGTCCATAGTATGAGCATGAGGGAGGCTGGACAAAGGGTACAATCAAACATCAGTAGATTCACTGTGTCCACCATAATCCCAAGATTTAGACATTATAGTACAGTATGTAAATGTTGACAGCAATTACAGCAAAAAAAAACTCTCAGCTGCTGCTGCCAAACTATTATGTCCACTTAGGTAATATGTAATGAATAAAAGAGGATAAGGAAAACCTAATAAATACACAGAGGAAACACATAAGAAAATAACAATAAATCAGTAGTACTTACAGGAACCCATGGCCAAAGCAAAATGAGATAACAAAAACTAACATAATGTGTTCAACAAATGTAAAGAAGACAAATTTTCATCAGAGAAACCCAAGGCCCAAAATAACAAACAAAACCCAAACTCGCTATATTACAGTTTTTTCCAATTGCTACACACGTTTTCAAAACTAAGTCTCCTTTTTTCAAAACTCTACACACAATTCTCAAAACTGCACACACAAAATGCAAAATGCCTCACATCTCCTTCAAAATGCCATAAACACATGTCAGAATGAAGCATTTGCATCAAATGGCAAACACTTCTTTCATATTAATGCATTTTTGGATATACCATGTAAACACTGCTGTTCTAAAGCTAAAGCTCTTTGCTCTTTCATACGCTTATCTACATTTCAATACAATGTTCTACAGTGAAAGTAATCTGCGTAACAAGTGCACCGGAAACGCCAATGCAATGTAGAAACAGAAAATATTTATTAGGCCAAACATTACTGTTGTATACATTAGCGTACAACAAAACTATAAACGTGTAAACCAAAAGTATATTCTTTACAGTAGAATACAGTAAAGTGTGTGTGGGGTCCCGGTCCAGGAATGGGCAGGGGGGAGGGTGCAGTCCCCAGTGCTAAACTTCATCTCTTCTCCGAGCTTGTTCTGGCCACAATACTTCGTCCACATCACAAGATACGTTTTTTCTTTCCAAACATCGAGGGAAGGATCTCCTAGCATGGCGTATCCAACCTTTGACAGAGGTAACCTCTCTGTCTCCACATGCGTCCTCCATTGCCTGAAGAAGCGGCATGCGGGCAAAGGGTTGGCGATCATACACTTTCCAGCGCCAGGCTGAGAAGAATTATTCTATGGGATTTAGAAAAGGTGAAAATGGGCATAGGTACAAAACTATAAATTGTGGATGGGTGGCAAACCAGTTTTGGTCAGAACAGCCCGGTGAAAACTAACATTGTCCCATATAACCACAAATCTAGCAGGGGCCTGATCTGGATCGGGACAAACATTGTGTGAATTGCATCCACAAAAGTCCTTCTCCTCCTCTTGGTATTTGTCCTCGTTGTCCCCTGCCTCTTCCTCCTACTCCTCTTTCACTCTGTTCATTGTTAGCATTCATCGTTCAAAACAGGTAATCTGACCTTTGATGTATTTATAGGTCTATCTATACTACTGTAAAGCAGTGAATGGTTAGCGATCAGTTAAGGAATTAGTGTTTGCACATGTGAGGAGTGTGTCTGTGAGACCTGGGGCATATTCTTCGTACGTCGCTTACTACATCTAAGATCAGATGAGACATCCGGGATGAGATAATCGCGCTTACTATGAGCTGGATTATTCGGTTCTTCGAACGCACCTGTTCTTGACGATTAGTATAGCTGGATTGAGTTATCTGAGGTCATTGCGTGTTCATGTGCTGGCTTAAAAGGGGATATGTATCGATAGTAGAAACATTGATCAGAAACATTTTGATTGGTCAGTGAGCATGCTGAAAGAGCGTGCACAGTATTTCTCGGCGCGCACGTCGCTGAATTTCAGTGTTTAATTAAAACACAAGGCAACACTTTAAACTAAAGGCTGCAAAAGCCAGGAGAGAGGGCTGGCAAAAAGTTGCCGACAAATTAATTTGTGAGTTGCCTAGTGATCGTGTGTGTAATTATATTGTCTTATATTAATTGTATTACATAATCCTCTTTTATATTAGAGCCATCGCAGGACCCACTAGGATTTGGGAACAAGTAAAAGTAAAATGCAGAAATATTCTACAAAATAGTATCTTTACTACTTGTGCTGTTCTGCAAAAAAAAGTTAATTAATGAAATACAATTGCAAGAACTAATAAAGCAAAAAGTCCGACTTGAGATTGAATTGCTTCAAAAGGAACTTCAAAGTTATTAAAATACACTAATAAACACACTGTACGATTGATGACCTTGCATGATTTATTTATTTATTTCTGCAGGCAAAAGATGATCAGCTGGATTTTTAAAAAATAAACTAAACTGTAAACTAAACTGTGTGCAAAGTTCCTTTTCAAAAATGATGCTGGACAATTCTGTCCCGTGCACCTCTGCCATTAGACTGGTCAAGTGCACTTGCTGGAGATTATCATCAACTGTATTTCCCCCCCAAAATTCCATGATTTCATAATTTCTATGATCAATTATAATGTACCTGTAATAGCGAAAAAGCTCTCTTCAACAACTTGGGGTCTTAAGTGGTTTGTAAAAACCACAAAAAATTAACGGTAAAGATTGCTTGAGTGCCAGGTAAACTTTGTGAATGGCACGACAGACAGCACATTTCACAATGTTCTCCGCATCCCAACAGTGTAAATGAACGTGCAAGGCAATACACACAGTTTGAGCTGTTGTTAACGCCCGACTACGACTAATTGTATCTAAATTAACTAGATACACTATACCCTCGCGTAAAAAACTATAGTTTATGTGTATATATATATATATATATACACACATATACATATATATATTTACATTTTTTCTTTATATTATACTTATTATAATTATATTAAATATATTATATTGAACCTTCAGCAACAGTTTGCTCTCGTAAAAACGGACAGGACATGCTGCGACTAACTTCCCACATCACTTCCGCTTATAAAGCCGTGAACTAATCCTGCCATCATGAAGTAAGCCTGCACCCCAGCAGGTTCAATTCAACGGACCTGTTACTATGACAACCAGTCCCGGATGAGCGCCGAAGAACCGAACAATCAAAGATCATGCAAAATCGTCAACAATCTAATCCAGCTAAGCGAGTTAGCGAGGTACGAAGAATATGCCCCTGGTGAATAAGTGTAGCGTTTGATTGATTGTGTTTGGAAAAGGAAAGCAAGTCACTTCCTGATAGATCTTTGTGTTTTAGGTAGAGAATTGTGTGTAGTGTTTTGAAAAAAGTGTTTTATGCAATTGAAAACTGAGTCACAGGTTGAGAAATAGCTTATGTTTTTGAAGATTTGGCATGTAGTTTTGCACTTTGAGTGAGAGGTTTCAAAAATTGTGTGACATGAAAAGATTTTGTTTGTAAGCAATTGGAAAAAACTGTAATAACAAAAACTAGATGAGTAAAGTTTGTAAACAAACTTTGAATTTGGCTTGAGAAAGCTTAACCTGAAAGTTTAAAGTAGTTGTAAAAGCTTTTGGCTTGAAAAGTTTGTAAGTCTGAATTAGCATGCTGTAAGCATCATGTATTACGTTGTTAACACAATTCAACATTAACTTGCATGTCACTAGCAAATATTTAGCATTAACTAGCATGCTGCTAGGAAAATTTAACATATCAACATATCGTTAGCAAGATTTATCGTGAATCATGAATTTACGTGTTGTTAGCTAAATTTAACATTAACTAGCATATCGGTAGCCAGATTACACTGGCAAAATTGAACATGAAATAGCAAGTTTGCTGGCATGTCTTAGGTTAATTCCTAGGCTTTGTTAGTGAAAGATACACAGAGCATGAAGCTTAAATGCTCTATTAGAGTTAATGTAAGCGTAATGAACTTTCTTAATTTTTTGGAAATCCATAAGTCAGATCAGTTTGAAAAGTCAAAATTTGTAGTTGTTTTAAATATATATATATGCATTTCCCTTCCATTCTCTACATGCGTTAATATATGACTCATGGATAACTAAACCATTAATTAACTTAATCAGCAACTAGTAAAGATTATATATGACTAATAGATTAAGAAATATATGGATTTCCTGTTTTAAATCCTTAATAACATTGTAATGTTGTTTCAAATTTTGAAGGAACTAGTTAATCTGATGTGTTCAATAAGTGTTAGGTTAACATGAAGTGGTTTTAGTTGCTAGTCTCTTGATCACTTTAAGAGTGCAGAGTTTCAGGGGGCAAGAGAGAGAGTTGAGCATTGTGAAGGGTTTGAGAGGGCTCGGGAACAGCGAGATAAATTTGGTTCTTGTGTTATGTTGGGAAAACAGAAACCCGTCAGTTCTCAATAAAACCTCTGAATGAAAAGGAACCTGTCTGGTTATTACTAGTAGTCTACATTACAGTTATACCTCGGTTTACGAGTTTAATTCGTTCCAAGAGCGAGCTCGTAAACCAAAACTATTTCCCCCATAAGAACGCATTAAAAATCACTTGATTCGTTCCACACGACCATAAATGCCCATTTTAAATATTTTTTTGGTTTTAACCTATTAATTACATTTAAAATTATGACCATTAAGATCTCATATAAATACTAATTAAGTAATTTTAGAGTTTAACTGTCATTATTAACTATTTACTGCAACATGCACTTTACCTCTTCACTGCTGGCATGATCGAGACGAGAGGAGAGGAGAGGGGGGGAGGGGGGGGGGGGGGTTACTGCTTATATATTTCACTACATTGTAGCGTTGCTTCTTTTAATAACCAGACAGGTTCCTTCTCATTCAGAGATTTTATTGAGAACTATCGGATTGCGGTTCTGGCTTCAACCCACGCCGTACATAACAGAAGAATCAAAACTATCTCTGCTTCCCTCAGAACTCAACTCTCCTAGCGCCGACTGAAACCCCGCCCTCTTAAAGTGACAAGACTGTTAACTTAACACTTATTGACACATCAGATTAACTAGTTCCTTCAACATTTGTAACGATATTACAACGTGAAGAATAGCGATCACAATTAATGCAACAACACGAGGTAAAACCGCTGTAAATCACTTATGTATATATGCAAAAATACGCTAGTGGTCCCCTCCTAGGCTCTAAGAGTTCGGTGACTAATAAATTCACAAATCACATGAGCCACAGGGTAAAATTACAATAAATGTCTTCAATATACACAGTAGAGATAGTTTTGATAAAATTATGATGATCCATTTTGAACGGTGGATTTTGTAGCACATTTGATACCCAAAACTGGACAAATTTTGAAGCACCGAGCGTGACATTGTACCCCATGTACAAAAACTCCTACTTTTTCCCCTCACAAAATGCTTGTATTCCCCAAATGTTTTGATTTATTTGTTAGCGAAGTTATACAATCTAACCATCGTCAAGCTGTTTTTTGCCGAAAAATATCCCCTTCTTTGAGAAAAATGATTTTGAAAATTGCGTAACATACATCACCCATCGTGTCCGGTGCTGTGATGTACGTTCAAAGTGTTTAAAATCCTGATCGTACAGATAAAAATAATTTGTGCTAATCGTGATAATTAAAGAATTTATATGTCTAAACATTCATTATTCAACTTTTATTGTTAAACAATACTGCTACGATATACTGATGAATTAAATGAAGCCGGTACCTTCATGTCCAGTTTTGTGATGAACGTTCAAACCGTTATAAAATCATCAGAAGAAGCGATCATGATCCGAGATGCTCTCTGGATAATCCACCCACGTGGGTTTCCCGAGTGACGTACGTAAACAAAACGTATTGCGTCATCTGACCTTTACACTGTGGAAATTGCCTTTCGTGTCTTGTTCAAATGTATACATGTGAGAACGTTACGCCGATTTTTCCAGCATAAACAATCGAATATTTCACCGAAATCTTTGATTCTTTCACGGGATTGTTACATTGTAAGGTAAGTTAAACAACTATATATTCATTAGGAGTATAAATTTGCCCTAGAACAATGCAGGGTTTCAGATGATTTCTATGCCCTAAAATGAAGATCGTATCCGATTGTGATGAACATGTTCAGACATTGTTTTCTATAATTCCCAACTTGTATTTTATCATTAAACAAGACCAGGTGTTACGTCCCACACTTGGTCTAGGAGTTTAAGGACGTAGCATGGCAACGTTTGGCGTATTTCAGGTTGGCTCTGCCAAATATAAACACCACGAAATCGACTCAAAGAAGTAATTTATTTACAAACTCAAGATTAACCACAAAACAATACAACTTAGGAGGAACAATATCTTCAGAAGGGGGTAAAGGCCAAAATAATAAACAAAACAGGTGATCTAACTGGGAGTTAACCCTCTTCCTAAACCTACAAAGGAAAAAGAAACAAAATACAAGCATTTACACTAACTCCCTAACTAAAGTCAAAAACAGGAGAAAAGAGTTTACAAAACAAAATGGCACCCACCTTCCTACAGTTCCTGTGTACCAAAGAAAATGATACCCAAAAGGTATAACTAATGACAAACAAGAAAATAAAGCACTTTGACAAAAGAAAATGGATGTACACAGTCTCAACCTGTGCAAAGTCAACAACAGCAAACAATAACAGCAACTCTGGGGGCCGTAAGCTCTCAACAAAGCTTCTATGTCTTCCCCCCCTCCTCTCAGGATACTGCAAGGTTTATATAGACAGCTTCCCTCCTGGATAATCAGGTTCAGGTGGTGTGATTAGGCATACTGTGGATAGACAAGGGGGAGGAGCCAAGAGAAGAGCAAGGGAACACAGCAAAACAACACAGAGACATGCAACAGAAAAACAATACGTCTCTGGACGTAACACCAGGATATATATATTGTATAGGATACTCATGTACCAGGGTCCAGAGTGATAAAATATTGAAATAAGTGACATTTTTAACCGTTTTCCGTACATCACAATGTATTCATTGAATGGATTCGTCACGTGGTACCAGTTACTTTTCTCACCGCACTTTTGTACATTATTTCACTCCATCATAATCACACTGAAAAATAGAAAAAAATGTAGAGCAAAGATCAAATGAGATGTTGTTTGAGATCATTTGAATGTCATAAATGTATTTTGATTAATTTTAGTACAGTTGTATTCTTTTAAGATAAATGTTTGTGGCTCAGTTATTTCATGTGTAACGTACATCACGGTGTCCAGTTTACAAAGTGCTCCATTGCTATAGACAACTAAGAGTTTGCCTAATATTTTGTTTTTTCAAGTTAATATTAACATAAATAAATGCTGTGTGGGCTTATCTGAGAGCTAGCCCAATTAACAGGTTATTTCTGGGCTTTTGTTGGACACAATGTGATGTACGTTACATTTCTGGAGGGCTCTCGATCAAAGTGATTTTTCTCTGAGGCCTGTTAAGATTTTATCTTCCCTATTGCTGCATTGTAGAGAAGGGTTATTAAGGTATCAAATACAGTAATACCTCGGTTTACGAGTTTAATTCGTTCCAAGAGCGAGCTCGTATCCCAAAATGCTCGTACACCAAAACAATTTCCCCCATAAGAATGCATTAAAAATCAATTAATTCGTTCCACACGACCATAAATGCCCATTTTAAATATTTAGTTTTTATTTTACCCTATTAATTACTGTTAAAATTATAACCATTAAGATCTCATATAAATACTCTTTAAACAGACAATTAAACTTTAGACAATTAAACTCTAAAAATACTTGACAATTTACTGTAACTCACTTTGAGCAGCTTCTGCTGGCATGAAGGAGGCGAGAGACAGACGAGGGAGGGGGAAAACACAAAACCTGGATTCAAGTGCAAATGAGTGAATTTATTATAATAGTGCAGAAAACAAACAAAGTGATAATCCAGAGTGAAAGTCGTGGAACGGGAGACGCGCGCGCCACCACCGCGAGCGCCGGGAGACTCGCGCGACACCAACGCGAGCTCCAGAGTGGAGAGAAGTGAGGAGACAATTAATTCATGAACCCCATATATATTTCACTAGGTGAACAAAAGAGGCTGAGAGAAGTTAAACTGCTGACAGAGCGAGGCTGAGAGAATGAATGCTTTAAGGGGTGATCAATGGGTTGGAACTGCGTGACTGTGTTATGAGAGGCTGTCATTAGGATATTTCCAGTAAAAATGCCCGTGAAGATGCAGAGCGTTAGGACAAAAATGCGTGTGGGTGAGGGAAAAATTTGCTCGCACTCCGATACAAAGCTCGTACACCGATTCAACCCTCCATGCTCGTACACCGATTTTCTCGTATACCAAGTCGCTCGTAAACCGAGGTACCACTGTATGTTTGTTTCCCTAAGATTACTGGAGTTTCTGATTTTCATCCTCATGTCACACTTTTTGGACCACTAGCATATTTTTGCATATATAATCTGTACAGAGTTATAACTGTTATAGTATGCTGTTCTCTAAAAGTGTATGGCCCTTTAAGAACGTCATTGTTGGACTGTGTTGGACTGTGAACGCACGTGAGTCTTATTAGTATGCAATGTGTGGTGTTGGTAACATGCTCCATTAATAAAGTTTCATCATATTCACATGTAATCATATTCACAACAACTTATAAAATAATGCACTGTGGTGAATGATGCACCCAAACTGAGAGACACTGAGAGAAGGAACGAGTTAAGGGGTGATAAAGGGATCTTTTCGACGCAAAACTGCACATGGGTAAGGGAAATTTTTTCTCGTACACCGAGACAATGCTCGTACACCGATTCGACCCTCCATGCTTGTAAACCGATTTGCTCGTATACCGAGGTATTACTGTATATTAACTGGTGTAAATTAAAATGTTAATTGGTACATTTGGTCAAAGCCAATTTAAATTCCAGTTGTCTGCTTTAATTAATCATTAGCTTATTAGCTAATAACTCTGTCAGGGCTTATTTTGTTTGTTTTGTTTGTTAGCCGTTCACTGCTATTATTCTTTTTATTTATACTGAAGTCTAATACAGACAACTAAAAATCAATAAAGCTGATCAGAGATCAGGTAAAACTCATAGAAACTTGTTTAATCTCAGTGAATCCGCATTATTCATGGGTTCACAGAGATCATCGCCCCACTGTCACGGGAGGACTCAACATGCAGGTGAAGGAGGTTTAATTGCAACAGCAAAAGAACAAACTTAGGGATGGGTAGCTCGACACCCTGTGTTGACACACGTCTCGAGTTTTCGACACACTAGAGCTTGGAAACACTGTTCCGGAGCATCGCTTTGAAATGGGACTGTCACGTGACCTGTGGGAACGAAGCTTCGTCACACCACTAACACGTCATGACGGACTCACAGAGATTGAGCCGTGCCATAGCGCATGGAAGTGTTCAAAAATTTAAATTAATACATAAAATATTGAATGATGTGTATAAAGGATGCAGAAAACATGTCAGATGGATTGCAGCAGCAAAACTGTTGATTTCACATTGAAATTATGTTACTGCTGCATGAAGATTAGAAAAAATATATATTACTCTCCTCATTGTACTTGTGCATGAATTATATTAAATGTAATAAGATTTAATAATTTTTTTCACATGATGGGTAGGTGTTTTCACGTCCTGGATGTTTACTGTGTAGAAAAAAATATAGATCGCGTATTAATGAATGCTCGCGAGGGGGAGTCACATTTCAGTACAACGTTTAATGGTGAAATTGCCCAGCTGTTATATTCAGACACAGAAGAGGAGGACTTTGATGGATTTGGATGGATGTTTAAAACAATGTGAGTGTATTGTTAAATAGTAGAAAAGTTTTTTTTTTTTACCAATATGCATGTTTGTGTTGTTTTGTAAGGAACACACACACACACACACACACAGAAGTTGCACAATACAATTAAATGTATTAAATATACAAATAAACCTTCCCAATGAAAAAAACATCTGAATGACAGTTGGTGTAGGAATTTTTATTGAGCACCAGATGACAGAGTAGAGCACTTTCAGAAGCTTCGTTTGACACATCCCTAAACAAACTCACAAAATAAATGCCCACGAGGGGGAAGACATAACTAAAACAAGATAATAAACAAGACTAAAACAAACAACCCGGGAGGCGATGCAGGGAACACAGATCTGGAACATCCAGGAAACGCATGGAATGACAACGACACAACACAGGACAGCAAACACAACACCGGGATTAAATAAGGATCACATGAGGAAGGTAATGGGTAGAGACAGCTAGGATCAATAAGGGAATCGAGGTAACAAGATGAGCCGGGTTACACACTAACAAGACACAAAGGGGCAGTGTCAGAGCTCTGTCAACCACCACACTAGAAACCCAAACTGAGTTGACAGAAACCCTGACACCCACAGTGAAAACGTCTCAGGTTACATACGTAACCCTAGTTCCCTTAGAGGGAACGAGACACTGCGTCGAATGCATATGGGAATGCCTTAGCGTGATTGTCTCTTGAAGCGCAGTTGAAACCAGGTGTGCGAGTGCACGTCACCAAGGGTGACGTCATAAGCCAGGAGTATATAGGCACGCAGTGAACTAGAAGCCGCAGCTTGACTAGTGTCTGAAACAGCCGGCGTGAGACGGAGCAGAGGCTACGAGACGCAGTGTCTCATTCCCTCTAAGGGAACTAGGTTACTTAAGTAACCTGAGACGTTCCCTGTCAAGGGAACTCAACACTGCGTCGAACGCATATGGGAACGAGAATACCCACGCTGCCTCAGCGAACAGAGTATGCCAAGCTAACGTAGCTCACAACGAAAGGGCTAAGGTTCCCACAGCGGGGTTAAGGTCTAACTGGTAGAACCTAATAAAAGTATGCGGTGAGGACCAGCCAGCCACATTACAAGTATCAGCAAGGGGAGCCCCTGCGCATAAAGCTTTAGAGGTAGCCATGCTCCGAGTAGAGTGGGTGTGGACATGCAGTGGAAACTGCTGACCCGCTGAGTCATAAGCCAGTGAGATATTCTCGACTATCCACCTGCTCAGAGTTAGTTCTAACGCTGGAGCTCCCTTAAGAGCCCCGAAGCATACAAAGAGTTGGTCTGGCGGACGTAGGTGTCCAGTGCTTGCACTGGACAGACCTTGCTCTTGGACTCCTGGTCACGACTGGGGGGAGGACATAAGGCCTGCAGTGTAGTGTGATGAGCCAGGCTCGAAAGCACTTTAGGAACGTATCCAGGTCTGGGAAAGAGGAAGGGTTTCGCCAGACCAGGAGCAAACTCCTAACAGGAGGGGGCCACTGAGAGGGCCTGAAGGTTACCAACCCTCTCAAAGGAGGAGATGGCTAAAAGGAACACCGTTTTAAGAGGGAGGAATTTCTCCGAGATGTCCTCGTCAAGGGTGCCTGGGACAGAGCCTGGAGAACCAGGGACAGGTCCCAGCGTACTGCAGGCCTTAGCCTCAAAGTGCCACGAAGGAAACACACTACTAGGGGGTCCCGACCCAGAGGGGTACCACTTGGGGGCATGTGGTAAGCCTCAATGGTAGCCACGTACACCTTAAGCGTGGAAGGGGACAGCCCGGCAGCGAACTTTTCTTATAGAAACTCCAGGACGATACCAACATGGCAGGTCACTGAGTCTAAATGTTTGTCACTGCACCAGGAAGTGAAGATACTCCACTTCCGAGCGTAGAGCTTCCTCGTGGACGGGGCTCTAGAGTGGAGAATAGTCTCAACGACCTCAGTCGAGAGACCTGAGTCTATGAGTCGGGCCCCCTCAGAGGCCAGACCCACAGATTCCACAGTTCCGGGTGAGGATGAAGTATCCTGCCCTGAGCCTGGAACAGAAGGTCCACTCTAACGGGAACCTCCAAGGAGTGCCGTCTAGGAGGGACACCAAGTCCAAGAACCACACCCTGCCCAGCCACTGCGGGGCAATAAAGGTGAGACAGACCCTGTCCTGGCGAACTTTCTCTAGAACCCCTGGGAGCAGAGCAACCGGGGGAAAGGTGTACAAGAGGAGCCCTAGCTACTCATGTCGTATCGCATCTAGCCGAAAAGAAGCTGGGAGAACAGGGGGGAATAGGGCAGGCAGCGAGCCGTCTCTCCAGACGGAAAGGGCCAGAATTCCCCCCATCTGCTCCAACACCTCGGTGTGGAGTCCTATTCCCCGGGCCTCGGCCCCTGTCTCGACAGGAAGTCTGCCCTGGAATTTGGGGACCCCAGGATGTAAACTGCTCGAAGGGAGCTGAGTTTCCCTTGGGTCCACAGGAGGTCTGGGAGAAAAGCTCGAAGTGCTAATCAGACAGTCACGCTTCCGGCGCATACTATGTGCCAGGAGAGGTGGTGTCTGCTCCACAGACCCTAAGTTGAGCGGCCCCTCAGGGCAATCCCCCAACCCGAGCGGGAGACGTCTGTCAACAGCGTCACGCGTTGACAGAGTGATCCCAGTACGGGCCTTCGGGAAAGAAGGCTTTCTTCCACTGATGCAAGACCCACAGGCATCGCCTTGAGACCTTGATCTGGCGGGAAAGGTTGAGGAAACCCCCTAGTTTGAGCCACTATAATGGTCACAAATGGCGCAGTCCTAGTGGAAAAGCACTGGGAACTGCCGCCACAAAACTTAACACTTCCTAGAAGCATCCGACCATGAGTGGCTGGCCTAGCCTCATGTTCTTGACTGTGGACGGGATAGAGGCAATACGCACAGGGGAAACCGTGCTAAGATTGACACAAAGTCCTGTACAACACAGAGGGACATAGTGCTCTGCCTTGGCAAGAGCACACTCCTCTTGGAATTCAGTCTCAGCCCAAGCTCCTACATGTGTGGATATAAAGCCCGGACCTCTGGCTGAGAGAAGAACATACCCTATGGCCTCTTTCCCAAGCAATGAGTCGACTTCCTGTCCCATGACCAGAGCCTGCTCGGGGACCACCAGGGTTGGAAGAACCCCCGAAAAATCTGGGTGGATGGACCCGGAACAAAGTAGCGTATCCTTCTTATACGGTACGCAGGACCCTCTGAGAGATACCTGGCAGACGTAACCATGCTGCCATGAAATCTACTAGGGGTATCAGCCTCTCGAGACTGACCTCTGGACATATATATTTTTCCACTTGGGGCCCTGGCAGATACCAGAGAGCCGCCGGAGCAGATGCTCTAAAACCCTCCTCAGAGGGGGCAACCTGTCTAGTGCGCCCCGTGTGGAGCGCGACTGGAAGTGGCTGCCTGCGAAGAGCATGACCCGGCCCCCTCGAGGTACCGAGCCTGCTACCGCGCTTACAGGGCACTGATCTACCCCTCGAGGTAGACCAGTGGGGGGCCCCCTTCGAGGCCGAAGGAAGCTAGCGTCAGGGCCTTCTGCTCTTTGCCTCCTTAGCCTGGAGGACAGCCCTCAGATCTGTCCTGCCAGAAGGCTGCAGCTGAGCATGACAACCCGCACTGCCAGTGTCGGGTGACAACGCTCTGCCGCTGAGCTGCACGGTAGGAGGAGCCGCTGTGCAACTGCCTAACGGCCATGCCCTGCCCTCATCGAGGATATGGGCAGCATAGGGATTTTCAGGGGCGGCGATGAGTGGTGGGCGAAATAACTCGCCAACCTCCACTCTAGGCATCGCCCCGTAACCGGCCATAAGAGTAGCATAGGTAGCGGCAGCGCTGCTATACACTCTGTGAGAGGCGGGCTACTTCCAGGACCTCAACACCTCGATGTGGAGGTCCGGGAAAAAAAGGCAAACCCCGACAATGAGGCTGCACTCGGGGAGGCAGGCAGCGCTCGTCCTTGAACGAGCGTCCCTCGGCTCAGCTGGTCACTCGAGACCCAGCCTCGCCGTCGCCCGAGTCAAAACCTCAAGCAGCTCCTCAAATGCGGTTGAGATTGATGGCGGTTCGACCTCATCCACATCGATGCTGACTAAATCCACCTCCAGCTTCTCAGAACTGGAGAGGTTCAGCAACGCTCCCTCACCCAGGTCGGAAGTAAATCACCACGTGGTGAGCTTCTGAGTCCTGTGTGAGTGTAGATTTAGCAGGTAAGGGAGAAGAAAGCATCCCCGTCTCCGATCCCCGCTGAGCCTCAGCTAGAGCGGGGTCAGACCACGAGGACCGCGAGCCTGAGCAGTTCCCTCAAAAACTGCCAGGCAAGAGCGGAGCGTGCGCAGTGGCAGCCGCAAACAGTCTGCACACTAAGAGCCCTCGAGCACTGAGCGTGCATGCCAAACATGTGACACAGAGAGCGTGTGTATCACTGCACGTGATGAAACGCGGGCAGGGAGTGACACAACGCTAGAAATCTGTGTAATCGCCATCAAAACACAGTTAAGTGATCAAAAATAAATCAAACTTACAGCCAGCAAGTGCACTACACACACGTTAGCGTCGAGCGCTGTTGAAGACACTAAATCTGCGGCTTCTAGTTCACTGCGTGCCTATATACTCCTGGCTCATGACGTCACCCTCGGCGACGTGTACTCGGACACTTGGTTTCAATTTCGCTTCAAGAGACAATCACGCTAAGGCGTTCCCATATGCGTTCGACGCAGTGTTGAGTTCCCTTGACAGGGAACCATTGATATTTTGAAACATTTTTCAGTTATGTCATGAAGCATTGTTTACTGAAATCACGTGACTTTGGCAATTTGATACACCCTCTGAACCATTAAATCTAAACAAAATATTCGTCATGGTCTCGAGGCTTCATAAAACACTATTCCTAAAGATTAAGAATAATAAATAAAAAATGATTCATGAATCTGTTTCCACGTGTTTTTCTTAAAGCGAACACAGGACTCGTCTTTAATAATAAGTTTTAATAATAATAATAAGTTTTATTTATATAGCGCCTTTCCCATGCTATTTCCCATGCATACAGGTCGCTGTACACAAAATAGACATACTCAAACAATGTAGGACATAAACATACAAATATACAGAAGAGAAAAAAACAATTCTAAGCAGAGAAAGTTTGGAAACACTGTGAGAAAAGATATGTTTTTAACTGAGACTTGAAGGAGGATATAGTAGTAGTGTCGCGCAGAGAAAGAGGGAGGGAATTCTAGAGTTTCGGGGCCACAGCACTGAATGATCTGCCACCCATAGTAGAAAGAAACGAGGTATAGTGAGTAGTCAAGAGTCAGATGACCGGAGAGTACGTGGAGGAGAATACCAGTGCAGAAGTTCAGATAAATAATGAGGAGCAAGTCCATGCAGACATTTAAAAGTTAACAGAAGAATTTTGTACTGAATGCGGACAGAGACAGGTAGCCAGTGAAGGTTATAGAGGAAAGGGGTAATGTGGTCTGATTTTTGACTTGATGGATGACTCTGGCAGCAGAATTTTGTACATATTGTAGCCTAGTGATAGTTTTAGCGGGAAGCCCAATAAGCAGTGAATTACAGTGGTCAAGACGTGAGGTTATTAAGGCATTGATAACATTGAGAGTTTTGGTGTCTTTAGTGCTGAGAGCTGGTCGGAGTCTGGCGATGTTACGAAGGTGGTAGAATGCAGTCTTGGTAACTGAACCAATATGAGCTTGAAATGTAAGAGCAGAGTCAAATGTTACACCCAGATTTTTAACAGAGTGAGATGGAATTAATGAGGACCCATCAATGAGTATACTCAGTTCAGATTTTTTCAGAAAGAATGGTGGACCGAATATAGTGACCTCAGTTTTATCGTTATTAAATTTCAGGAAGTTTCTATGTAGCCAGGTTTTAATATCAGTAATACAGGTATTTAATGAGTCCAGGGGGAGAGTGGAGACGGAGCGGGCTGAAATGTAGATTTGCAAGTCATCAGCATAACAATAATAGCTTAGACCATGACTACGGATAATGTGACCTAATGGTAGCAGATAAATATTAAACAGAAGCGGTCCAAGAACAGAGCCTTGAGGAACACCCTGAGAGAGAGAACATGGAGAAGATTTGAAGTTCTGAATAATAATGAAAAATTGTCTATCGGTGAGATACGATATGAACCAGGATAACGCATTACCCCTGATGCCGAAAGCAGATAGACGAGAGATGAGTATATGATGGGATATTGTATCAAATGCAGCAGTTAAGTCGAGCATGATAAGGATGGTAAGACAGCCAGAATCAGCAGACAAAAGCAAGTCATTAGTAATTTTTACCAACGCTGTTTCAGTGCTGTGGCCCGACCGAAAGCCAGATTGAAAGGGATCAGTTAGGTTGTTTACAGAGAGATGAGCTTGTAGTTGAGAGGCAACAACTTTTTCAAGCAGCTTCGCAACGAAAGGAAGATTAGAAATGGGTCTGAAATTATTCATGACTGAAGAGCTGTTCTTTATCAATCAGACGATAAATTGGAAAGATTCTGTGCTTCAGAGTTTCTGCAGACAGAATCACATTGATCTGGTTAGTGTGAGAAACCACAATGAGAGTCAACAGATCCAGAAATTCATCAATGACACACATATCTAATGATGTCTGGATCGGCCTGTTCAGAGTCAGAGACTCGTGGCAGTGGTCAGATCAGAGTAACTCCTCATTCAGATACTGGTATCCTGGAGAACCTAATAATAATGGAGGAAATGAAAACTGTGCAGCGATTAACCAGTACTTCCAGGGACGATGGGTAGACATCTCTTGTGACAGTAAATCTCCTTTTGTGTATCATGAAGGTGAGCAGATCTTCACAAAACACACACAATCCATCATCACCTCCAGAGATCTTAAAGTTCACGCTACATGTCTGACATGACAAATTCCTCCACAGTGTTTGTTCTGCATGTTTTTGATCAGTCTCTCTCTAGTTTGTGCTTGTGGTTTGTTTTGTGTCCAGATAAACTGATTGTGATCAAAGAGAATCTGACGTGGCCTGAAGCTCTGAGATACTGCAGACAGAATCATGTGGACCTGGTGTCGGTTCATTCAGAGCAGATGCAGCGTCGTGTGATGAATGTGGTTAAACTGGCGTCTACTGAGGAGGTGTGGATGGGTTTACGTCACTCCAGCATTTTGGGCATCTGGTACTGGGTGAGCGGAGACACCGTGTGCTATCAGAACTGGGCGATCGATGATTCAGATCAATATTATACTGGAGTGAGATCTGGAGCAGTTCAGTCTGGAGGAAATCAGGGCTGGATCAGCCGTCCTGAATCTCTCAAACTCAACTTCATCTGCATAAATTATGAGTGAAGGATATCTTTGTGCTTTTCTTTCATAACTGGCTTTCTTTTTTCTTTCTCTCAAAACCGGCAGACACTTTTTATATGGTTTTTATCAAAAAATGTGCTTTTATCAAAGTACGATAGCATTTGTTTCTGAGAGTGTCATATGTCTCTTTTTAATGTTTAACATTTTTACTGTACATTTTAAATGTATAGTCATTCTCTTCTGGGAAAAATGTCTCAAATATTTTAGAAAGTAGAACATTGTGATTCAAGGATGTGGACTACAAGTGATTTCATCACAACTTTGTTTATAATGTTTTCATGTGACCACTGTAAACCTGCTTTGAAACAATCTGTATTGTAAAAAGCACTATATAAATAAAGGTTATCGGTAGGTGTTTGGTGTTTCTGTGCACTGGAGAAAAATGCGGGCCAGTATCTGTTGACTATGATTCTCAAATCTTTGAAATAAAAAAATAATACTGATAACAGGTGTCACGGACTCTGCACCAGACTCCCACTCATCTCCTACTCGTTCACAATCATCGAAATACTGATCACCAGCAACAGCTTCTACTCTACCCAGCACTACATCCCCCACACTAACATTACCACGACTCCCTCTATGAGAATGTCCTCGTCAAAGGACTCTGAACTCTCCTTCCTTCTATGTCTTCCTGTAAAGATTCTCAGAGTCTGACTTCCAAGATCCCATCAGGTAAGCTTACCAAGTCTGTTCATTCATCACTCTGCCTGACTCTGTTTGCCTGTACTCTGCTTTCACCTTGCTTGCAGAAAGCACAATAATTTGTTTTTATCGTTAGTGTACACAAATAAAATTAGACACTTATTTGTTGAATGATGCATAACACTTATCTGTATGCCCAAAATTGCCTGAGTATTTTGAGTCCCTTTCAAACTGATAAGAAAAAAGTGAGTTCAGATGAAATTCAACAAGAACAATAACACTCACTGTTTTTCCTTTTTCAGGTCTGAGATGTAAATATTTTCTGCCCTGAATGTCTAAATGTGATGAGGACATAAACAAATGAGTGATGTGGATGTGCTCACATGCAAATGTGTTCATGTCTTCTAAAAACACAAGAACCAGTGAACACTAGGAGTACAACGAAAAAACAAAACAAGAATTTTCATAAATAAATGAGTTCTGAAAGTGTATGAGAAGTGTTTTAACATCAACATTTCAGCCTATCACAATAAAGTAATTAGACAGAGGAAATAAAGACATGTTAAGTCAGAGACTTTCAACATGTTTACTATAACAATGTTTAGCATGTTTCAATTTTACATGGCATGAGAAAGTGACAAACCACACAAAATCTGGTTAGAGTGGTAAGAAATGAATTTACAAAAATTAGACGTACATAGGATTCCAAACGCACATTAATGTAGCTCAAAATAGATTTGTAAAAAAACATTTCCTGTTAAATGTTTTATGTTGCACGGCTGCTCGCTGAATTGAATGCTCCTCTCCCTCCCCAGCTCCACCTTTATCCTGAGATCTGTGATATAATCTGATATCTGTCTGGTGATTTATCTTCAGTCATACTAGTAAAGTTATATTAAGCATGGATCTCTTCTGTTAATCCAAAAAGGACTTGACTTGTTGCTCGAATTAATAACGGTATTATGATTTTTATAAATATACATTTATAATCATTTTAATTTTTAATTTAAAAAAAGTAGTACTAACTGAAATACAAATATGCATGCATATTTAACAGGGATGTAACACAAGTTATACAGTCCAGCAACAATATTAAAGAAACTTTTTTTGTTGTGAACATTAAGATATAAATCATGACTGTTTACTTGGATTTATTTGCTTGATTAGTCCATGTTGTTGTCCAACTGATGGTGACTCACACAGACGTCAATATGGAAATAAAGAAAACGAGAGGTGGAAAATATACAAATAAGGAGGGAGTAAATTATGAAACTGGGTTTTTTAGAGAAATAAACAAACGATGTGCTGAAAGAGGGATGAGAGCAGATATAATAATCCCGTAGTTTAAAGCTGCAGACAGAAACATCAGACTCAGGACAGAAACACACAACCTCTAAAGTAAGAACAACTCACATGTTCATTCTTCAAACACAATTACACTTTGAGATGTTCATATTGTCTGAATGATTGTGAATGGAGTTATGCTTATGATTATGTTTTACTCTCAGATCAATATGTGAGTATTTGAGTTTTTCAATGTGTTTCTTCCTCAGAAATGGATCAAACTCTATATTTGGTTCTTCTTCTCATCGGTGAGTGTGTTTGTGGTTTTATTTCTGGTTTATAGTTTCATCAGGTTTGACTCTGTTATGAAAAGCATTAAAGCAAAGCCTCTCTTTCACAGCTCTCTGCTCCGTATCTGAATGTGTTCAGCATCAGTATCAATTTATGAACATGTTGAAGACCTGGACTGAAGCTCAGAGATTCTGCAGAGAGAAATACACAGATCTGGCCACCGTTGACAACATGAACGACATGAACGAGCTGATGAAGAGTGTGAATAATGGAGCTGTTCAGTACATGTGGATTGGGCTGAAGAGGATGAGTGTTTATAAATGGCAGTGGTCTTCAGGAGAACCTGCGCTCTATCAGAACTGGAAACCTGGACAACCTGATGCAGATAAGTGTGGAATGATGAATAATGGAGAATGGCATGATTGGTCATGTTTTGACACCCTGAAATTTATCTGCAGTTCATCTAACAACAGTAAGTGCAGCTCCTACAATGACAATTTATTTATAAAAAATGCTCCATATACTGTACAAAATTGTAATGTAATAATTTTTTCTACATTTTTTATGTGGTAAAAAAATAGGCTAGACTTTGGATATGTTCAAAACATCTTGTATATAGAAAAACTGATATTGAATGCGTGTGTTAGGCTTGTAGAGGAGGATAAACTTAAATAGATTTAATATGAAAACTCTTCAATCAAACACTTTCAAAATACAAAATAAAAGGGCTAAACAGTTACAGAGCGGGTAAAACAGTCGGGAAAGAAACACACAACTTACATCCAACATAGACGACAACTTACCAAGACAAACACCAGGTAGATGTCGGCAACGGTTGATTCATAAGACTGACGAGTTTGATTGACGATTGATTGATTGACGAGACAGTGGAGTGGAGAAACACTGGCAGAGCAAGGGAAGAACCAGGATGAAATCAGAGACGTGACAGAAAACTGACAGCATGTTAATGATTAGTCATTGATGACTGTGGGACTCTGCCGTTAGAAAGCTCATACAATTCTGTAAATCATAAATCAAGAAATATCAAACCATTTTTACTTTTTTAAATGCATAAAATTTCAACATGCATAACAGACATGCAACAACTTGACAGATCTTGATATTTGTTAAGAAAACTCGACATGAGAACAAAGTTCTCAGTTCTTGTGTTGTCACTGTCACCACTTTAATATAAGGGTACAATACTCACTGTGAACTATTTGCTTGTTATCATGCATATTACTAGGATATGGCTGTTTATTAGTGCTTATAAAATGCATATTAATGCCTTTTTCTGGATGACATTCTTCTCTATTCCTTATCCAACACAATACCTAAACTAACAAGTACATTAATAACTATTAATAAGCAGTAATTAGGAGTTTGAGTCAAAACTCATGGCTAATAGTGAATAAGTGTTCCTCATACTAATGTGTTACCAAAATATATTTCATTAAGTAGATGTGAGAAACCATCTGATCATCTTGAGCTGTGTGATATTGCTTCATTCCTTCATCTTTCAAGATCTCAACACAAACCTGTAAAAACATCATTCTTACATCAGCTTTAAGTGAAACAACACACACTTTGTTCATTACAATATAAAAAAACAATCAGACCAGAAACAAGACAAATACTAACAATATCAATAACAAATTTATATATACAGGGGAGTCCACTTATCTCGAATCTCGGTTTACTCGCCAACCCTATTATGTCGACGTTTGTGAAGTGGAACCGCCAAACTGCCTATTTGTCTTAGCATTTTCTTATCGGTTATGTCGATTATTTTATGTTGCCGAAATCTAATATCTCGGGCACAAAAGAGGGACAAATTCGCCACTTAACATAGTTATCTCATGACTTATGATCGTACCGAGCTCACTGCGCATTGTAACAATGGGGACTCACAGGCAGAGATCCAATCGCTAGTGTCTTTAATAAGAGTTGTCGTACGGGCAGAAGGTCAGGGCAAACAGAGATCAAACATAAACAGTAATCCAGGCAAGGGTCACAAAGGCAGGCAGAATCAGAATCGTGGTACAGGCAGTGGTCAAGACAGGCAGCTATCAATCATTAACGTTAATCCAGGCACAGGTCAGGGCAGGCAGAACAGAATCAATAAATGGGCAAACAGGCAGAATCAGAACAGACAATCAGGACAGGAATAAATGCTCAGAATGACAGCAATAGCAAATCAAGACTTTGGTCTGAGCTGTGGGGAAACCAGGTTTAAATAGTCTCTGTGAATATGAAACAGCTGGTGTCAAACAATCCTGATGGTGTTCAGCTGGTGTGTACAATCAGTGCAATGTGAGGATATCTGGGTAATGTAGTGTGTAGTGTAGAGTCAGTATAAGTGTGAGCTCCCTCTGGTGGCCAGGGAGGGGAGCGCAGAGCTCATATTCATAACACGCATGCACTGAGTTCATGTTGCGCATACAGTGCCGCGCAGCCGGAGAAGAACTCGCGGACATTGTTGCCAACTTAGCGCCTTTGTCGCTATATTTAGCGAGTATTCAGACCACTCTAGCAACACATTTTCAAAAAAGCGACTAGCGACAAATTTAACGACTTTATCTGGAGTTATTGGAGACTTCTGGAGACTCTCTGAAGTGAAAGCACATATCGTTCTTACTCTTCTCAAGGAGCAGCGAGTGCTGCCGTGGGTCCACCCCCATCCCGAAGCACTCACAGCTGTCTGCAGATAAAGCATGGTTCCACTTCACAAACGTCGACTTCTCTGATTTGATTGGTTTTCTCAAATATTTTGACAGTGACGAGCGGTTACCGACTGAGGCTTAGATGAACACACACACACCTGCTTCTGTTCTGACGCGCGCTCTGCTCTGCGCCGCTGCGGATTGAAGAACCTGGTTATTAAAAGACGGGATGAAGCCGAATTTGTTGAGAAAGCACATTAGACAGGCAGAACGCAAGTATGCAATCTAGTACAGTGTGATGACCTCACGAATATGTTATGACTGTTTACGCTGTGAGTGAAATTGTGTTTGCAATGTTGGAGAATATAATTAAAGGTTTGTATGGAGAATGGAAGGTGTTTTTTATTGTATGCTGGTAAATCTCTGCTATTTGTGAACATATTCCTTTTGTTGTTAGCAAACATATACAGTGTATGTACATTTTTATAGCATGCCGATCGCTTCATCTAATAAAATCCCCATATTGGCTGTTAGTTATCTCGATCATCGGTTATCTCGACGCTTTTTTGCAACCCCCGAGGCCGTCGACATAACCGGATTCCACTGTATATATTTTTTGGGTTATAGGACTATAATAGTAATATCTTGTATTATTATTAATAAAATAAAAATCCTTATCTTAGAAAATGATTTTTTTTTACAGTTTATTTTAAATTATATTCAAAAAGCTGCACATTTATAATCAATATCTGTACATGTAAGAAATTACAAAAAAATTATGGTAATAACTACATCAAAACGGCCAGCTACTTTTGCAAAAACTTTTATGTCCGCATAGGAATTACAAGATACATTTCACGAGTTCACACTTACGAATGATTCAGGAGCAATGGATGGTAAGCGTATTTGGCGAGCTGTCCGAGGAGAGGGCTCCGAGCTCGGTATTAGCCCGAACCTGGAGCACTCCCCCCGTATCCTGACTTTTGATAGGAACAATTAAGTGTGAGGAGTTGGGGTGGTGGAGGGATGCCGAAAAATGTCAAAGAGCTGTAGGTGAGTCAAACGTGTCTATATATACGTACTTCCTCTCCTGCTGATAGGATGAGGAGTAATTGCTGATGACGTGTTGATTGTATTAATCATTTGAACGTGCTCCTCCCGAACTTTGTTAATAAAACATAATTTCACGAGTTCACACTTACGAATGATTCAGGAGCAATGGATGGTAAGCGTATTTGGCGAGCTGTCCGAGGAGAGGGCTCCGAGCTCGGTATTAGCCCGAACCTGGAGCACTCCCCCAAAAATTGCAACCTAGTCGGACAGCCGCTAAAGATTTTGATGACCCCCCAAAGAATTGCGAAGTTATGGCTGAGGGGGGGGAAAATGTGAGTTCGGGAGGGCAGATAAATGAATTTAGAAGCTTGCTCCTGCGGGAGCGTCACTGCTGCGGCAGTGAGAGCTTACTCCTGCGGGAGCGTCACTGCTGCGGCAGTGGAATTTAGAAGCTTGCTCCTGCGGGAGCGTCACTGCTGCGGCAGTGAGAGCTTACTCCTGCGGGAGCGTCACTGCTGCGGCAGTGGAAATTAGAAGCTTGCTCCTGCGGGAGCGTCACTGCTGCGGCAGTGGGAGTTAGAGAGAGCTGGAAGATAGAGAGAGCTTGCTCCTGCGGGAGCGTCACTGCTGCGGCAGTGGAAATTAGAGAGAGCTGGAAGATAGAGAGAGCTTGCTCCTGCGGGAGCGTCACTGCTGCGGCAGTGGAATTTAGAAGCTTGCTCCTGCGGGAGCATCACTGCTGCGACAGTGGAAATTAGAGAGAGCTGGAAGATAGAGAGAGCTTGCTCCTGCGGGAGCGTCACTGCTGCGGCAGTGGAATTTAGAAGCTTGCTCCTGCGGGAGCATCACTGCTGCGGCAGTGGAAATTAGAGAGAGCTGGAAGATAGAGAGAGCTTACTCCTGCGGGAGCATCACTGCTGCGGCAGTGGGAGTTAGAGAGAGCTGGAAGATAGAGAGAGCTTACTCCTGTGGGAGCGTCACTGCTGCGGCAGTGGGAGTTAGAGAGAGCTGGAAGATAGAGAGAGCTTGCTCCTGCGGGAGCGTCACTGCTGCGGCAGTGGGAGTTCTGTTCAGTGTTTTAGTCTCTTGAAATTATTTTGGTTACAGACGTCTAAATACACTCAAGAAATAACAAAATCAATATGGTTTGTAAAAAGCATGAGTAGAATTTATATCAGATGCATGTTGCATATTTAATTTCAAAACGAACTTACCTGTAGAAACAAACTTACCTGTTGGAGATCGGTATATCAAAGTTTATGAAAGATCACAAACTTATTGGCTTTGAATAAACCCTGAGCAGGGGTTCATCCAAATATCATAGACTTATAAAGCTTGTCATAGACTTAAAGGGAGTCTTGAAATTACTTTGGTTACAGACGTCTAAATACACTCAAGAAATAACAAAATCAGTATGGTTTGTAAAAGCATAAGTAAAACCTTTCAATTATAAATTGACAGTTGAATTTATATCAGATGCAATTAGAAGCTGGCTCCTGGGGGAGCGTCACTGCTGCGGCGGTGGAAGTTGGAGAGAGCTAGCTCCTGCGGGAGCGACACTGCTGCGGCAGTGGAAGTTAGAGAGAGCTTGCTCCTGCGGGAGCGTCACTGCTGCGGCAGTGGGAGTTCTGTGCAGTGTTTCAGTTTCAGTTTTCAGTTTCAATTTCAGGAGTCTTGAAATCACTCTGGTTACAGACGTCTAAATACACTCAAGAAATCACAAAATCAGTATGGTTTGTAAAAGCATAAGTAAAACCTTTCAATTATAAATTGACAGTTGAATTTATATCAGATGCATGTTACATATTTAATTTCAAAACAAACTTACCTGTTGGAGATCGGAATGTCAAAGTTTATGAAAGTTCACAAACTTATTGGCTTTGAATAAACCCTGAGCAGGGGTTCATCCAAATATCATAGACTTATAAAGCTTATCATAGACTTAAAGGGAGTCTTGAAATTACTTTGGTTACAGACGTCTAAATACACTCAAGAAATAACAAAATCAGTATGGTTTGTGAAAAGCATGAGTAAAACCTTTCAATTATAAATTGACAGTTGAATTTATATCAGATGCAATTAGAAGCTGGCTCCTGGGGGAGCGTCACTGCTGCGGCAGTGGAAGTTAGAGATAGCTTGCTCCTGCGGGAGCGTCACTGCTGCGGCAGTGGAAGTTAGAGAGAGCTTGCTCCTGCGGGAGCGGCACTGCTGCGGCAGTGGTAGTTAGAGAGAGCTTGCTCCTGCGGGAGCGGCACTGCTGCGGCAGTGGTAGTTAGAGATAGCTTGCTCCTGCGGGAGTGTCAGTGCTGCGGCAATGGAAGCAATGGCCATGAAGTTGTAAGTGGGGAGGAGCTGATGCTTAACAGAAGACCTTGTTTGAATGTGCGATCTGTTTGGTCTGATGTGGCTCTTGAAAGCTTCTGGAGACCAGCGGCGCAATGCTTGTATTACTGTTGGGAAAAGGCCTTGCACAGCCGTGGTTGCTGCACCTGTGCGAAATGAATGGCTGGATGAATGGTCTGTTGGGAATCCGGTTTGGGGTAGCGTAGCTTTAAGAAGTTTGGAACCGGAACTTGTAATGGGGTGGAATCGTCTATAGAGAGTGGGACGGATGGGAGTTTAGCCTGCGAGTTTCTGAAATGAAAGTAGGCTGAGTGGATGTGATGGTGGGTTATGAGCATCTGAGGTAACCAAGCCAGTGTGAACATGGCTTCACTGCTGCGGCAGTGGGAAAATTCCCCCTTGGCTGACTCCTGCGGGAGTGTGGGGGAACATCATTGCTGCGGCAATGGGGGCAGCGGTGGAATCATTTCTATTTGAACTGAGCTCATGCGGGAGTGAGGAGGTGCATCACTACTGCGGAAAAGGAGAACTTCCTCTGAACTAATCGCGTGTTGGATGATGGAGATTGTCCATTTCCTCGACTTCTGTTGTCTCTTGAGGCGGTGAAAGCCTTTTCTGGAGAGATTGATTTGATCGAATGTAACTCCTGAAGCTTCCGAAGACCTGCGGCCCAGTGCTTAGATCTGCTGGTTTTGGGACACGACATGTGGTGGGGTGATTTAAGTCTTCAGTGAAGAGTGGGTCGGATGGGAGTTTGGCCTGCTCTCTTAAATGAAGGTTGGCAACGAAGGATTGTTGCTGTCGGAGTAAGAAAGCCTTACAGTTTGGTCTCTCTTACTTTCGTTGTGCAGCGCTGACGAGTCAGAATATGGATGGATTTGGCTTGAGGTTGGATGATGGAATCAGAGGAACTGGAATCTATATGGCTCGACCATGGCGTTGAGTGGTCGGACGACATTTGGGTAGAATCCTTGGCGGAGAGTAGGGATACGGATTTCCAACATGATTGGTTGTCTGGTGTCTGAGCTGGTGGGTTGCGTTCTTGATATGCCTTTGATGAGCAGAGGATTAGGTTTCGGCAGTGAGAAGTAGATTTCACCTAGGTAACCCATGGTGAAGCTGGCTTGGAAGTTCTTGGTGTTAATGGAATGCACTACGAGTCGGTGGTAGTGGGTAGAGACCATGTGGAGCAGACCACATGTGGAGTGGAAAGTCTTGAACTTTTCCACTCCACATGTAATCCTCCGAGGGAGTGGTTTGAAGCGAAAGCTTGAAGAATGAACATTTAGCGTCGATAAATATCAACTCTGAATATTGATGTACTGGTTGGGAATAGGTCCACCTCTGGTGGCAGCAGCCTTAAGTTCAGTTGGGATTTGCGTTCAACTGTTGTTGGCGACAGAGGTGGTTCTAAGCAGCAGTGTTTGTGGAATGGCATAGCAGAGAACGGGATGAAAGGAGAATTAGCATGGTGGAGAGAATTAGGTGGGAAAGGCCAGGGGCGAAGCCACTTGCGGAGGCAGCCTCACGCTAGGATCGGAAGGTCGGGCTGCAGGCCTAACATAGGGGAAAGGTTAGGTACGTGCTGCCGTTGCTAACCCTGCACCGCTGGCGGAGGCAAGCTCGCACTTAAAGGGCGGCGTTTGTCGCTAGATGCTGGCATGTGAGGTGCAGTGCTGGAAAACTGCAGTGTGCTGCTGCGTCTTAACGCTTGGAAATCTGGTTTGCAAGGGAGAGATATGATTTAAGGAACGTACGTTTGAGGCATTTTGAAGGTAGAGTTGATTTGGAGATGGTACGGCTGACTGAAGCGAGACCTATTCTAGTTGATTTGCTTTGGTCGTCCTCCTTTACTATTGATACGAGTGCTGAGGTGTCGTAGGAAGTTGGGCAAGAAGGTGGATGTCTTGATGGTGGAGGTGAAGGCAAGCCTCGGCGTCATGGGGTGCGACAACGGAGCGGAAGAGCTGGCGACCGCGTGGTGTTGTTGGAGGCTCGGTTGCAGTGTTTGTTGAGTGCAAGAGCTCCTTTCGACAGTGGGATACAGTGAAGGAACTTGAGAGGAAGAGTTTATCGTGAAACTGGTACATCTCAATCTTGGACAGGGGTGGCCAACCTGTTCAGCATAATGAGCCTCAAAATAAAGCTCGTGGCTGCGGAGCCGCATGAAAGACTGTTAAATTCGCATTTGTTGATGGGGTTTTTTGACATTAGAAAGGTCTCGAACATATATCACACATTTAATATGTTTATAAATAAATTCTTTAATACTTTTTGCATATGGCAACCCACGAGCTATGCAAGCATGCAGAGACAATGCGTCTGTGGATTATATATGCGGGAAAAACGGTATATCATCTCATTGACGGTGACAGGAAGTATAAAAGTAAGCAGCGGCTTGGTAATGTAGTGATCGGTTGGAAAACGTCTCCGGTTACTATCGTAACCTCTGTAATTTTATCATATTCCGTTTAGAGAAGTATGAAGGAAATGCTATTTAAGATATTTATACCGTCTGGCAGCCAGATCTGCATCGCGCTACGATTGGCCAGTTGTCAACTGCTGTTATCCATAAAGTTTCAGAAATGACGTGAAGGGGAGGAGTTCCCGAATGCATTTCATTAAACATCTCGTTCCTACTCTCGAAAGGGAACGCGCTTCTGCGCGCCTCTATTTGAATTCGGTAAAAACATCATGTCCACGTGAGCGGCGGCTGATCTTGGCAGGATACATGTAATTTATGTTTTTGTAGACAAAAAGGTCTCAGCGGCCGGATGAGAGCTGCGAAAGCAGTCAAAGAGCCGCATGCGGGTTGGCTGCCCCTGTTCTTGGACAATGTGGCGAAAGGCGGGGCATCACATGATCGCCTGCTAGATTTGAACACATTGGCTGGCGCTGAGCCAGAGAAAGCGCTCAAAAATAGAAAGTGCATATGGTTTCTTTCCGGCGAGTCCACTTAATAGCCGATTAAGTTGAAACAACAAGGCAGCGTTGGCAATAAGTACTTGATTCTTGTGTGGGCGGCTGAGCGCGCGATCTGAAGTGGCGCGTGCGATCGGACTGTACTGCGCGCGATCTGGCTTCGGTGCGCGCTACTGCTTGAGATGCGAGGAAGCAGCGCGTTACTTTAGAACAATCACATCTCAGACGTGGGTTCCCCGGAACAGTAGTATTGAGAGGCACAACTGCTCGTGATTTAGCGATGCAAAATAAAAGCGCCGGGAAGGATTACAGCTGCTCTTGTTTGTGTGAGCTGACGGACTGAGAGAGTGTGAGCTGAAACTGCAGCGCGGTCTGCTGAGGCTCGCGGCAGCGGCGGCGGCCTGGCTAGCAGGAAGGAAGCGGCATTGCCTGAGAGTCGAGCTTGTAGCTCGACCAGTTTTATCGTCCTTTCTCAATGGCAGGAGCGATTAACAGCCGATGTAGAGCTGCTGGATACGGATGTTTACTTGGTGGCGAGAACAGGCCTCAAGTCTTACTGTGCGTTGCTTGTTGTTGCTTAGGACCCGTTTGTTTGGTCTGGCACCCGGGATGTATTGCTGAGGGTGATATAATATAGTTAGCATAGAGTTGAGCGGATGGGGATCGCTACTGGGTCCGGAGGTTTTCGTGGAGAATCCATCTGGCGAGTGGAGCTCGATTTCGGGTGTATCGCGACCAGAAGGCGGAGCCATAATGCCGTAAACTGTCGAGATGCCGAAAAATGTCAAAGAGCTGTAGGTGAGTCAAACGTGTCTATATATACGTACTTCCTCTCCTGCTGATAGGATGAGGAGTAATTGCTGATGACGTGTTGATTGTATTAATCATTTGAACGTGCTCCTCCCGAACTTTGTTAATAAAACATCATTTATTGTAAACAACAGAAGAAAATAACAATAAATCAGTAAGATTTGCTAAAACTACTAACGCCCCAAACAAGGTGATATAAAACTAAAGTAGTAGAATTCATTTAACAAAAATACATATAATGTCAGCTAAAATAAACTAAACCAAATGAAAAACCAAACTCAAAGAAAAGAATAGATAACTACAATCCGCCTTACCTAACCTCACACTAAAGATCAGGTGTCTGGTGCATTACTGCCACACAAAGGACATGTTTATCCCCACCCGTGATGCAGAGAGGGCAGAGATGAACACATTGCTTGTACTCATTGCGCACCATTATTTATATATATAATCACTTATATAAGTACTAGTAAGTACTGTACTAGTGTATAAGTACTGTACTAGTTTCTGATACAGTAATCATTAATGGTTTAGTTCTTCGTGAGTAATATATGAACACGTGTATCTCTACATTAGTTAATTATTTAAATTAATGTATTAGTGCATCTGTATTGTATAATGTTACAGATTAAAGTGAAACAGATATTATAGATTAACATCAAGTGTCTGAAAAATATGTTATTTCTTGAAACTTCATTTTAGAAAGCATCCATTGCTAGTCCGTAATTGCATTCACTCTTGCATGTGTGCTGTTATAACTAATACAGTAGTTGCCTGCATGTAAGGATGAGGCTGAAGCCATGCTAGAATCCATGTGCAGAAGTTTATTGGGACAATCCAGATAAGAAACCAGACAATAAGTTGAAAACACAGTATCAATCTAACAGGCTAACAAGTTCAAGGGATAATCCAAAAAACAGAGGTAAGAGTAAATCAAGCAATGGGTCAGAGGCAAGGCAATAATCAAGATCGAGCGTAAACACTTGGTAAACCAGGGTAACTGGCAATACTTCGCAATGTCTGTTTGTTTCTTCTTAATTCTTAATGTTCAGTAAAATCATTATATTGTCAATATTAAATTTTTATTTGATATTTAAATCTTTGAACGACACGTGTTTCTGATCCACCGCTGCTCTTATTCACATCCAAACCATAAATCAGCACAAGAATAATGAACAAACTGATTCATGAATCTGTTTCCATGTGTTTTTCTTAAAGTGAACACAGGACTCGTCTTTATCGATCAGAAGAAGAATTGGAGAGACGCTCAGAGTTTCTGCAGACAGAATCACATTGATCTGGTCAGTGTGAGAAACCAGAATGAGAGTCAACAGGTTGCGAATATAATCAATAATCAAGGTTTACCTGGATCATATGTCTGGATCGGTCTGTTCAGAGACTCATGGCAGTGGTCAGATCAGAGTAACTCCTCGTTCAGATACTGGAATACTGGAGAACCTGATGAAGGAGGAAGTGAAAACTGTGCAGCGATTAACCAGAACAATCAGGGAAAATGGCATGACAAGTCTTGCAGTGACACATATCCTTTTGTGTGTTATGACGGTGAGCAGACCTCTCAAAACACACACAATCCATCCATCACCTCTTTTTATTATTAGTATTTATATTTATTTTTTTACTATTATTACTATTATTATTATTGAATGAATAAAACACACAAATTAATGGTGTAGTAGGTCATTTTCAGAGAGGCTAGCAGTAGTGAACTAGCTTTGAAAGCATTAGATCCCATCCTCCCTTCAGAGCGTCTCCAAAGCCACGACTCCTTCAAAACACACAAACATGTACAGCAGGGAGAAAACAAATGTGTCAAGTGAGACGGCGTTAAACTACCTCATCTCTCAAAGCTCATAAGATTACGGTAATAATGAATATAAATAACTCACAGAGTTCCTGATTGGTGCAGATTGAGAACATTGATATTGTTTCTAGAGAAACACATAAATCTGAGTCCCAGACAGTGAAAAAACGATATCCTCTTCCTCTGGTCCAGTTAGCCCTGGAACATGCAAGGTGTGTGCATTTTCAGCAAGTTGGACCTGCGTAGTGCCTACAAACGAAATCTGAATACATAAACAGCTCCAGGTAGAACACAGCATGGAGTGAATGCAGCATGATGTGTGTGTGTGTGTGTGTGTGTGTGTGTGTGTGTGTGTGTGTGTGTGTGTGTGTGTGTGTGTGTGTGTGTGTGTGTGTGTGTGTGTGTGTGTGTGTGTGTGTGTGTGTGTGTGTGTGTGTGTGTGGAGGAATGAAAGTACGTAGGTTGACAAGCAGGCGTAACTTTGTATCGCTACATTCGGTTCTAAAACTTTTGAGGGATAAAATAAATGACTAACCCTACCTTTAACAACCCTACATAGCAGCTTAAACACTGTAAAATCTGATTAGTTATACTTTAAAAAAAGCAGAAAAAAACAACCATGAAAACCGATTCCCTTAAAAACAAAACAACAACAGTAAAATCAAATGTAAATTGTTTGTTTTACTGACAAAAGCTTAGTTTAGTTAATTTCCTCAAGAGATCAAGTGAATAAAACAGACCTTGATCATTTACTCTTGACTCAATGAAGCTGCCATTGTGTTTTTCTGAATGTTGAAGTGTGTGTGACTCAGACATGATCAATGCAAGATATTGCCACACAAATAAAGTGATTCTATTATCAATTACAAGATTCACAAGGTGTTTATGACATAAATGTCAGCAATAAAATGGATGACAAGTTTTAAGTTATGACAACATACGTTCTTACATTTCTTTAACATTTTCAACTTTATTTGCAAAATGTATAGTTCAATATACTAAAACTTAACTAAAACATTCTTTACAGCATAGTTGGTTTATTTAGGTCATCTTTTAAAAGAAAACCTTTTTATGACTTCCTTCGTTTCGAAACCAAATAACTGTGATTTCTTGTAGCATCGATAGGAGAAATTAATGACAGAAAATTGCCGTAATATAAATAAAGTTCAAGTGCCCAACCAAAAGAAACACTAATAACTATAATGATGTGTTTAAACTAAAAAATTTGAAGAAAATCAGCTTCAATTTATGAAGACAGCGTGTGCGATTTTTCTCTCAAATTGTACAATTGTCTTGACAATTCAATATTAAACAGGACTTTGGAAATTAATCCTGCTAGAAAAAGAAAACTGTAGAAGTGAGGAAATGTGGGAAAAGTCTATTAAACCTCAAAATATTACTCAATCCAATCCATTAATCTTAACTTGACTTTTCTGAGTGAACAAAGTAAGTGAAAAGCACAGATTAATGCATTTTTTGTGGACATTAAGTCAAATAAAAGTGTTAGATCAACTATTGGATTTTACAGTGTAGTTATGATAATAATAATAATAAAATCATCAGCTTTATAGGGAATGCATTGATTGCAAATACACGTGACTCCATTAGTGCAGCAGCCGGTGAACACAACAAACACACAACCCATCATCACCTCCAGAGATCTTAAAGATCACGCTACATGTCTGACATGACAAATTCCTCCACAGTGTTTGTTCTGCATGTTGTTTTTGATCAGTCTCTCTCTAGTTTGTGCTTGTGGTTTGTTTTGTGTCCAGATAAACTGATTGTGATCAAAGAGAATCTGACGTGGCCTGAAGCTCTGAGATACTGCAGACAGAATCATGTGGATCTGGTGTCGGTTCATTCAGAGCAGATGCAGCGTCGTGTGATGAATGTGGTTAAACTGGCGTCTACTGAGGAGGTGTGGATGGGTTTACGTCACTCCAGCATTTTGGGCATCTGGTACTGGGTGAGCGGAGACACCGTGTGCTATCAGAACTGGGCGATCGATGATTCAGATCAATATTATACTGGAGTGAGATCTGGAGCAGTTCAGTCTGGAGGAAATCAGCGCTGGATCAGCCGTCCTGAATCTCTCAAACTCAACTTCATCTGCATAAATTATGAGTGAAGGATATCTTTGTGCTTTTCTTTCATAACTGGCTTTCTTTTTTCCTTTCTCTCAAAACCGGCAGACACTTTTTATATGGTTTTCATCAGAAAATGTGCTTTTATCAAAGTACGATAGCATTTGTTTCTGAGAGTGTCATATGTCTCTTTTTAATGTTTAATACCTTTACTGTACATTTTAAATGTATAGTCATTCTCTTCTGGGAAAAATGTCTCAAATATTTCAGAAAGTAGAACATCGTGATTCAAGGATGTGGATATAAGTGATTTCATCCACAGCCTTAGACGAAATCAACTGAAGATAAAAGAAGACATTAAATCTCTGAGGATCTCAGCAGAGAAGGATTCTACAACTCCAGTTACTCCTGGCTCCTCTTACCCTTCACCATCCATTCTCTCACTGTTTGCCCTCCACTTTTTTCTTCATTCCCTCAATAGCCCTGCCATCTCTCTTCAGCAGTTTCTTGTACGGGGTGAACGGTAACATGCGTGCTCTGTTTCATTTGTGTTTATTCACTGTTTTCCTGTGTGGTTTATTGATGCATTTCGTTCACCTGTTGTCCAATTAATTAGCCATATAGTTCCTTGCTTGCTCTGTGTATTTCAGATCCTTGTCCTGTCTACTTCGTATTTTACTAACATTAACTTTGGGTTTAATCACTATTATATGAGGGGGCCTTGGGAAATATTAACACCCTTCAAGGGGCCTCTAAAAGTTTGAGAGACCCTGCTTTAAAAAATGTTCCAAGAAGTTTGAGATCTCCCAACATTATGAGTACATTTGAAAAAACGTCCACCAACAACATATAAGTAACATTTTTGTGACACTTTTGAGAACATTATTAAAGACCAGATAACACTGAACAAACACTCTTTTAGTGTTACTGGAAGATTGTTTGTTTGTATCTTTGAGAGAACCTTACCAGAACATTAGCCAAAGTTATGAGAATATTCCGTTTGCTGGCTCTATCATTTGCAAAGAACACACAGTAATCTCAGACAATTCAATCCAGGTATTAGAACCATAATTAGAAGATCTGATATTTTGTGATCATCCTAAATAACATAAGAAAGCTTTGTAGGTGTGCTAATCAGAAAAAAACAACAACAGTCAGACCAGTCTGAGGCCTAGTTTGTGTATGAAATCTCCAGATAAACTAATGATGTGACTCAAGATGTGATCCAATTTGAAAAATGTTCTTATCCATGATAATATTGTGTTGCTTGACATTATTGTGTGACATTAATTGTATTTTCTATTCTGTAGAACTAGTAAGTAAGAGTATAATAAGTTTTAAGAAATATGTTTGAGGTATAGAGAGGGTAATGTGATCCTGATAAGGAATAGAAAATTACAACTGAGCCTTTAGCCTTGATTAAAGATATAAGTGCTGAAGCAGCCCTCCCTGCTTTGTCACACTTCAGGGAAAATTCAGATGTCTGTCTGACTGCTTTTTCTTGCAAAAAAATAAACCTTTATAAAAACAATTGGGATGTGTGTCTCTTATTCAGAACTGATAAAAAGATTTTGCAACCAAAGAAGAAATAGAGACTGGTCATGAAAACTATGTTCATCAATAAATGTGTTTTTTTTTTTTTTTTGTTACCTTTGACCAATCACAAATGTTGTTGTATTTAACATGAAAAACTGTTGGTTTTTAACCTTTAGCCAATCAGATCACACTGCCTCTTAAAGGGTTAGATCACCCAAACCTAAAAGACTTTCATTCATCTTCAGAACACAAATGAAAATCTTTTTGATGAAACTAATGATCTTTTAGATTTCAGTTCTTCCATTGACCACCACACTGACACTTCAAAAAGTTAATACAATAATTGTAAAACTAATCCATGTGAATTGAGTATTTTACTCCAAATTTTCGGAAGAGACATGATCGCTTTGTAAGCTGTAAGGATTTAATATAGGCTTTTATTCACATTTCACCAGGTTAAACCTTCACAAGTTTAATGTTGGTGCCTTCCACAACAATGCAAACACACAGTATGGGTTATGTGAATCATTTATTCTTCAGTATCTTGTATTGTTTCACTGCCAGTAACTGAGCTGGCATTGTTTTCCATTTGTGTATAGTTTTGTGGCTTTGATTTTGAAGGAATCTACTGTGAGAATGAGGGTGTGACGTTCAGAAGTAGGAGGTGCAGGGAAACACAAGGAGAACTGGTCGTTCTGGTAATACCTGCAGCTCCTGTCTAGTGGAAAATGACTCATTTAAGCAGCCAAACTCTTAAAGTTGTTCGCTGATAAACATCAAATGGCATTTGTGTTCAAAGTAACTTTCATTAATTGATCAGGTAGAGCACTGGAACAGTGACGGGATACGATTTTAGATGAAAACATTTAAACATGAATGTTTAAAACTACAAAACTTCATACATTAAAGCACCTCTGTTGAAGACCGGACAAAAACATGGGAGGTAAGAAATGTCACCATCAAAAATATGCATTTAGTCAAATTCTAAAGCTATTCTATTTATTCTAAAACCTACTTTTGATGTGTGTTTTGAATGTTGACTTTAACCACAATTGCAAGTTTCTGTATTTAACATAAAAAGCTACTAGAGTTTTTAACCTTAAGAAATTCAGATCACACTACCTCTCTTAAAGGGACAGTTCACACAAAAATGAGAGTTCTGTTATCATGCATTCACCCACATGTTGTTTTACTGTCTGACTTCTGCTTTTGAGAAAAAAAAAAAAAAAAACTATATTTTGGCAAATGACTGAATAGATCTTCTCTGCAATCAAATTCACTGAGGTTCAGTGTTGTATGTCATGCTTTAAAGTCTGTAGATTTTATTAAAATAACAATTCCCTTTAATTTTAAAATAGTTTCTGAGACTTTATTTGTATTGCATAGTTTCAGATGTTTTCAAAATTCTGTCTCAGTTTTGAATCAAATTTGATCGGTTTTAAATCCAATATAATTATGACTTTTATGTCCTTATTTGTCATAGTTTTGTCAGAATTTTGATAATTTAGGCATAATTATGACTTAGTATGTCATGGTTTGACTTTCTATCTCATGATTATGAACATTATAAAAGTTCCCCCCATATTATGCTTACTACTACTATACTATTACTAGAATAGTAAATTCCTTCATTAACAGCAAGATATTTTCAAACAGCTTCTGAGTCTCAACCTGAGAAAAGGATTGTGCTTCTTGGGAAAACCGGAGATGGCAAGAGCAGTGCTGGAAATACGATTCTCAAACAGCAAGTCTTCAAGAGTAAAGCTTCACCGGAGTCTGTGACGGCTGAATGTGTCAGTGGAGATCGGAAGGTCGATGGCAGAAAGATCACTGTAATTGACACGCCTGGACTCTTTGACACTGGATTGGATGAGGAGACCATCAGATCTGAGATCATTAGATCCGTGATTGAAAGCTCTCCCGGTCCAGACATGTTCACCATCGTACTGAAGGTTGGGAGATACACGGGTCAAGAAATGGAGATTGTAGATAAAATTGTTGAGTATTGTGGAGAAGACACCTTTAATCATTCAGTGGTTTTATTCACTCACGGCGAACAGCTGGAAGGTCAAACCATCGAGGAATTTGTGAAGATGAGTCCAAAACTGCAGGAGCTTGTTGATAAATGTGGAGGCCGCTGTCACGTCATCGACAGCAAATACTGGAAAAAGCGGAAAATGGGATACAGGAGCAACAGGGTTCAGGTGAAAAATCTGCTGGAGACCATCGAGCAGAAGCTGAAGGACAATAAGGACAGCTGCTACACCAATGAGCTTCTTCAGATAGTGGAGGAAGAGATTCAAGAGGAGATGAAGAACATAGACGAGGTCAATTTGTTGCCAGAAGAGAAGCGAGAATTAGCGAAAAAGATTGTGCACAAAAGATTTCTCATTCGGCTTGCAGGAGTGACCACAGGGACGCTGACCGGCGCTTTCCTGGGCATCGGTGTCGCAGTGGCATCCGTCGTGACTTTACTGAAAGCCGCCAACGTTCCCGGTGCGATGAAAGCAGGAGCTGTAGCAGGAGCCGCGGGAGCCACAGGAATCGCTGCCGGAGCAGCGGCGGTCAAGGCAGGGATTATTGCCGCCGGGGCTGGTGTTGGATTAGCTGGTTCGGGTCTCGCTGCAGCTGCAGGTGCTGCTGTCGGGGCCGTGGCTCTTGCTGGAGCCATCGGAGGAGGAATCACTGGATACAAAGCAACAGATGAGGGCGATTCGGTGTGTGACGCTATAAAGAACACAGCCAAGCTCAACTATGAGAATGCCAAAGGTGCAGTGAGAAAGGCAAAGAAACACCAACACAAACTGTTAAATAAGGAGAACAATAGTACTGATTAGGAAACAGCAGTTTTTTCCTTATTTATGCCATAGATTATCATTATTGTATGTGCTTTTTCCTTTTTGTCTAAATAATGCATGGGGATTTATTTTTAATTCTCACTATTTTACTTAGTAATACATTTACTTGGATTTTTTTAAATAAAGTGTTGGTTTATTTGCAGTTTAATTATAATAATAATAGCTAATAATCATAATTATGATTATGAATAAATTAAAACTTTATTAGTTATAAGGTGCACTGAAGAGGCACGGAAATGTCAACACAATCTTATTTTCTTTCTTTCAAAGAGAACAGTCTTTTTTTCTAAATAGTAACTGGGGATTTGTTTTTAATTCTCTTTAATTATATGAACATGCAGTCATATTATATTATTTATCATGAAGTATATTTTTTGTTGTTCTGTATCTGCCTCAGTTCATTTAGCAATGATCTGAAAGAGTTGAATGAGTTGTCTGTCCATTGGATGAGTTCAACTCTTAATTTATTTTTTGTTCAGTTAAACTTAGTGATTTATGGATAACAGTGGCTTTATCGCACAAAGATCCAGCAGCTGTTGCAAATATCGGTTCTCAGTTTTATTGGCAAGATGTAGAGTGAAAGAAGCCACCTTGAAGACTACAGCTTTTAGAAGTTTAGTGTAAGTTTATTAAGCACAGCTCTAACCTTTCCTGTATCGAGAACACAATAACAAATATATCTTTGCTATAGTTCAAGTCAAGATCAAGTAGTAGATCAAGTGTTCTCTCACAGTCATCACTCAAGAGTGCTTGCGTTCTACTTATTCTCCTATAAGCCCTTGTGAACAGATGAATCCATGACTGAGGAATTATGATTACACCAACAAAAAAAAAGGCAATCACTTAAAAAAAACTAACTTTACTTGAGATAAAAAAAAATACATCCAGGTTTCCATTTTGTGCTTCCCTTAAATTCCTATTACTGTTCCCTAAAATTGAGAATTGTTTAGGTTCTTCGAAAAAGCTCCTGCGGATCAATGAAAAGTAATATTCAAATATGTATCATAATTAAGTTTGAAGTTGGGGGGGGCTGTTATACTTCTTTGACTGCAGCCTATACTACCGTTTAAACTATACACATGGCTTAGAATGGATTAAGTCATATTCAGGAGGATAGATATTTTTTGCGGTGTGTGCCACAGGGTTCTATTCTTGGGCTTTTTTTTCTTTTTTTTTACTTAAACTTTCTTTACTTTAAAGTAAAGAAACTTTACTTAACTTACTCAACTTTACTTAAATTGTGCCACAAAATGCAGGTGTGGCACCTGCAATGCCAAGGTCATGGGTTCGATTTTCAGAATGTCAATGCGTTTCTTGAATGGAATGCAATAGGATAAAAGTGTCTGCCTTGTAAATGTAAGCAAAATGTTGTGTAATTCGGTTATATATTCCAACTGATCAGGAATGCTCTCAATCTTTTAATGCACTTGTAAAGTACTTAGGCGAGGTAAAGGCCTGTTGGCTTTTTGTTTGTGTGGATGTACTGTATTTAATTTTGAGTCTTTAATTTTGTATTTAATTATATTGTACATGTATTTATTATGCTAGATCATGTTGACTGTCATTGACAGTTGATTGAAATGTGCCATTTAAATAAAATTTGAATTGTATTTCATTGAATTGTATCTCAATACCTAAATAGTAACATAGTTGTGTTCTTAAAGTGCAAAATAATATAAATACAAAAAATATAAAAGTGAGCTTTCATAAACTAAAAATGTTTCTACATTTTTTCTAAACAATTTACCTTCATACACTAAAAAGTGACCCAATTTAGACCCACGTAGTGCTGAAACAGTACACTTACAAGAATACATCTGATTCACTGTCTGATGCAATAAAGTTGGGAGCTGCAGACATGTATGAGATCAGAAAAGTTGTAACGCAGAAAGCACAAGGAAATGTTTCCCTTATATTTAACCACCGCATTTAAAAATATACAAATTTCTGCAATTTGTGAGAAAAATCTTCCCCTCTAATTATGGACCTTTCTGGCTTTCCTATCTTCTGAAAGTGTAGAGAATCTCCTGAGCAAAGATGATGCCGAAACAAGCGATATCTTATGTAAGAAGACGCATATGTAACATTACGTGATCATCAACTTTAAACAGCATCTAAATAAAAACTGCCTGATGTTACTGAATGACATTTGGGAGCAGGATGAGTTTCATGACTGTGAAGCTTTTGGGGTGTGGATGAACTCCATCTGTGTTTTCATCATTGCTCTAAATCCCAACTGGATGCGTCTTTGATAAAAAAATAAAAAACACTTTTTAAAGCTGAAGCTAGAATAAAATGGTTGAAATATATGTTCACATTTAAAAAAAACACACTAGTGGTGGATGACAACTTAAAAAATAAATTGTTGGGAAAAAGTTGAGGTGAGCATTAAGGTGAGAAAGCATCATGTATCCTTAGTAACTAGACCTTATAGGAATGAGTGATTGGCGATTTGCTTGCTAGCAACATGCTAGTTAATGGCAAAATTCTTGCTAGTGAAATGCTAATTAATGTTGCTAACAATGTGTTGTCATGTTAAATCTTCCTAGCAGCATGCTAGTTAAAGCTAAATCTTGCTAACGACATGGTAATTCATGTTCAAACTGGTTAGCAACAACACTTGTTAATGTTCAATCCTGTTAATGACATGCTAGTTATTATTAGATTGTGTTAATAGCATGGTAAATAATGCTAATAGCATTTTAGGACATGCTTATAACATGCTAATTCATGCTAAGAAACTTTTCAAGCTGAAAGCTTTTACAACTGCTTTAAACTTTCAGTCTACAAACTTTACTCATCAAGTGTGTTGCTATTTAATTTCATGAGATTGGGTTTTGTTTGTTTTTTTTTTTTGTTTTTTTTGTGTGTGGCCTTGGGTTTCTCTGATGAAAATGTGTCTTCTTTATTTATTTATTACATTTTACCTAAGCGGAGTACAATATCAATACATCTTACCCAATAGTTTGGCAACTGTAGCCGAGTTATTAAGTTGGCTTGAGAAAGCCAACTTAGTGATATTGTATCTAAACTTATTATTATTATTATTATTATTATTATTATTATTATTATTCTTCTTACCTAAAATTCTCAATGCATCTCCTCCTAGAGCTTTAAAGCTACAACCACTAAACTCTGCTCAGACTTCAGACCTGTTCTGACTTGAGTTGCTATCCCTTTTCAGACTGATCAGACTTATGATTTTTGATAAAACTGAAGATTAAAGTCATAAAATCTCCATAGACTTTCACTAATGAAGTGAAAACTGAATTTTAGATAGAGCGTCCACTCCATCTGTTGGTAACATCACAACATTACACCTGATATATAATACATTTCAATACAGTATGTGTGAACATGTCCATTCCAATGGGCATGCATTTTATTTTTTTAAATCCTGAAAAAAAACTTGCAGGTCTACAATCGATTTTTTACTTTAATTAGTAAGTTAAATCTCTCTATTTTACATACATAATATCACAAAATTACACCCCTGTCAGTGAGAGCACTGAAGTTTGAACGAATCAGAGCGCTGCAATTCAAAGCCTCAAAGCTTTTCAAAGACGCCATTACTGCTGGAGAGAGAGATCATAATCTCCTAAAATAGATTTATGTGAGAGAGTTTATGATCAAACGGAAATTGTTTCCGATTATCAAGTAACCGCTGCAGCGTGTTTCCTTGAAGATTTATGCACTTATATGGCCAAATTCTGACTCTCATTCGTCTTTACTCGGCAACGGAGTACATTACTATGGGAAAGGTAAGTGAAGTTTAAACGCGCGTCCTCCTGGACTCGCGCCAAAGCATAACCGTCTAAGCACCTACGTTTATTTATAGCGCTCATTTATGTACTTTATTGCCGAATTCTGACTCTCGCTCGTGTTTGCATGGGGAAGGCAGATACATGTAAAATGCTTCCCTGAGCAGCGCGCGCTGACTCTCTTCAAATGCAGCGTCTAACAGTCAAAGTTATTTATAACTAATTCTCGAGTATATAGTTACATTGTGTTAATTCTTTTATCTGCTTTTAACTAAAGTCTGACTCCTGTTCTCGAGTTCAAACGCGCTTCCTGAGCAGATTCGCTGATAGATCGATGTTTTGTGAACACTTAAACAATAAATGAAATAAGGTATTTAAAAGTATGCAAAAACGATGGCAGATCGCTTCAAACTGTAAACTGCTTGAGTTAAAAAAACTGCATTACTCTGCTGCATTACATGATCAGGAATTATTTTAAAAATACTAATATTTAAGTTATTTTGTTTCCCATGGAGGAAGGCTTTATACAAATATTACATTGCGTTGATTCCTTTATCTGCTATAATTGCCGTGTTGAACTGAAGTCTGACATGGCAGATCGATTCAATCTGAAAACTGCTTGAGATTAGAAAAAACAGCATTACTATCCCCATTGTAATTGTGCAGGAATGATTTAAGAAATACTAATATTTAAGTTATTTTATTTCACATGAAGAAAGGCTTTATACACACACACACACATATATACATATATATACACATACATATCTATCTATCTATACACACATTTATATAGTAAATAAATGTATAAAGGGCTCCATGTACATGTAGTGTAACTGCAGTCTGTTTTAAAAGTGGCAAGACTATATTAATAATGCTTAATTGCATCTTTAAAATAGAAATAAAACAAAGTATTATTCACATTAGTGAAAACTGACCGTTAAAAGCCAAGGATGTAATTAAACCGTAAACATTTTTATAAACTAATTGCAATTTTCCAACACTTTGGGGATCAAAAAGCATTGTTATTTATTTTTTGGTATTTCGTTACAACACCGATGATCCCTCTTGATGAAAAAACTCCATGTTCCCTAGATGCCATTTTGTGCACTAACCAAGTATTGCAACACTTCTGTAATCAATTAATAATTTACTCATGTTTATTACCAATGTAAATGTTGTTTATTTTAGATTTATATTTAATATTCATTATTATTCTTTGATATTTCAGACCACTCACTGTTCAGCTGAATCATCAATAACCTCCAGTCTCTGCGTCAACTGACTCTTGTGTTCTTTAAAACATTAAATCTCACTAGTGACTTGTTAAATAACATTCATTCTCGTCAGTGACATGTTAACTCATGTTAAATCTCACAAGCGACCTACGAATTAACAAATCTCACTAGCGACATGTTAGTTCACACTAAATGTCAATAGCGTCTTGTTAATTAACGTTAAATCTTGCTAGCAACATGCTAGATCACGCAAATTCTCACTAGTGACATGCTAGATCATGCTAAATCTTGATAGCAACTTGTTAATTAACAATAAATCTTGCTACCAATATGCTAATTCAGCGAATTCTTGCCAGCAACATGCTTATTTATGTTAAATGTTGCTAATGACTTCGGAATTCATACTAAATCTTGCTATCAACAAGATAATTAACATTAAATCTTGCTAGCAAAATTGATCATCAATTGATTAAAGATTAAATTATGATCAAAGAACATAACGACACCTTAGTAACTGCCTAGAAACAACGCAAAGCAATAACTAACAAGTGTATATATGCTCAAGATCTAATTCTTTCCATCTATCTATCTGTAAACTTAAACAACTTTTTAAGCTTTTACAAATAAATTTAACTTTCACGATAGGCTTTCTCAAGCCAACTGAAGTTTATATCATAAACTTCCTCTATCTAGTTTTTGTTGTTGTTTTTGATGTTTTTTAAAGTGTGAGGAATGGTACCAACTGTACCTCTGTGCCATCTGGTAATAATTTTGTAAACTTATTAACCTTGTGTTTTTGTAATTTTACAAACAAAACAGAACAAATTGCATAATTCTTGCAATAACAGAAGAGTTCTTAATTCTACAGATATTGGTTGTAAATTTCCGTAGTTTTGAATAAAATAAAAACACATTTTTTCACAAGATTTAGATTAGGATTTTATTTTACGCTACCAAAAAAATACAAATCAATATTGTTGCAATATTAACAGTAATTTTACTGTGTATCTTGTTTCTGGTCTGATTGTTTTTTTATTCAATTATCCTGTTAGTCGTGTCAGCTGCATCCCTTTTCCTCTTGTATAAATCCCTCTTTTGTTTCCCTTGTCTTGGTCGGATATTGTCACTGTTTTTTGGATGTCTAGTAGTGTGTGGATGTTCTTTCAGTGTCTCCGTGGTTTCCCAGTTTTGTACCAAGTGCTGTTTTTGTTCTTTTTCAAACTATTTGTTTTTCCGTTTATGAATAAAGAGAATTTAACTTTTAACCAGCTGATTCCTCCTCATTTCTCTGCAATGCACGCCAGCAAAGCATCTATTAGTATAACAGTGTCAATGTGATTTCACTAAAAGTTCACCTAAGAATGACGTTTTTAGAGGTTTGCGTTGAAGTCTTAAAAGATGAAAAGCAATATCACACAGCTCAATGTGTTCAGATGGCTTATCACATCTACCTATTTATTTATTTAAATTACAATTTATTTAATCTAGTAAAAAACTGAACATAATAAAATCACAGTGACAATAATTGATTTTTGTTCTCAGGTTGGGGTTTGTTCATAAATATCAAGTTCTGCAAGTTGTATGTCTGTTATATATGGTATATGTTGAAATTTTACACTTGAATCAGTTTGTTGCATTTTATGCTGATCTGTGTGCATTTTAAATCAGATTAGAACTAAGTAGAGTGTTTGTTTTTTATCCTTACCTAATGAATGAGCAGTTTATATTTATATACAGTACATTTCAAGATGGTCGTGTCATGCCAGAACCTGATGCAGGCAATGACGAAGACGAAGACGAAGACGAAGAGATAGATCCAATGGTACTTTTAATGATGAAATACAGGGTAACAGCAGTGCAAACACATATGAAACACAAACATGTGAATAGCACAAACAACTACCGACAACTGAGGAGTGAACAATGGGGACTAAATATACTAACAGTGATGAACCTAAAGACAAACACCTGTGATGATTAGTAACTATGGAAACTGATGGGTGACGGAGAGTTCTGGAACAGAAAACATGTGACAAATAAAAGGCAAAATAAGAGTCCTGGAGAAGGTGACCGTGAAAGGTCGACTCAGCCACATCAAACAAGCTTTCAAACTCTCATCAGTGAAACATCAGCTCCTCTCCACTTACAACTTCATGGCCTGCTTTTCCATTGCCACAGCAGTGACGCTCAGCCAGTTCTCTCTAATTATCCACTGCCACAGCAGTGATGCTCCCGCAGGAGCAAGGTCTCTCAAATTCTCCACTGCCGCAGAAGTGACGCTCCCGCAGGAGTCAGTTCCATAGAATTTCTCCACTGCCGCAACAGCGACTCTCCCGCAGGACAATTGGCTTCCACCACCGCAGCGGTCCTGCAGTCGCCCAGAGGGGTTTCCACTGCCATGGTAGCGACATGCCTCCTGCTGCTGCGGGGGCCCAGAGGGGTTTCCACTGCTACGAAGGTGATGTGCCTCCTGCTCCCGCAGCGGCCCAGAGGGGTTTCCACTGACACGGCAGTGACGTGACTCCTGCTCCTGCAGCGGCCCGAGGGGTTTCCACTGTCACGGCAGCGGCGTGCCTCCTGCTCCTGCAGCAGCCCCGAGGGGTTTCCACTGTCAATGGCAGAGACGTGCCTCCTGCTCCCACAGCGGCCCAGAGGGGTTTCCACTGTCACGGCAGCGACGTGCCTCCTGCTCCCACAGCGGCCCAGAGGGGTTTCCACTGTCACAGCAATGATGTACCTCCCGCTCCTGCAGCGACCACGGGGGTTTCCACCGCTGCGGTGGCTGTGGTGGGAGGAGTTTCAGAGGTACCCCTTTATACTCCAGGAACCAAGTTTCACCCAACTCGCCTTCTTGCAAACTGAACAACAAGCACATCTCCAATGCTAAAGCAATATCATCTCCTCCATGCCTCAAGCCTTCTACAGCTGATGCTCATCTTTCTGGAAACACGAACACCAAACTTCCTTACCAACGAGACAAGAAGCCCTCGCGACTAACCCCCCTCAGCTTTCACCTTGCAATATTTTGGGGGGCCATCAACACCTTCCCAGCGGCTGTCCGACTAGGTTGCAATTTTTGGGGGAGTGCTCCAGGTTCAGGCTAAATACCGAGCTCGGAGCCCTCTCCTCAGACAGCACGCCAAATAAGCTTACCATTCACTGCTCCTGAACCATTTGTAAGTGTGAAATCGTGAAATGATGTTTTATTAACAAAGTTCGGGAGGAGCACGTTCAAAGGATTAATGCAATCAACACGTCATCAGCAATTACACCTCATCCTATCAGCATGAGAGGAAGCATGTATATATAGATATGTTTGACTCAACTTCAGCTCTTGCCATTTTTTCGGCATCCCTCCGCCACCCTGACTCCTCACACTTAATTGTTCCTATCAAAGTCAGGATATGGGGGGAGTGCTCCAGGTTCGGGCTAAATACCGAGATCGGAGCCCTCTCCTCGGACAGCACGCCAAATAAGCTTACCATTCACTGCTCCTGAATAATTTGTAAGTGTGAACTCGTGAACCACCAGTTTGCAGTATCAGCACTATTTAAATCTGTGGCGTACCGGAATTGGTTTGGAGCTTTTAGCATTATTAAGGCTAGGTTTAAATGCGGTTTGTTGTGCATTCATTGAGGTAGAGGTTATAGTCTGTTACGTCCTTTAGGACTACGTGTGGATTTTGTGTGTGTCTGTTCTCTGTTGCAGAAACCTGCCCTTCCGTTGGTCCATCCACCAGCATGGTGTTCCAACCAATTGCTGCCTGTTCTGTCGGCCTATAAAACTCAAGATGGTGCTTTTACGAAGGGGGCTGCTTCTTTCTTTGTACAGTTTGCTTTTGTGTTGTAGAGCTTTTCTGATTGTTATTGTTTCTTTTGTTATTTTGGTATCTTTTGTCCTGGTTAATCTTGTAAGGCCTTTGGGCCTTGTTTTTTGTTTTCGAATGTTCTTTTATTTTGAATTGGGAACAGGTTATGGGCCCTATACATAGTGCACACGTAGTTTGTGGTTCTGTCTATTTCCATCAGGTAAGGAGTGTTTGCCACCCCTTGTAAGTTTTGATTGTAAGTAGAGTAGTCAGGATTTTGTTTTTTATTTTCAGACAGTTTTCTTTGAATTGTAGATAACTGGGTTGTTTTGTTTTGTTTGTTTCTTTTTGTTGGCAACGCTCTTGGTTCCCTTTTCACCTTTTTGTTTTTCTCTTTGTACATATGTAAATACATTTAATCTCAGTAAAGCTTTACTACTTACGTTTCAAGCTTTTGTTGTTGGTCTGCTTAAGCTCCCTCTTTTGGTTAGCTTTTTTACACGGCTAGTTAGTGGATTTCTTTCTAGTTTATGTCCCTTTGGATACCCCTAGACACTAAGAGGGACGTAAAAAGTGGGGGCTCGTCCGGGATACTATTTTTGGAATCCTTGAAAATAGACTGAACGGAATCTGAGTAGTATTATGGCATTGTTTGACTTAAACCAGTTTGTCAACAACCCTAGTGTTGAGAAACTAGATAAATGCCGTAAGGTGGATTTAAAAGCTTTTGCAGATCATTTTGGTATTGCTGTATCAGGAAGTCTAGTGAAGGAATAGTTAAAGCAGATAATTTTGGAAAGATTGGTGGAGCTGGAGATCTTAAAAGGACCAGTGCGATATGGTGCTGCTAGTTCTGAATCAGATGCTGTGAAGGTAAGTAGGGATGTGTCTGAGGGTGGATCAGATGTGTTGCATGCAGATCTTGGTGGACCTAAGATAGCTGTGGAGGCTAAGACTCCAGCTACCTTACCACGTTTTGACGCTTTTTCTCCAGTCTCCTCTGACTTGTCTCCATCCAGAGGAGATGCCAGACTAAAGGTGCGTTTGGCATGTCTCCAGATCGAGGCTCAGGACAGAGCCCAGGCTCGTAAGGCCGAAATGGAGCTTCGTTTAGAAATGTACAAGTTGGAAATTGAGGCTGATACAGCTGTTTGTTTGCGTAAATTGGAACTGGAATCTGCTCATCCTCAGACCACTCTTATTTCAGTGCTTTGTCTCCAATCAAGACTTAGAGAAACTTGTTCATGCTTTCATCACCAGCAGGGTGGATTATTGTAATGGGCTCTTCACTGGCCTTCCCAAAAAGACCATAAGACCTGCTGTACAGAACGCTGCTGCCAGGATTCTGAGCAGAACCAGAAAATATGAACACATCACACCAGTCCTCAGGTCCTTACACTGGCTTCCAGTTACATTTAGAATTGATTTTAAAGTACTGTTACTTGTTTATAAATCACTCAATGGCCTAGGACCTCAATACATTGCAGATATGCTCATAGAATATAAACCTAACAGATCACTAAGATCATCAGGATCAAGTCACTTAGTAATACCCAGGGATCACTCAAAGCAAGGAGAGTCTGCTTTTAGCTGTTACGCCAGCCGCAGCTGGAACCAGCTTCCAGAAGAGATCAGGTGTGCTCCAACAGTAGCCACATTCAAATCAAGACTCAAAACACATCTTTTTACCTATGCATTTGCAGATTGAGCACTGTGCTATGTCCGAACTGTTTGCATTTTATTTTATACGTATTATCTTTTTTATTCTTTTAATCATTTTTAATGTTTTATTTTTATCATTCTTCTTTATGTAAAGCACTTTGAATTTACCATTGTGTATGAAATGTGCTATACAAATAAACTTGCCTTGCCTTGTCTTGCCTTTTGAGCACATTGCGACTTCCTTCCATTGGCCAAAGGAATTATGGTCTCTCTTACTCCAATGCAAACTGACAGGAAAGGCTCAAAAAGTAGTGTCAACTCTATCATTAGAGGATAGCTTGCAATATGATTTGGTGAAAGCAGCAGTTTTTTTACGTGCCTATTAACTTGTTCCTGATGCATACCGGCAAAAAATCTAGGAGTTATAGGAAGGCAAATATTCAGACATTCGTTGAGTTTGCCAGAGAGAAAGGAACTCTCTTTGATAAGTGGTGTTCTGCTACCAAAGCTACTGATTACAATTCTCTCCGAGAACTCCTTTTGTTGGAAGAGTTTAAGAAATGCTTGCCTGAGCGTGTCAGTCTATGTCAGTCAGTTGATATGACACTCTTTGATAGGCAAGGACTATAATCAGACACTAAGAGGGACAGGGTTAGTAGTTGGGGTGGGATACATGACAGTCAAGTCTGTAGCTGCTGGCCCGACGCTGCTGTCCTTAGACTGCTGTGACGTGTGGTTCTGAGGTGTATCTCCAAAATGAATATCCACAATGCACTGTGAGGATCTTGCTCAATGAATTCCTGCATCTGACCCAAATCATGGATTCATGCATTTTCCAAATATTGTTGGTCCAGTGTAATATCATACAAGTATACATTACTTTTTTATTACTAAATAGTTTAATTAATATTTATCCTAGTTTCCATGACAAAATTCAAGACAAATCTTTTTCATTACTACTGGAGCTGTTTGATGATTTTTAAACAGCAAGCTCAAACTAGATGATTAAAGTTCATCAACAAACTTTAAAGTCGGCTTGAGAAAGCCAGGCCAGAAAGTTTGAAGTAGTTTTAACAGCTTTTAGTTAGGGTTAGTTTTAATTAGCGTGAAAAAGCATGATGCTAGCAAGATTTAGAATTAATTAGCATGTCGCTAGCAAGATTTAACATGAATTAACAAGTCTCTAACAAGACTAGCATGTCTCAGGTTAGTTGGTAGGGTTTAACAATGATAAATGTATAGCGGATGAAGCTGAAATATTCTATTAGAGTCAATGTAACAAAAGTGTCCCCCCCCCCCATTGAAATAATAATAAATGTTTTATCCTTAAACGTATTTTTTGGGAATATCATAAGTTGAATCAGTTTGAAAAGATATAGCAGCCCGAGTCAGAATATATTGGAGGTCTGGGGCAAGTTTGGTGTTTGTAGCTTGAAAGCCCCAGGAGGATATAGGGTTTAAAATTTTGCTATGAATAATAATAATAATCTTAAAGAGTAGAGTAAGTTGGCTCTCTCAAGCCAACTTAACTATGCAAAAGTTGAAGTCCTTCCGGTGAACTCAGTGTCTGAATTCAGTCACTCGTTTATACCGCTAAATGAACTGTATTAGTGGACTTAAAGAGGTGATTACAGATACACTTTATGAACGGTTAAAATTCACAGTAGCAAGATGTGAGACTGAGATGTGGTTTGATACATGGTGATTAAAAAAGCTTTTCTAATCTAATCTAAACTCACTAGAAGCGAGAGTGCTAGACAGTGGGAGGATTGAACACACCTGGGCAGGTGTTCCTGACAGCAAGGTTATCTGAACACATATGCCAGAAACACATGGTAAACAAAATACATTATCAATCGAGCGACAAATCTATGAGTCAAGATGGAAATTGATGCTGAAAAACTTCAAACTACAGTACAAACTACCGACGTGTGGATACCTATTTGGTGGTTAGGCAATAATTTTTCCATCATTAAACTAATTAAAGATCTTTAATCAGTGTGAATAAGTATATTGTTTGTTTTATGTTGATTATAAAATAAAAAAGACAGATTGAATCATCATCAGATTGATCATAGGGAAATATTATAGGATAGATAACGTCCTGTTACCAAAAAAAAAACAAAAAAACAAAAACAAAATCAGGTCAACAATTTGTGAGATTATACATGGCTTGACATTTACATGTATATTTACGTGTATATTTCATCAGTAGCGTGCAACATAGTCACTCCTACTGGACACTTTGGCGGCTTGAATTTAATATATAGGCTAATAATATTTTTTAACTGTGCTTTTTATTAAATGCATAGTAGTGTTGTCAAAAATATATATATATGTTGAAACATTGATACTGAAATTTCTGAAACACCTCCAAGACTGGATGTTCCAGATGAATATTCCTGCATGTATTGTGCATAATTTGACTAATTCCTGCAGATTTTGTCCTCTCATCCAAAATGCGCACACATAAAATCACCTCTCAGCACTAAAATATACACAAATATACACAAAATGCCCTGTCTTGGTGCATGTTCTCATTAACAGTCAGTTCTGTTTTAAGTAAATATAAACAGAAAGAAAATGCGTTTGTGTCTGCTCTTAAAGTGACTGCAGCCTAATATTCCTGAGAGCATATTAAAAAAAGATCTTTTAGCAGTTTCTCCCCATGAAATTGATGTCTGAATTGTAGCCGGTGAAATGCTGAGTGGCTAGTGTTTAGAATAAAATAAACATGACAGTATTTTGAATAGTGCTTTATATATGGACATAACTCTATATAATATTGTGCACAATCTGTTACGCCCACTGGCCGAATCTAGGCAGCATTATATCAGCTTTCATGTCAACACTGAGGATTATGATTGGCATGACAGTCTTCCCTAAATCTTGACCAATGAAATGCAATTATAGATATTTTTAAATAAATTTTTATAAATTGATTTGTGCTCAAGCTAAACATAGGAATTAATGAATGTGAGCCTTAGTAAGTTTCTTTGTTTTTGCTTGTGGTTTAATCTTTTGTGGAAGAGGCGTGTCTTCAGATGTTTCCTGAAAGTTATGATGGTTTTCTCAGGCTGATGCTTCGTGTCATTGTTTTACTACTTTCAAGATTGTGATTACGTTGTGTTTTTTGTTATAAATGTATTACGTATTCTGAAAGTCTCTTACGAAGTCGGCTTACTTCAGTACATTTACATTTGCGTTCATGCATTTGGCAAACGCTTTTATCCAAAGCGACAGTTCTTGTTAGAAAACAAAAGCTTGGTGTGACCACCCATCAACGTTCTCTGCACTTTGTCTTGACTTGGTTTTGGAGAAACAAAGAAAGGGAGGTAAAACTATGCAAGTAGTCTGCATTTTATATTCTTTATAGACAGAAACATGGTTTTTGTAGAGTAAAGGTTTATTAGGAGTAAAAATTGTGTTTAGACATCTGTGGATATTTCAATATGTTGGAATACAATGCACTTTATACCACTTTAACTTTAGTCTCAACTCAAAAGTCTTGCATGTTGCATATAGCAGCAAGAAAATCTCAGGAATAAAAGCAAACATTTTAACTTTCAGTAATTGGCCGATTTTTATACAGTCACACACACAAACACACAGAATAGGGTCAGAAGAGGATGTCTGGAGGGGAGAATAGTTTTTATTGACCCTACAAGATTAATTAAACCATTCAAAATATGAAGAAAAGTGATTAATGTCAAGACTAGCTTAAATATAATTTACCTGTTTGCAGAGACTGACATCATCAGCACACAAGGATCATGGGATGTACCTGTAAGTTTTATTTGTTGCCAAATGTCAAATTTATAGTCTAAAATAAATGTTATAATGCCAGAGAGTAGAGCTACAGAATGCTAGGGATTCTCATGATTTTTTTCCATGTTACTCTTGTTCAAAAGTTTCAAAAACTGCATCAGGACCTTAAAATGTAAATTTTACCTCGTAAACATGCTTTTGTCCAACAGCCAGTGTCTCAGTGCCAGAGAGAAAAATTGTTCTTCTTGGTAAAACAGGAGATGGCAAAAGCAGTGTCGGGAATATAATTCTTGGAGAAAATGCGTTTACCACTAAAGCTTCGGCTTCAAATGCAGCAAGTCAATATCAGAAAACAGAGAGGAAGGTTCATGGAAGAAAGATGACAGTTATTGACACACCAGGAGACTTGGACACAGAACGTGATGATGAAGCTCTGAAATCTGAGACCATCAAACGTCTGGTTGACTGCGCCCCGGGCATTGATGCCTTCATCATTGTGCTGAAGGTCGGAAGATACACAGAACATGAAAACGAGGTGGTACAGAAACTCCTGAATACATTCAAGGAGGAAGACGTCCTGAAACACACCGTGATCTTATTCACTCATGGTGAGCAACTAGAAGGCAAGACCATTGAAGAATTTGTGGAGGAGTGTTCACACCTACAGGAGCTCGTGGATAAATGTGGAGGACGCTGTCACGTCATCGACAGCAAATACTGGAACAAACGTAAACGAGGGTACAAGAGCAACAGAGCTCAGGTGAAGAATCTGCTGGAGACCATCGACAAGATGGTGGAGGAGAACGGCTGCTACACCAATGAACTGCTTCAATATCTGGAGAAAGAAATTCAACAGGGGATGAAGAATATAGATGAAGATAATTTGCATCCAGAAGCACAACGAGAAAAAGCAGAGAAAAATGTTCATGACAATATTCTGCTGAAAATGGCAGGAGCAGCAACAGGAGCGCTACTTGGTGTTCCCATCGCCATAGTTGCTGCTGTAGCTCCAGTTCTGTATATTTTAAAATCATTTTTAACGCTAAAAACTGCGTTTGCAGTTTTTATATAGGAGCAGCAGGAGGAGGAGCAGCGGGCGCTGCAGGAGGAGTTGGTGCAGCCACGATGGCTGTGTGTGTGCTTGGAGCGACAGGAGCCGCTACAGGAGGATTCACTGGATGGAACGCAGCAGATGGAGCTGAATCTCTCTTTGACGCAATGACAAAGGCTGCCGTCGCTACCTGGGAGACTGGATTATATGCGATTCAGAAGGCAGAAGAAATGTGTGGTCAGATGTGTAGCAAAACAGCAAATTTATATTGAGTAGAAAGAGATTTAATTCCTTTTTCTTTCACATAACGTGCTTGTCACACCGTTCAATCTTTTTAATGTCATTACCATCATGGAGATGTGAACATTAACAAACAGTTTCAGTAAATCATGTGAACATTAATGTTATAATCTGTTATTAAAAAAATTAACACTTTTGCTCATTGATAATATTTGTGAATTATTCTATTTTGTGATACTGAAAACATTTAAGCTTTTTTGGTTAACTATGTAGATCAGAAAATGCTCTGATCACCATAATGATGAACTAACAGTTTCAATAAATCATCATCTAAAACTCTGTTGAGTGTCAGTAAGATCTTCTGTAGATGTGCGACAAAGTGTCACTGGTTTATAATGTGTGAAGCTGGTTATAGGAGTCGTTGCTTAATGTATTTTATCTTCAGTTGATTTCATCTAAGACTGTGGCTGAAATCTCTTCTAGTTCTTGTGTTTCTCTTTCTTCAGTGATTCTGCTTGTCATCATCAAGCCTTCATCAATAATCTCTTAAGTACCTCATTACCTTTAACACGTTATGTATTGTGAGAAGAGTTCATTTAACTGTGTACTGCTCTTGTTAAACACTCGGGTTCGACTGCAGAGTTCTTTGTAGATTGTGGTTATGCTCGTGTTTATTTTCTCTTTCATCGTGTCACATGTTTTGCAGGAATCATATCTTGTGTGCATTTAAATAAAACGAGAAAGACTGATTAAAGCTGCAGTGACAGGAAGGCTGATGCTGTCGCAACCACAAAGTGATGTCAAAAAAAGTGCAACACAAACCTGACACCATACATGCTCAAATTACTTCTTAATACTGATAGGAAAATTTGGTTATATTCCTAAAATAATCGTTTTAGAAATTACATAAGTTATTTTGAGTGAGCAAATATATTTTCAGAAGGACTGGAGTCACTAATGCAGCAATCCAGCACAAAATGAATTGAAATGCAGATTTTTTCACATTACTATACTTTTAATTGAAAACTGTATATTATGTGCCATCTCTAACAGCTTTAAACCACAAGCGGATTTCAACACAAACCTAAAGGTTTACTCACTCGACCACACAAACCTTACTTTTACAGCCAGATGAGTTTCAACACTATCAATGAGGAAATTATGTCTAATTCTGCAGGATTAGAATAATGATTTATAAAGATAAATCTGTGGTCTGTTTTGGAGGTTTAGTTAAGAGTATTGATGAATGAGAATATACAAAAAGTATGAAGTATTGGAATGTGAAACATCTGATGAACATTATATAATGTTTGTTTTTTGACTAAAGAGCAAGTGCTCATTTTTCTTGAGATGTCAAGCGTATGTGAGAGCAAGCGAGGGCCGGTAACCACAACTCAAAATTAACCTTCCTCAAGTTTCGTTGCTTGTGACACATATCCTGTTCTGTGTCTGTCACTCAATGATCTATATGGTAGAAACCCATAAAGCTTTTGCATTACCTTAAATGTAAAACAAACAGATACAAGTTACTTTGTAGATCATTCATACATCCATATGCAAGCTAAACAGAAATGTGTATGACATCTGGATTTGACTGATGGCTTTAACTGCCAGGCATTTTTCATGAGACATGAAAATACCACTATAAGAAAGTCAGAGCAGAAAGCTGCTTCTCTCTGGAAGTTTGTTGTTGTTTTATCTGTCTCTGATCACATCTGTATGAAAATTACGTGAGATTATTTTGTCCATTAATTGAAAGCTCTTTGATTTACATGAACATAGGAAATGACATGCCCTCGAGGACATCAGGACAGAAGTGAACAAAAGAGACAATGAAAACACCAGATGTAAACAGGAATGTGTTTTCCTCATCCACTTGTGATCCAGTCGACCAAAACGCTACTTATTACCAGATGTAAACAGGGCCGATAATGTTTAAATGAAGTTGAATCACATTCATGGTAAACCAGCTGAATAGAATAAGGGATTATACACACCTGAAACTCAACCCTTAAAATAGACGTAATAGAGTCAAATATAATTACAAATTGCTATACACTGTAATTGTTTTTCTAACAAACGCTTTATTTGTAGTTAACTTCATTGTACAAAGCTAGTTTTATTGTATTTATTTGTTTTACAAAAAAAATGCTGTTAATTTGTATTATTCTCATACTATGCCTTGTTTACTCAAAAAAGCCAAGTTAAGATTGACTGAAATTGAGTGTAATTTTGTCAAGCAAAATCCCAGTACAAATCACATAAGATGAAACATTGTGGGAAAATTAATGTTGATTTTCCTACAATGTTTCAGTTTGAACTCATTATTATGGTGGAAGGGAAGAAATAAATAGGTTGGTTTTAAAAGTGACTCACTCAAATAAATCATTAACAAATGTGTGTTTTCCCTCTAGAACAATGATCTTTTACAGTTTTATTGCTAACACTTATGCTATAAACAGCTTTTGAAACTTTTGATTGGGTTGATATAATCATTGTGTATTTGAGGAAATATCTTGCATTGATCATGTTTGAGTCTCACACACACACACACACACACTTCAACGTTCAGTAAAACACAACAATGACAGATTTACTGAGTTAAGAGTAAATCTAAAGTATCAGAAATGACATCATCGGGTCTCTTTAACAACGGTGCAGAAGATGGCTAGTATCAAATTTTTCCTTCAGATTTTTAGTAGTTTGAATTTTATATAGTTTATTTACCGATTGATTGTGGGAAATTTATAATGGGAAAAGAGTTACAAGCAATTGCTCATTATAGCGGTCATGTATCAGTATTGGAAATAAACATCAAGCAATGTGTGACGCTTTTTCACTTCAGAAAGTAAAAGTAATAAAACTGACAGAATCCCAGGAATGACTCACATGTTTCTTTAAAGATTCAAAGTAGGTCACACACCCCAAATCCTGCACACAGGGGGAGGAAACTTCCACCAGGCAAAGCGAAACTGGCCAGCGCTTGAACAAACAGCAGATCTTTTTTCACTGATCATGTGATTTCCTGAAAGCAAGATAGCAGCCTCCTGTACAGTTTGCTGTGTATTGAAGCATCGGAGTCAATAGATGTAAGTCGTTCTTGTTTTCAGAAGAAAACTCAAATCACTTTGTGGACTTTTGATTTCTACTGTTTTGATGAAAGGCTATCATGTGTTGGCACAACGATTGAATACTTTTAGCTGTGAACTTTAAACATTGCACAGATAAAGTTGACATGATAGTGAACAAGTCAGAGACCAACCCTATCTTAATTTATATATCTAAAAAGAATAACAAGAACATATTAGAATATCAGTGCTTCTTGAATGCAATTTCAGTCGCTTAGGATAAAAGAATCTGCCAAATGCATAAAAAAATGGAAGTGTTATGATATTGCTTCTCGTTTTTGTTTTTTTCCCTGCAGTGATAGTTTGCAATCATGGTTGCATTCACACTTTGAAAGGTATTCTATTATTTCTTCTGTTATTATTTCTTGTTATATGGGAGTACTATGTAATATTGAGTCATGTCTTTCTTCCTCATAGGCTGCGTGAGAAGGTGGTGTGACCGTCCAACGACCTCTCCAAATCCAGTCTTCAACAGGAAGTAAGTCCTCTGACAGTATCACGGTCTGTAAACGGTGTGAAGTGCAGTGTGTGTTCAGTGTTCCCAGACTCTTATAGCGCTCAGACATCATGTGAGCTTGACTGACGTGACCTGGCAGAACTAACACTACACTCGAGTTGATGTTTGCTTAAAGTTATTTGAGGTATTCAGTGAATATTGCATCTGGATGAAACTGATTACAAAACACAGAAATGACAGTTTACACATTATGTGCTGATAGCAGAAAAGACCCATCATTTAAATGTGTTAATAGGTGTCGTGTTTCAGATTCAGACTTGCATTCAATACTACAGGAGAATTAAATCCTAAACGATTGTGAAATCTGTTTGTATCACACACACAGAGAAATATATATATATAAAAAAATCTAAAATCTTAGACATGCACACACTACAAGATTTGAATATCATGGTGCATCACACACTAGATAGATATTCAATGTATTCTTAAGATTATCATGAAGGAGAATAATGTCATGTGATCTAAAAATATAAAAAATATTTCTACACTCACCTGTATGTTCAAAACTATAGTGATTTCTTCCCAGCTCTTTGTCCATACGGTTGATTCAGGTTTTCAAAAGTGCTCTCATTCACTATTGTGAAAGAACTGACATAATCATAGTCGTAATCAGCTTGATTTAAAAAAAATCTAAGTATCAAACATGTGTAATGAAATCAGGGCGGCCCTGATGTTTCCACAGACCAATGTCATGGACAGTATTTTAAGTATTTATATATTAATATATTGGCCTAAAACTCTTGTAGTCTGAGCCCAGCTTTAGGGTTGTATTTAGGCAGTATTAGTTGAGCTATGTGTACACATATCAGGGGATTTATGAGGTTAAATATTCTGCTGTCAACAATTTCATAAAATGATTTCCTCAAACCCTCCTATAAAATTCCAAAGAACAAATTTGATTTTATCAACTCTCAAAAAAAAGAAGAAATTGGAAAAACTATTACAAACACTGCTCCGAGACTTTGTTGAGGATCCAAACGCAGCTTTATTGAGGTTAATCAACAATTTTAATCAAATAACAGATAAGGGTCAAAACCACAGGGCAAACAATCCAGAAAATGACAGTTCAAGACAAGCAAACAGAAACTCCAAGGAGACAAATGAGACAATCAGTCCAAAAACCAGAAATAATGCTCAGAAATTCAAACTTAAAACACAGAGAACACAGTTTATATAATCAGCACCAAAGGAGTTAATGAAACATGTGGACAGAATGAGTCCAAGCAAAGGATTATGGGAGATGGAGTTCATGATGTAAATGTGAAGGAGTTTCGAGATGACTGCCCTCTTGTGGCTATCATGGGCACTCCAGCTGTCCTTTTTACAACCAGCTGTAGAATTTTTTAGAATTTTAATTGATATCATGAGTATTACATTTATTTATACACTGAGCCAAATAAATTGATTGTTGGATAAATTATTAATGTCCCATATGAGCCATGAATAATCTAAATATTATATACCTTACAGAGTCATCAACAGATGAGGATCATGGAAAGTAAGTTATTATTGATGCACACAGTGTTTTAGTGTAAGATGTTTGATGATACTTCACATTATAATTTTGTATTTAAAAAAAACCCCGATTTGTTTTCATATTGACAGAGAGAAAGATTGTCCTTCTTGGAAAAACAGGAGTTGGCAAAAGCAGTACCGGGAATACGATTCTCGGAAAAAAAGAATTCATCACTGGATGTTCATCTAAATCGGTCACAGATAAACCTGCAAGAGGAGAGGGTTTGGTTAATGGAAGAAACATCACAGTTATTGACACACCTGGATTCTTTGACACAGATCGTGATGAGAAGGAGATCAAATCTGAGATCATCAACTCTCTCATTGAATGCGCTCCGGCCGTTCATGCTTTTGTCATTATTCTAAAGGTTGAAAGATACACAAAACAGGAAGAGGATGTAGTGCAACAGTTTCTGAACACAATGAAAGGGGAACATGTCCTGAAACACACTGTGATCTTATTCACTCATGGTGACCAGCTAGAATGCGAGACCATTGAAGAATTTGTGAAGGACAATTCCAATCTACAGGAGCTTGTTGATAATTGTGGAGGACGCTGTCACGTCATTGACAACAAATACTGGAATAACTGTGATTCAGGGTACAAGAGCAACAAAGTTCAGGTGAAAAATCTGCTGGAGACCATCGACAAGATGGTGGAAGAGAACGGCTCCTTCTTCACTGACCTGCTTCAACACCTGGAGGAAGAAATTCAAGAGGATATGAAGAACATCAAGGGCAATTTGCCTCCAGAAGAGAAGCGAGAAATAGCCAAGAACAATGTTTATAAGAAATTTATGGTGCAAGCTGCAGGAGCAACAACAGGGGCGCTGATTGGTGCTTTTCTGGGGTTAGCTGTTCCACTGGTTGCAGTTCTGGCTTTATTAAATAGAGTTTGCCCTTTAAAACCACTGATAACAGCCAAGATAACAGCAGCATTCACAGGAGGAGCAGCAGCCGGAGGAGGAACAGCAGCAGCAGCAGGAGGAGGAACAGCAGCCGGAGGAGGAACAGCAGCAGCAGCAGTTGAAGCCGTAGTCGCAGGAGGAGCAGCAGCAGTTGAAGCTGTAGTCGCAGGAGGAGTAGCAGCAGTTGATGCTGTGGTTGCAGGAGCAGGAGGAGCAGCAGTTGAAGCCGCGGTTGCAGGAGGAGCAGCAGCAGCTGTGGAAACGGGAACAGCAGCTGGAGGTGCCGGAGCAGCGGCGGGTGCAGGGTTTGGTGCAGGTCCTGTGATTGCTGCAGGTGTTGCTCTTGTAGGAGCCGTTGGAGGTGGAGTCGCTGGATGGAAAGCTGCAGAAGAAGCCGATTCAGTGTACGATGCAATGAACAAAGCTGCAAAGCTGAACTTTGAGAATGCAGCAGCTATGGTTGAGAAGGGAAAAGAATTAGTTTCCCTTGTTTTTAACAAAACTTAATTGAAAGGATATTAAATAACTGTTTTTTTATTAAATAATGTTCAGCAATGACAATTTCCAGTTTTATTAACCTTTGGTGACATTAAGTTGAGGGAAAGCTGTGTAAATCACATCCAGATTAATTTAGACGTTGTCTGGTAGGATTTAAGGAAATGGTGCTGCAGCCACACGTTCAGTTCCCTGTACATTTATCATGTAGAAATGAGCTTTAAAAAATATATCATTAGTGCCCTGCTTTTGCAAGTTATTAGAGACAAATTTCGATTAAAAAACGTATAATATTGTATTATTTTTTCTGTGATTGACTGTTTCATTATTGCAAAGTATATGATAACTGAGAATAAAAATACTGTGACTTTCAAATGACAGTCTCTAGACCAGTGGTTCTTAACCTGGGTTCGATCGAACCCCAGGGGTTCAGTGAGTCAGTCTTAGGGGTTCAGTGGAGCAGTGTACAAGTACGTCCATTTTATTGTTAGGAGCTGAGCATCGCGCCACAGGCTGGAAAACACACCTGAACTCTCCCGTCAACAATCGAGCATCGTGTGTGCAGTGTGTGTTTATACACTTCATCACCGTCTACCATCATAATATCCTGCACTGAGGCTGTCATTACTGTTACGCTACTGACTTTGAGGGAAACTTTCCAGAGCATCATCCACAGTCATACGGAACACTCCCTATAGCTGGATAAAGAACAAATCAAACATACAAGTGTATAAAGAAAAATTAACGAAGTATGAAAACAGAAAATGAAAAGTGCTTTCACACGGGTTCGATTGACATCACAGTATGGTTTGCTTGAATGTGAAAGCTGTTTTCCAAAATCTGGTGTACCAGTGCAAGAACCGTATCAGTGTTGTGCTGAATAAAGCGAGAGTTCATGTGAACAGTTTGCTGATTCACAATATTGGAGAGGGTTTCTTCCCTGGCCCCTCTTCCACAGACTCTGCTGACGTGTCTATATTTCACAAAATATAGTGAAACATGAAACGTGGGGTTTTTAGAGGAATAAACAAATGACGCGCTGAAAGAGGGATGAGAGCAGATATAATAATCCCGTAGTTTAAAGCTGCAGACAGAAACACACAACCTCTAAAGTAAGAACAACTCACATGTTCATTCTTCAAACACAATTACACTTTGAGATGTTCATATTGTCTGAATGATTGTGAATGGAGTTATGCTTATGATTATGTTTTACTCTCAGATCAATATGTGAGTATTTGAGTTTTTCAATGTGTTTCTTCCTCAGAAATGGATCAAACTCTATATTTGGTTCTTCTTCTCATCGGTGAGTGTGTTTGTGGTTTTATTTCTGGTTTATAGTTTCATCAGGTTTGACTCTGTTATGAAAAGCATTAAAGCAAAGCCTCTCAGCATCATGACATTTTTAACCTTATGTCTGTAAGACTGCAGTCACACTTTGTCCATTCAGAGACAATATTTACCACCTTTAGTTTGATTTTAATGTGTGTAACAGTTCTTTGTTCAGAGAGGAAGGAGGCGGGACCCGGTGGACATTTTTAACAAACTTTAATAACCAAATAAAACAAATACAAAATAAACATAATGGACAAAACATAAAGTCCAGGCCTGGTCCTCTCTCGTCCTTCACCGTCGCTGCTCCTCCTCTTATGCCTCCGTGAGATGAGAAACCGGTGGCGTCGCAGGTGACGCTCATTATCCATCACGCCACCGGCTCTCCTAACACTCTCACAGTCCCTCGACCTGCCCTGCTCGCCACAATGTGTTATGTTTTTCAAGTCTTATAAAATCTATTTTTATTAATACAATAAATAAATCAATACATTTGATCTGATGTCCATTACAATGGACTAAAATTAAGATTAAAGACTTAAAGACATTTGTATTTTGTCTCATTATGGAAGCCTTATGAACTGAGAATATGATCTTCATGTTATTAACATATTTCAAATCTGAAGCGGCTCAGATGATCTGGAACCCGATGGCGACGCTGGGACTGCATTGATTGGACCGTTTTGTTGATTCACTGATCATTTAATTTCGGACATTTATAACAATGATAAGTTATGCATTTATAGCCTAAATATGTATTAAGCATTTACATTAAGACCACATAACAGTCAAATATTTCACATCACCTTTAAAAGACATTTTCATAATGCAGACCAATTTTCTTTTATAAATTGACTTGCAAATAGTTCCTCTCTCTTATCTATCATATCAAATCCTTGCATTAATCATCAGTTTTATGAATGGACTATTTTAAGGATTATTGTAACCTGATCACGCATGCCGTCACTAAACACAATTTCAATAAGCCATTTTCTTTTTGTAATTGTATTTGTTTGGTTCACATAAAACCAAAGTCTAATCTGACTGTAAACTGTAGATATGTGTTGAAATGTTGCGTATACTCTGTCCAGCTGATGGCGCCCATCGACAAGAACATCACCTGCACATGTCCACACACACACACACACACACACACAGACAATAGGTTTATCATCAATACTCATTAAACACACATTACATGTTGTTGTTGTTGGAGAAAATCAGCCTTTTATAGAGTTGGATGCGTTTCATTAATGCTTCTTCAAGCTCTCAGGCTTCAATCTGCACATAGTTCATATAATGTGGGCAGTTTATAAGTTAGAGATCTCATTTATCACGTTGCACGTCTTCTGGAAAGACAGAATTAGTAGACATTTTAGAGTGCTGATTCACCAAAATTAAATTATTATTTTGTCTTACTCATTGAGAAACCTCTGCTGGCATTCCCATTCATCTCAATAGCTCTTCAAAAAACTGAAAAAAACTTTCTACTGCAACTAGACTAGAAGATACAAATACATATTTGCAGTTAAAGTAAATGAGCCAAACATGCCAAAACCAAAGGGATCTTTTTAAATTTTTATTCCAGCAACTGCACTGACAGGAAACACTAATACAATAAAGCCGCATTGTGAGGATTTCCATTGCATTACCTGGGAAGTCATTTAACGCCAGCATGAACTGCATACACATGACATTTCTCGTCACAATTTACAGGAAGTGTGCGGATTCTGTAAGAGATTTCCTTAGAAAGTAATGAAATATCATTCCCCAGGCGTGCTGTGGACAACCCACACTAAATCCAGAGTAAACATTTCACATCGATCCTGTTTATTATAAATTATTATTTATAAATCCCATCCATTAAAACAGCACTCAGACCCACTCGATCCCACCGCAACACTCATCATCTCCCGGTGGAGATCATCATACAGCAGCTTCACCCTCATCGCGCTGATGACGGGACAGGAATTCATGCCGAATATTTGCCAGGAAATAGTTTTTAGATAAAGAAATCACCTGAAATATCATTGAAACCATGAAACTAAAAACGACCCTACATTTCAAACACAAACTTCCTGAGAACCAGAAAGAATTGGAAAAAAATTGGAAAAAAAGACAATGGGGAAAAAGAGGATTTTTTTTTTCATTCACCAAAACATTTTTGTGTCAGGATTATTTTTCTTAACCAAAGTTGTATAAGGATAATTCTAAAATATGTTTTGAAAGATATAATATTAAATGTTATACTTATATGTGGGTAAAATAGTAATATCTGTACACCATCAAATTTTCATATTAATGTGTTCTTGGGCCAATATGTCATGACACAAAGTGTAATGATAAGAGTAATAATTGGCAATATTTTCATAACAGTATTTAATATTTCATAATATATTATTGATGCATAATTTCTTTCCCTTTTCACTTATATCTCCCAACATGCCTGATAAAGTCCTGGTGTGCTGAACATCAGTGCTGTTTTGAGAAGTTCATTTATGACAAACAATTAGAAAATTAACCCCATTTAAAATATAAATCTCTGGAAAGCACTGAATGTGCTCTTTAAAAGGTAAACAAATTCACATTCAGGAAAACAAATCACCCTTTGTGGGGTTTTTTCAGTTGTTTAATTTTTATTGATTTCATTTCATTTAATGTATTTATTTTACCATTTATGATGCATTTCAATTGGCTTCTCATCAACTAGTGATTTGCGACCCACAGTTTATCTGATTTTAATAGATTCTCTGCGGTTGAGTCAATGATTCAGAGACGCGTTTGTAAATCTTGTCGTTTGTTGTGCGCGTCTAATGTGAAAACCAGCTTAATAGTGAGGGAAAATTGCTTAGAAACACGCAGACACAACAAACAGTGTGATGGGAACAGTGAAAGGTCTTGAAACGCAAAAAGTGTTTCCTGTAGTTCAATAAGTAGAGCACTGGTGTTTACAACATCAAGGTCACGGGTTCAATTCCCAGGGAAAGCAAGAACTGATTAGAATGTCAATGTGTTTCTTGAATGTAATGCAAGTCGCTTTGTATAAAATGTAGAAGACCATGGCGTGTGTGTGTGTGTGTGTGTGTGTGTGTGTGTGTGTGTGTGTGTGTGTGTGTGTGTGTGTGTGCTGACACGCGTTTGTACAAGCAGCTGTGTGACTTCAGGATGCTGATTCAGAAATTCCTAACAGGAGGTGTCGGCTTGACCGAACAATCCCCTCCGACAGGTGCGCGCGCGCCTTGTCCTCTCATTGGAGGTGTGTCACTGACCGGATATTTCGAAATATATTAAGACACAGATCAAATAAGATATGATGAAGGCAAAGGCAGGAAAGAGAGACTCCACCTCTTCATGCATGAGAGACGGAGGGAGACAGACTGACAGCACGCAGAGACACGAGCAGAGACACGGTCTCTGAGACGACAGCGCCAGGAAACACTGAGCAGAAAGCAGCTGTTTCAGCCACTGGAAGTCACAGAAGGTACGAGCTGTTTCAGGTCTTCTCTGTGTCGGTCATTCTGGTTGAACTTCATGACTGTGATTACAGCGACAGATGTTGAGAGAGAGATGGTCAATCATCTATTACTTCTCTGTAGAACTCTATACAGTCCCATATCTGTATTTTACACATTAGATAAATGTACAGGATACCTGACTTTAAAGCATTCAGTGTACGCATTTTGACATTATGGGAATCAAACCCATGATCTTGATGTTGCTAGCACTACCTACCATCTGAACTACAGATATCATTCTTGGTAATAGTTTAAGTGAACTTTATTCTTTTATATTGCAAGTTTTTGAATGTTTTACAGAAGACAAATTAATCTGCGTACATGACATTAATTTGGTTCAAAAAGTATAAAATAATATTAAATGCAAAGATTTGGATTGGATAAATTGGATTCGAGTCAACAGCTCATTGAGAGTGTCATTGAGCTGGAGTACGTTATGAAACAAACTCTTGGTATCTCTTTTTGTTAAGATTAAAATGTCAAAATTTTCCCATCTTTCTAAGCTGTCAGTGAGATAGTGCTGAATTTGGTGAACCTGTGATGAGGTTTCTCAGCTCTGTTCCTTAGTTGGGTTTCTATTGATCTCCATAAAGCCACGGTTTCCTCCTGATCTCTCTCCGTTTCTCCTCTAATCTCCTCCATCTCTCTCTAAAACACATGATTGTGTGCAGAACTCAAACGGGTGGATGTGTTTCTCCATCACATGATCCGCTCTGGTCTGTCGTGTCTGTGGATCTGCGGCGCTTCACTGACACTAACGTCAATCCAGACTTCATTCCCCCAATCAAAGATATTCCCACTGTCTGAATCGCTCTATAGTCATTTATATTTATGCATTTGGCTGACACTTTTATCCAAAGCAACTAACATTGCATTCAAGGAACACATTGAATCAGTTCTTTTATATAGTGACAATAAGCTGTTCATCATGTAGAAAACAGTGTGTGAACGAGTGATTGATTTCAGCCGCAGCTTCAGTATCTGTTGATAATCTGAATCAGGGCTTCGGTTTCTAGAGAATTTACATTTACATTTACATTTACTCATTTAGCAGACGCTTTTATCCAAAGCGACTTACAATTTGAGGAATATAGAAGCAATTTGTCCAAAGGATACAAAAACACATAAGAGCGTTTACAATACAAAGTTTCAAACATTCTGAATACAAGTAGCACAAGCATGGGGAGTAGAGAAAAGGGAAAATGTTTTTTTTTTTTGTTTTTTTTGTGAGTGCATGTGTGTGTCATGTTAGGTGCTCATGGAAGAGATGCGTTTTTAGTAGTTTTTTAAACCTCGACAGGGAATCTGCATTCCGGATGAGGGCAGGGAGTGAGTTCCACCAGCCAGGGGTGGTGAATGAAAATGTTCTTGTGATCGTTCTTTTTCCTCTCTGTGGTGGAACCACGAGTCGCCGCTCGTTGATCGATCGAAGGTTTCTGGTCGGTGTGTAGAGTTGTACCAATGAGTGGAAATGTTTGATAGGAAAGAAAATCTGATGAGAAACTGAAGTGATGTCATCGAAATCATTGATCCTTATTGGAGGAAGTGAAAGACTACATTTTTGAATTCTGAATATGAAAGTTATCATTATTTTGGAGCATGAGAACAGTCACACTAAGAGACAAAAAAAGCTTGCAATCGCATTTCTTCTCTATTGTGAAGTATATCCAAGTGAAATGGCTTCTGAAAAAAGAACAAGTGAAGAACGCAAAGAAAAAAAAGGACTTTTGACCAGCTCTCCTGTGCGTTTAAGGCTTGATTGTGATTCATGTGCAAACACATTTACACTCCCTTTTTGCTGCAATAAAAGCCTGCAAACACGTTTAATGACATCCCATTAAAAAGAAATGCATCACTCTATGTAAACAGTAATAATTAAGTGTAATTGGACAAACATAGTAAAAGTAGCTCAGTCCAGTATAGATCTGCACACTAATGTGATGCATTAAGTAAAAATTACAACGTGTATGTGCTATGTCACTTTTTTAAATAACCTACAAATACTATAATACGTGCTTCATAACCTGTGCTCTGGACTTTAGGTAATGTTGTCGATGTCGGGATAATTTTAGAGAATTTTATCTGTCATCCAGGATAAAGTGTGGTTCACGCCGTCACACACAGATGTTATCAGGGTTTTCTGTGCACATTGTTTGAATGTTATTATCTGCGTAAAGCATGTTACGGCATGCAAATTCTTTTTCAAGCCAGTGCTGTGCCTTACAACATCTGCTTAACCCGAGCTGTTTGATTTGGTCTGATGGACACCAGAATAATATACTCTGTGCTATCCTGTAAAAGCTGCATTTATGTCTGCAGTTTCACACAAAGCCACAAATGCGTGTGTGTTTGTGTTGTGTGTGTGAAGTACATGCTGTGATTTGATTCAGAATCAGGTCTGTGCACAGGTGTAGCCGCTCATGAACGTGTTCTCACCGAGGGTGTGTGTTTATAGTGGGTGTGAGAGGATTTTCAGGTCTGTTTGAGGTGTATGTCTCAGACATCATTAAATCTCTGAGACAAACACTTCACACAGTCCAAAGACTGGCCACATTCAAACGGGAAAGTCAAAGTCAGTCCAAGCTGTTGAACTTTACTTGAGCAAATCTTGCTATCATTCCTAGCTTTCTTCTGTCTTATCCCAGTTTTGGAAGGCTTTAGTTGTGGTGGAAGGAAAGAGTTGTGAAAGATTTCTGCAGTGCACTGATTCTAGCAGTTCATGTCTGGTCTCGCTATCAGGAAGCACTAACGGTTGACATACTGTTCCCAGTTATTCCAGCTTCTGCTCCACTTTCCCATGACTGCCTTCAAGGAAATGATTGTCTGTTTTTTCAAAAGTGATGTGTTGACTGTTTTATAGCACAAGAAACTTATGTAATTGTATGACTTATATCTGCAACGAATTCAATTGTTTACAGATTTACTTATATCTAGTGCAAATGTGTTGCAACTGAACCATCGACACTAATAGCAAAATGTTAAATTATTTGTTAGTCTGTTCTACTGTGTTAACTGTTTTTATAGGCAAACTGTACAGATTTAGATTGAGTCACAGTTAGCTTTCAAACTGACATTTTTCTTTTTTTTCACTCTGTGTCACGTCACTACTTGTCCTTATGTGTATTAATGAGTCAGCCCTTTGCTCTTTTTTATTATTGATTAACCCTTAAATAAATAAATGTTTCAAGTCATCACATATTCGGGTCTTAAAGCTACCTGGATCTATGTATAACACTGAAAGATCCCCACCTGTCATGATAATATAAAACTCTCTTGATTTTAGAGTGGCAATTACAGAACAATAATTAAAGCATATTTCCCTTCCATAGTTTCCTTTTGGATATTAGAAGGGTTTGTTTTGAGCAGATATTGAAACACCATCATGGTTCTCGACAGAGCTCCTTTCCCAGTACGTTCAGCATCTGACTCATATTTGATATCTCGACCAAATTCCCAAAACAATAATTTTCAAGGTCTTCAAAATTGATATTTTCAGACATCTTCTTCACCAGATCCATGCTGAAGTGATTGTTACACTAATAATTGATTGCATTCAGCACATCTCTGCAGTAAATGCTAATGATGCTTCATACTATTTTGTTTACTACCTGTGAAAACTATGAGTGAAACATCACTTTATAATTCTGTATCAGACATTACTATCTTGTAGAATATAGGCAATTGCACTTATTCAGAGTTACATATATTTTGTGCAAAAAAAAAATTGAGTCATTAGCGAGTGTGCACAATATTTTACAAAAGTAACAAATAGGAAAACAGGGATTATTTTATGTTTTTTTTTGAATAACTTAAAATGAAGGAGGAGGAGGAGGGTGGTGAATGACGTCCCGGGTCACTAAAGACCCAAGGTATGCATTGAAGAGTTTTAAACTAAGCACTCATAAATCAGAATTGTGTCTTACTCATTGCGTCAACTAATTTGAAGTTAATAAGACTGCATTTTCTTTTTTAAAAGAACATCCCTGAAACAATGTAAAAGTTGTGCATGCATGAGATTTAAACCCTTTTCAAAGCAGTATTCAGGAAATCACAAAAAAAGCCTGAAATTTTTTTTGAATAACATTTTTCAAAAGCCCTTTAAATACTAAGTGTGTTTTGTTATTAATTATTTTTAATATTGTGCTGCTGTTCGTGTGATCCTATTGTGAAAAACAGACTTTGAGACATGAAAACATGTTGTGAGCAGGAATTTATTACGGTGTTACTTCGACTCAGAGACATCAACGATCAGCAACAATGGAGACATGCTTCATGTCAGCGCACAGCTCTTCATGGCTCTCAGCATGCATGACGTAAGAAATTATGCAGCTGAATTCTTTTACGAGTATTTATGTTTGAATTCATGCAGATGAGTGTCGATGTCCAAGTACCTCAAATATTACACAAGAGGTTGTCAACAGCTAAATTTAATATCGCGTGAAGCTGTAATGCGGTTTGTGGAGTTGTTGAATCTGCTGATCTTCTCAGATTTAATTTCTTTTATCTAGATTTATGTCTTATCTTCAGTTGATTTCATCTAAGGCTGTGACTTAAGTCATTTGTAGTTCTTGTATTTCTCTTTCCGCTCTGCTTGTCATCAGCCAGCATTCAAATGTTTTAAAGAATATAAGAGCATTATATTCTTTTATGTTATAAATCATTGTTCCTATGTGCCTAACGTTGAGTTGATACAAAGTTGAAAGAATGTTTCAGGAACATCACACTAGATTTTTTAAACAACATTCCTCCAACATTAAGAAAACTGGACAATTTTTCCATAACAAATCAGAATGTTGAGGAAAAGTGCTTAGAATAAAAGCACTTTCAGTTGGCTGGGTAGTAACTGGTTGAGATCTTCCATGCTTGAATGTGTATGAGATTTGAAAGCTACAGCAGGTAAAGCTTTGTATGCATTAACAATCCGCTTTTGTGCTTCAGAAGTCAGTCATGCCGGGTTGAAGCAACATGAGTGAGTAACCGATGACAGTTTTCATTTCTGAGTGAACAATGGCCTTAATGATTCAGATCTTTCTCCTCAAGACTCTTGAGTAACCAACTTTGACCAGTTTCACCAATCTTCCCTGGACTCATCATCCAATCTGACCACAAAAGCCCTTCAGAATGAAAGGCTAGACGAGACAGTTCATCACTGAATGATGATTAAAGACAAACGCCCCGATGACAAACTGCACATTTTAAGGTCAGGAGGAAATCAAGGCTTCTTGCACAAGCACTGCTTCTAAAAAGCTCTTCAGCAACAAAGATCATGTGTGTGAACTAGTTCACATCTACATTCAAGAGTGTCCTGATACAGGAATAAAGCGCTTGATTGAAATCTCTGATGTGGTTTGCCCAGCCGTGTGAATGTTATCTGTCGAGAGTTTCTTCAAATGCCACAGAGTTTCTTTTAATGATCTTAAGCCTTTGAGCTTGCAGAGTTCAGTTTTGTAAAGTGCGAAACAAACGTGAAATGCATTGTGGGAAAGCATCATGTCCCTCCCTCCTCCTCAAATGTTCAAGCAAAACTCCCAGGAGTTCCTCACTGGACAGAGAAGCAGCTCAATTATAAGGGAGTTTCCCGTTGTCTCACTTGTTTTAGTCACCTCATCTTTCCCATAATCCCTTTCGGTGTGATTTCAAAACTGTGATGAATTTACAGTTGCTCTTACTGTTGCGAAAACATGTGGAAATGTTTTTTGCATTTCCAACGTCATTTCATAACGTTGATGACTTTACTATTCCAAACAATGTTACACAAAAAAGTGGAAATATTTATTTGCATTTTGTAGTACTTTGCTCATATTGTATATATTATAGTTTATTTTTGGAATTGTTACTCGATGATTGAGCTGTAATAACTCCTTGAGTTATTTAATACATTAACCTCTATCATTTGCATTCAAACTGAACATTAAAATTAGAGTTTAAAAATATTATTCTATTTTTGTCTAAGCATGATTTTCAGAGTTATTAGCAAGTCACTGAATATTATTTCCGTGTACAGTTGATATAATGTTCAGCAAGACCTCTGAAACCAAATTTCACCAAACATGTGTTTGCTTTAGAAGAATGCACAGGAAAAATCTCACCTTAAGAGCAACTTCACTCCTGAAACCAAATGGATATTTGTTTTTTTAATAATAGAGGTTGAAAGTTATATAGTTTAAATTTAAGTATCATAACTTAATGTTTTATATGTGGTCAGAGTTATTGTCATAGAAAGCTCAGTCAGCATAAATGTTTCACAACTCTTTTCCTGTGTGGGCTTCCTGTAGTGATGAACACACAGATTGTGGGTACATAAGTGGGTCTTCATGCAAACACACATTCTCTGAAGACTGAGTTGGCGCAGGTTTCACATCTACCCTGGCAGTTTTTTTCTAGGCTTGTCCTTCCCTCGATCTTCCCTCTTTCCTCCCTGTCCTCGAGGGCCTCTAATGCACTTGGAATTTATCTGTTCTGGGCATCTGTGTTCTTTCACTCGGTTTGCCGCACTGGTGCCTGTTGAACGGATGGTTTGCGGTCATATTGGATTTGGCCGATGTGATGCGGAGATCTGGTGCGATGAGAATGATCACGTTATGCAGACTCCTGTAATCACTTCAGCAGAACAGAGTTTTTGTAATGCATCAGGGAGCCTGTCAGCGTCTGTCGTCCGCTAATGCCTTCACTAATGTACAGTAAGTGGTTCTGTAGAAGGGATTTTTTTTTCCATCTACTTTTTTTTGGCCGCCACTGTTATCTAAAGACCGCAGACGTCATTTACGGTGGATCACACCCTCTTCATGAGTGCTTAATATATAAGCATCTCCAAAATGCAAACAAATGTGTTTGCTCTTGATTTATGTCCGCTGATATTCAGCTGCAATTTTGGTTTATCAAAATTAAATGTTATATGAGGGCGGGATAGAAACTGGAAAAACTTCACCATCAAGTCATCTGTCATGCGCAGCAGATGTGTGCCAAAAACAACTTTCCTGTAGTAAAGTGAGGAGCTTGCAACATGAAGGTTATGGTTCGATTCCCAGGGAAAGCAAGAACTGATTAGAATGTTAATGCTTCTTGAATGCAATGCAAGTCGCTTTGGATAAAAGTGTCTGATTAAATGCATGATTGCAGAAATGTAAATGTACTTTGCTAAAACCAATGACTGAAATTTCATATTGTACAGTGGTGTCTTAACCAGTAATGTCATGGGAAACTCTTCATGGGATTGTCGTTCATTTAAATCAATGTTTGTAATGTCAGGCTTCTTCTCCGCGCAGGTTGACCTGGTTAAATCTCAATTATTTAAGTTTCTTTTTTTAATCCCTATGGAAGAAGTTAATGGGACAATAGAACCGTCTTTAATTGACCTTTCTCAGATGACTTTAACAAGACGATGCTGACAATGACATTACAGAGATGAGAATGGACTGAGACTGAGCGAGAACACCAGGAATACATGTGAAGGGACTGATGACAGACACCAGACACAGCAGATGATTAATGACACGACACAGGAACAGGAAAAAAAGAAAATCGACATGAAAGCTCTGTGACAAGAGCCAACGCGGCTGAAACATGTCACTGCTCAGCCATGCTTTTATCTACTGACTTATAAAATCCTGGATTGAACGGATGTCATTATCAAATTCAATTAAACATGTTAGAAGTTCATTTGAGCCTATCGGTTGATCAGTAAAATGATGCTCCATCAAATCACTGTCATGATGTAAAAGAAAATCAGAAAAAAACTGCTGTGAATTGTTATATTTCTTTGCAACTTGTATGTTTAATTATTATATTTCTTTATACTACTGCTATTATTCTTTCCTTGAAGTAATTATATTTACTGACAATGTAGATGTGTCGAAGAAAGTCCAGGAAGTAAATAGAGAAATTTACTAAAAGTGACTTTCTATATTTTCAATCTGAACAAAAAACACAAATAGTGCAACATGTAGTGAATATTATCTTGTGCAAAAAAAAAAATACAAACCGTGTAAATGCTTTTTCCATAAAGGGTTTAATGACTATTGGCCACATGTGTAAATTAGCTTTATACTTGTTATTGATTTGGGTTATGCTTTTTCTTATACAAATTTGTCCTTTTGTGTTTCAAGCATGCAAATATGCACAACCATTTTCACTTTGCTCCATTCAAAGAGTCTCAGTCTTTAAAGATTAAATTGCTTACTACTTGTGACCAAAAGGTGGCGTTGTTTCCAAATTGATATTTTGAGGTCAGTGCGTGTGACAGAGTTTGGTGTCATTATGCTAAAGTCTTGCAAAGTTTAGCCTTAGAATCAGCTCCGCACCATGCCATCAAATGCATTGAGGCAAAAAGATTTTAAAAACGTTTTGCCGGCATAGTCTGAAGATAATCTGAGCTGACATTAAAAAAACGTAGGTTTTCAAAAAAAAAAAAAAAGGTAAAATGCCAGACAGCATGTTTACTGGATTATGGCCGTTTTTTCTAAAACATGAATCAAAATTTTAACATCAAACTTTTGATTATATTATTTTTGCTTTGCCACAACCAATATGTGTGTCTAAATCAAGCAAGACAGCGACTTCACTGACAAAATGCTCTTTTTTTCCTCCTTCAGATTCACAAAATGGCCTTGAACTACAGTGATCCCCAATTCTCCCTTCTCCAACACGTCACTCCGTCCCAAAATCCAGCCAATGCAGGCACAATCTTGAGCAACAGCGGCGGGGCGATTGCCGGTGCGACCATCCTCGGCCTCGTCTTCCTGCTTGGCGTTCCTGGGAACATCTTCATTGTCTGGAGCATCCTGGCGCGAGCACGCAAATGTTCCGTCACCACCCTCCTGATCCTAAACCTGGCCTTCGCCGACGGGTTCCTCATGCTGCTGACGCCCTTCTTCGTGGTTTATTTGGCTAAGCGCAGTTGGATTTTCGGTCTGCCGCTGTGTAAAGTGCTGTTTTACCTCTGCTGCGCCAACATGTACGCTTCCGTGTTTCTGATCATGCTGATGGGTTTGCACAGGCTGGTGGCCATAGTGTGGCCGAAACGCGTGGCTGCTCTGACAGACCGCAAGATGCTCATTAAAGTGCTGGTGGGACTCTGGGTCCTCGCTCTGGGACTCTCAGCACCCGTTCTGGTTTTCAGGACTGTGGACACCCCAGAAAACACCTCCAATCACATATGCGACTGCAAACACCCACCACTACAACCAGAATATGTGAGTCTGCTGCAATAATTAGAACTGATTAGAATGTCAATGTGTTCCTTGAATGCAATGTTAGTCGCTTTGGATAAAAGCGGCTGACAAATGCAGAAATGCAAATATTTCAATCCGAAAAACCATCACATACACTTCCAAGTAGTGCCTTTAGAATCAGAACTTTCTATTCATCCAAAAATCATGAAAAATAGAACAAAATTTCAATGAAACAGCATAACCGTTTTCAGAATTGATAATCATGAATGCTTGCTGAACAGTAAATCAAATTAAAATGATTTGTGAAGGTCATGTGACACTGAAGACTGGAGTAATGATGCTGAAATGTTAGCTTTGATCAAAGGAATAAATTATACTTTACAACATTCACATAGAACACAGTTCTTTTAAATTGAAATAATATTTGACTATTTCGGTTTTTACTGTATTTCTGATCAAAGAAACGCAGCCTGTTTTGTTCCTTCAAATTGTTTGGGAAACTGGGATACTTTTCATAATTCATTGACAAATATAAAGTTAAAAAGAACAGATTTTATTTGAACACGTATTGTTAGCGTAGAGGCCTTCCATGCCAGAGACCCAGGTTCGAAAGCTTGCCTTTGAGCTGCTGGAGTAGGACTGATTACATATATAAATGACTTACGGTGACTTTCAATCAACTCTTGCATTCTTGCTGAAAAGATGTATAGGCCTACTCACCCACAAATTGGAGACCCCAAACTTTCATTTATTTGACTAAAAATGATAGTTTAAGATTTACAGTTTAATAATAGTTAATGGTGTTAAAAATGATAGAAATCTATAGTTTCTATACATTCTCGGTTGGGACTGTGAAATGACATGACTGTTGTTGTTCATCTTTAGGAGGTGATGCACTACGGTATGGAAACATTGCTGGCCTTCTTGTTGCCGTACGGTGTGATCATAGGCAGTTACGTGTGCATCTTGCGTAGAATCCGCAAGACACGCTTTCGCAGACGCATCCGCAGCGAGAAACTCATCCTGGCGATAATAGTCACTTTCGGCCTGTTCTGGCTGCCGTACCACATTGTAAACATGGTGCAGGTGCGTGCTAAACCTCAAACACAGTCAGGAGTGTCTCAAATGTGAAGGTTCCGTAATAATTGTGTTTTCTTCACACAGGTGGCTGCTGCTTTACATCCAGAAGGGTCTGCGGTAAAATCAAGGTGAGTAACTAAGAAAGCGCTCAAGGGAATCACAGTACCAGTGGCTAATTTACAAAACTTATTTCTGTTCTTCCTCTGACAGGCTATATCGGATCCGGGCATCACTGCGAGCGCTCACCTCCACTGTGGCCTTCGTCAGCAGCTGCATAAACCCGATCCTCTACACTTTCGCCGGAAAGTCGTACATCCGGAAGGATGGCCTAGCTTTCATGGCGCGGCTGTTCGAGAGAACGGCGGTAGATACGATGCGGAAGACCCGGAGGAGCAATCAGAACAGCCGAGAGAAGGACAACGATGAAGGAGAAAGTCTCAAAGAAAAAGACTCAGATTCCATCACCACTCCTCACGCAAGCTCTGTTACTAAAGCTTTGCCACAGATAAACGGAAAGTGAGCATTTGGCTCTGACATTCAATTTACAGTGACAACTGCGTTCCACATTGTTCCAGTGTTGGATGGTTGGTTACTCAAGATAGATTGTGATTTAGAAACAGATTAAAGTAAATCCAAGTTTCTTTTTTAAAAACAAAACTGTGTACCAATTGTGTACCCCCAAAAACACAAGAAAACGTGAAGATGAGTGCCTAAATAAGCCATCATCGGACTTAAGACCGAGGCAGCCGCAGAGCCTTTACTCGCTGAACAAGGAACAGGTTCAGACATGGAAAGTCCACCGAATACTGTAAGCTGTATTCATTTCAGCGCTTTCATCTGCTCCATGTCTTTTCCCAGTAGATTGCGTCACACAACCGAGAAACAGATGAAGCGTTACGGAAAGAGACCGCTTGCTCATCACAGCGAACGGTTTGCATGGTTGTAAAAAGAGTGTTAGTCATGAAGGGTCAATTCATTTGTATGACTCGAGTTGTCTCAGAACGGATCCCTTCGTTTTGTGTTGGCTCCACATGCACAACATCCCACAGGTACTGGATGGGAAGCAGAAATGATTTGTTCACCTCCAGAAACTGTTTCTGGTTTCAAATTTCATTTTTGAATTTTGTGAACCAGTGACTCAGACATGAAGACTCGAGAGGTGAACTAATCATTTATTTTTCCAGTACGGACTGCATAGCTTCAGTCTATGGTGCTGTGACACGACAAAGAACGAACAATTCGGATCAGGAGGCGAGGGGAACTTATACACTCCATTGCCTGAAGACCCAGACAAGCAATGAAGCAATCATTCCGGGTTCTCATACTTTGACTATTATCTTTTTTTCTTTTTCTAAATATGATTAAAATGTGCATAAATGTGTGTTGGGGAATTTGGCTATCAACATTTATATTGTATTCTGAACATTATGAGGCACTTAATGAGGTAAATCAAAGTTTGAGGATTTATCAGATTTATGCATGTCTGAATCACTGAAATGTTTTCACTATTTTTAATTTGCAATTACATATAACGGCATCATTCATATTAAATGTGATGTTTTAAACCGATGTCTGCGTTTTGTGAGCTTGAAGTACTTCTCACTGTGACCCATATAACAAATTAAACATACTTTCATGGAAATGTTAAAATGTAAAAATGTAAAATTTCTAAACAATTCCTTCAAAAAACTGCTGTTAACCAGCAGAATCACTGAAGATGAACAAGAGCCATAAGTGACTTCTGCCACAGCCTTAGATAAAATCAACTGAAGATAAATAACCACATTAAACCTCTGAAGATCTCAGCAGATGAGGATTCATCAACTCCACACATTACTAACCAGTCACACGTCTACAGAAACTCTTCTTGATAATCAACAGAGGTTCGGATGTGGATGTTTAGTTGAAAAGGTTTTGTTTGAGGTCAGAGTTTGCTTTAGTTGGACTCTTCACTTTTTCCTAGATTATTTTTCAGCAGTTGTATTTGTGTTTAGAAAACGATCCTGCATTGATAAAGAGATTGGCCAAAGCAGATCAGCATATTTTTTTTAATGTCCATGTTTAACAACTGTATTAAAGTGCTTTAAACAGCTGCCTTCCCTGTACTGTCATCATTATAGGTACGATCCCCTTCTAAGTCTAAGGGCAGAAAGGGGAACGTGACTGGTATTGCAGAGAGAGAATGAGAACACTGCCATCTCCAGGGCCCAAGGCAGGTTCATAAAAGCACAATGTCACCAACATAAACTGTAGGATGACAACAAGCCAGGGCTTCAGGAGGAGGCAGGCATTGGCCGAATCAAAATACAACTATTCCTAAGGTTTTTGAGGAGTAACTTATCTGCCTTTGTTAAATATACAGACAATTCACTAATTAACTAAAAGTCCTCTAGTCTAATAAAACACAGAAGAAAACATTGGTCTGAAAAGAAACGCATCCAACTCCCTACAAAATGTTCCCGCATAAATGATTTAGAATATTGATCAATTAAAAACATAATATCTGAGACTCACTCACACATAAAAAAAACAAACAAAAAAAAAGACCAGTACAGCTAACACCACATAGCACAGGATACTCAAACATCTGAGGAAGCGCCGGAGGATTTCATTTATACTCCTCTTAATGATCTGGGACAGGAATCAGGTGACAGTCATTAGCCTGCTAAAGAGACAGCAGATGGAGCTAGAACACAGAACACATATTAAAAAAGACCCACCTGCCACACACAAATGATTGAGGGAAAAAAGTTTTGGCATTGCTATGGATGTGACACTATTTTATATGTTAATGTTAGTTAATTAAAAAAAAAAAACATGTACATCTGAAACCATTCAGATCATTTCTTTGTCAAGGCATTCATTTCCTGAAACACACATGCGCGCATTTGAGAAATTATTGTAAGATCAAATGTAAGATGATTTCACTGCAAAATGTGGTTAATGAGGCCCCAGATAATGTTTCACAAAGGGAGAAATGCATAACAAAAAAATCTTATCAGAACAAGTTCTGGCCAGTTCTGGATGTTAGAAGTTCTGAGAACGTTCCCTGTTAGCTGGGTATTGGTTGTTAATGTGTGAATCATAGTCTTCAGAAGAAAGGATAACCTCTTTACAATGAAATATGAAGTCTTTTTGTGCCTATTTTTATGGCTACGCAGAGTAAAGACATAAAAAAGTAATCCATTTGACCAGTATGACCAATATGCCACAAGCAAAAAAAACATAATTTAGTACTTCATTTAAAAAAAAAAAACAAAAAAAAACTAATCTCTAACATGCATTCACGAGAACACCATGATACAGGAATGTTCATCAGAGATTAACAGAGATTTAATGTAAATAAAGGGCTAAATTATGTTGTTGTTTTTAATTCCATAAACAAAGCATTTGCCCTGCTTCATACAATTGAGGTAATATCACTGCAGTCACGTGTTACTTTAATGTGTTTACTACTACCTTGAAGGTGGTAGTTGCGTGGCTGTCAACTCAGAGGATCTAAATCTCCCAGAATTCATCAAAAAGATCTTCATCTTTAGAACACAAGTTAAGTTTTCAGGGTTTAGAATTTGAGGGTGACAGTTTTCATTCTTTAGGTGATCTGACCCTTTGATTTTATCTTTCCAATTGGCCGTTTCACGAGTTCTCATTGCTTTCTGAGGAGCGCTTTAATTTGGCCCAAAACTCAGAGTACTCCCACCAAACAGTTGCAAACCCAATGCGGGACAGCAGCCAGGAAGCGATACTGACAATCCACAAATGGGTTATCGTCCATAGTTAGGGTGTTAGTCGCTGGACCAGGCTCTTCAGATAGGAGTTTGATAGTCATTGCATTGGATTGGTAAACGTCGCCAGTAGTTGGCTGGGGATGGTCACGTACGGGGAAAGCAGAAGAGATGGCACTGATGGTTACCGGTACACAGATAAATGGAGATGGCACTGTTGTGGTGATGAAAACAAGATCGATTCAGAAATGGATAACATGTGGGAGAGGATGGTATATTGTTACTGTGGTGGTGAAGGCAAGATGGATGGAGAAAAAGAGCTCTTGTGGGAGCAGAGAAGGTAACACTGCTGCCGAGGTGGATGCAAGTTGGACGGATGGAGAGCGGATAAGAAAACACTGCTGTGGCATTGAAAGATCAAAGACTGAAGATGGGTGACAGTGTGTTGCTGCAGGAGCAGGTGGAAAACCTCCCGCTGTGGCAGTCAAGTAGAAATATGTCACTATTTTAGTGGATTAATGCTGTTAAATCAGAGCGGATACAGTGAGCCTGTAAGTTTGAGAACTGCAGCTACAGGATCATTGGGGATCATTGAGCTTCTTTGATATGAAAGCGATTTGAATGAATATAGCTTTTGAAGGCCTCTGATTCTGGGAAAGGCCTTTTTGAATCATAGCAGCTGTGGTTGCTATGATTTGTGGTGGTTTTGGAAACAGAAATGTTGAAAAGACTTTAGTTGTCAATGAATTGATCTCAGGCAGAAATCCAGAAAAGGCATCTTGGGAGAGTCATCGTTGCGAGACAGCCTTTAAAATGCAATGCATGGTTGATTTGTTGTCATAAATTACAATGCTGTTGGAGGACTATTCATTCCTCGTTGGAAGGCTGCTATGACAGGAGGATAAAGCTAAGCTCAAACTAGAGCTTTGGTCCTCTATAGTGTGTGAATCAAAGGCACAAAGGAGAAGAAATGTGAGATTTACATAAGGTATTGCAGGATTATGTGCAAAGAAAAGTTAAAGTGATTGAGCAAAGAGAGCACTTCACATTTAGAACGGACTCTAGGAGGATGTCCACCACATTACCAGAATTTTGCTTTTGCAGATGTGGCTGAACCCATGATTTTCCTGTGCGATTGGAATCCCGAGCTTAGTATAAAGCTTTTGGACTGTGAGAAGATTGGGGCACGACAGGCCTTATAGTCAGAAGGGGAATCGCTCCCTAGGCCAAAGGATTGCAATAAAGATTCCTCGATTGTTCTTTGGATGGGAAGAAGAGGTCGATTTCTAATATGTTGGTAAATTGGGCCTTATGCATAACAAAGAGGAACACCGGCGAGTCAGCTGTAGAACCATTCTTGACCTGCGCTGAGATTCGAATCGAGGTCTCAGGTGTGGGAGGCGGGTGCCTTAAAGATGCTGGAGACCGCATCCTCTAACGACAGACTCTAACGCAGGGAAGTGAGGTTTACACACACAGCTCTTACATGTCCCATGACAGTCACACACATTCCTCCTCTCATGCTGACTGGATAGATCATTTAAATGTTTGTTTTTTCTCCCAACTGTCAATCAAATCAAGTTTAAAAATTTGTGATAACTTACTGATGTTAAAGTCTTTATTTTTGGTTCACTCTTATGGTTAAGCTGCTATCAGCTGTTAGCCGTTGCCTTTTGATGCATGTACAGGAAATATGTGTCAAAGCGATAACATGACGCAACAGAGTAAAATCACACGTCTTGCACAAGCACCATTGCTTTTTTTCTAAAGCAGTGTGAATCATTCTACCTAGAATTCAGAATTATTAATCTGATCTGAAAGATAATCTGAGGAAGTTTGTGCTTACAATGTACAACTGCACCACAAGAAAAAAACCTGGTCAGGTTCATTCAGATCACAAAGCCAAAGATAACTGCAGATCCAAACAAAAAACTTCAGGAGAGGTATATTAGTCAAAACGAATCCACTGCACATAAATCACCTGTGTTTGTTTAAAGTTGCGTGCGAACCGTCAAACGCTGATTACCACAGTCTGTGGAAACGGTCACTCTCCACTGTGATGAAAACAGCGAGACGTTTGGAAATCGGAATACACTGCAATTGTCAGTGATCACAGCACTCCTCATCGAAATGAATTCAAAAAGGAGAGAAAGAGAGAGAGAGAGCAAAAAAGATAGAAACTACGATGACAAAATGCACCCAATGCAACCGAAAGAAAAGATACCAACATAATAAATGAAGCAGAAACACATTCTGTACGTGTTAAGTGTTCTTTTCGCCTTCCTGTCTGAAGCAATTGGTTGTTTCTCAAGTAGCGCATATGAAGAGGAAGCGATGACAGAAAAGGAAAAAAAAAACTGTTTAAAAGATGTCAAAGATAAGGAAACTCCTGGCAAGCTGGTTAGAACTGATTCTCAAACAATTACTGCCACGCTAATGTTCTGAGCTGCGACTTTACTGCAAGACGCCCACTGTCTCATTGAGGTAAGACTTTTTAAGGTCTCTATGATGCTTTTTGTCTGTCTGTATACATAGAAATGTATGGATGAGGGGGTTTTGATTGAGATTTCTTGAGGGTAAAATAGACTTGCTGACTTTTTTTTTTTTTTATAAATAATTGAATGAATATATATGTGTGTAATGGTCACATTTCTCATGCTTAAATTTGAAATAGTCTTCTTTAAGATCATTGTAACATTGATACATGAGCAGAGCATCTTATCAGATGAAAATGTGTCTAAAACATGGTTGACACGTTCTTTCAGCAGGAAACTTTTTATTCACTGGACGATTAGTAACATGTTAACACGAATTACTTATAACATTAATTTATATTAACTTCCACAACAAAAAACATTCAGTAGGTCATCATGGAGATAAAAAGTGCAATAACTGCATGTTTTAATTGAGCAACGATGGCAGTGCAACAGATTGTGGTTTGCTGAGTGCTAAAAAACAAAAGTGCAAAAAAACAACACAAATGTCGGTGTTCAGCCTCTTGAGCCGTGCGTGCCATCAGGGGCGACTGGCAATCTGGGGCACCCGCGGTTTATGCAACTTTAATGTCATTATTATGTAATTCAGGGCACAATGTAATTTCTAATGCTGTTTAACAAACAAATACACATTACTGTACTGTTTTCAGTTCATCAGGGATCGGAGAAAGGACGAATGTTTGTCAATATAAAAAAAAAAAATCATATTCACATTGTGAATAACTTGGTTTCCCAAAAGACTTTGGGAAAATTCACTTGAGTAAGAAAATGATTCATAAAAAAAAGAAGGGGAGTTGCCATCCTTGAACAAGAACATGCCAAAACGTGTGGCTACCTCTCAAATGTGTCATTGTTAGGACAGTATCATATAAAACTAACTATAAAAACACTTTTTAGTCCCAGTCCAGCCCTGAGTATCACATTAAGCAACTTTTAAAAATTATAACCAAACCCCTGCACTGTGTTGTTGTTGTTGCACACAAAGCAAGAAAATGCCGATGGAAAGTACGTTGTGGCTTACAAAAAAGAAACATTTTTATTTTTGTCGCCTCCCTGACCATAAACCAGGGTTGTAAAAGGCAAAAAAAGGAACTGCTCTTCGTGTTGGGCAATACAATCACTACTACTGCAAACACAGCAAAAGATTTATGCAGATGAATGGATCCTCGACAGCAACAATGTGTCAGTCCACATTTGGCACATATGACATGATCTGGACCACATAACGCTGGGAATCATGAAACTTTGGTCCGGTCCTATCTGGACCACAAGAAGGCCAAAGCAAAGCCACATGTCAGCCAATAGCAAAGTAGCCAGAACTGGGCCACAAAACATCTATATATTGTATATAGCCTTCTCATCTTCAGCAATCCTGTAATACTATTTGTGGAGTTAATCCTCGTGAGAGATGTATCTTTCATTTCATTCATTATCTTTCATTTAAGCCTGTGAAAAGAAGTCACTTTTTTTCTCTTATCGTTATATTTTAGTTATGTTGCTGCTTAACAGGCTTGTTAAGGCTGACATGACTGTTTATAATATATACAGACTTTGTGCCTCAGATAAGGTCCGTTTCTGGATACTTTTCTCTAGGCTCACATGTGGCATTGCTTTGGCCTGCTTGTGGCCCAGATCTGGCAAATAGGAGCTTATTACACAAGTGACCATCATTCCACACATGCCAAGTGTGGGCCGGATCTGGGGCGAACCAATGTTTCTATCCGTGATGGAACCATAGATTATAATACATAGATATAATACATACATTAATACATAGATTTTCTGTATGTACATTTGCTTGTATTCAAAAGGAAAAGCGATCTTGGCTTTATTTTGAATTTCTTTCTCTCGGCTTACTTTCCACAGAAAACACAAGAAGCCACAATCTTTTAATCAAATGGCTACTCTTGCTCCTACGGACACCCCGGTCCTATCTGGATCAACTCCATCTATCGTCGTGCCCGCCCAACCTTACGCACTACCCCTCTCCCATCAGATCGGGATTGCTATCCTAGTCATCGCCTTCGTGTTTGGTTTCCCCGGTAATCTGTTCGTGGTGTGGTCAGTCCTGTGTCGCGTCCGTGTCCGCTCCGTGACCTGTCTGCTGATTCTGAACCTGGCCGTGGCTGATGCGCTGGTGCTGCTGACCGCGCCACTCTTCCTCCGGTACCTGGCGGGAAAGAGGGGCTGGGAGTTTGGTGGCACTGTCTGTAAGATGGTCCATTACCTGTGCTGCGTCAACATGTATGCCTCAATCTACCTGATCTGTCTGATGAGTATGGACCGCTGGCTGGCCGTCACAAAGCCGTTCGTGTCTCAGAGATTGAGGACCAAGAAAAGGCTCCTGTCTGTCATGTTGGGCATCTGGGTGATGGCTTTCCTGATGGCCTTGCCCATGCCTTTCTATCGGTGAGTCCCAGAGATTTTATCCAGTCGCATTGAAACACAATTCACACTTTGAATTAAGCAGTAACAAGAATTGTTACTGTAAAAGCTGCATAACAAAAAACCCTTTTAACAGGCAGACCCCAAAGAGCTAGTAATGTAAAGGGTGGCCCATCCTATAGGAGACAGAGACAGTTGCCTGCTTGGGGTTTCATTACAGCTTCTGCCAAAACACAATCTTTGTTCTCCATTGACAACATATAATCGAGACCCGGTATTGCACAAGCATTACCTACAGATTTCAAACTGTCCTCAAAAGTGCTCAAGTTCTCAGAAATGCACAAAATGGGCCACAGAAGAGAATTTTTTGACTACTTCCTGTGTTCAAAGCATGTTTGGATGTCAGGGACAGCTCTTCTGCTGCCAAAATTGTCATGTTTACTGAAGAATTCAAAACTGTAAACCCAGAAGCCTATAGAGTAATATAGAATTAATCCTTCAGAAAATAGCTTGTTAGACTAACTCATAATAAAACTGACCTTCCTTTCCACAGTTGAATCGATTGACCTGGTAATTACAGCATTTGCGACCGTAGTTGCTTTTGGGAAACACACCCACATCGGTTCCCTATGCAGAGCTGTGTGGGTTTCCTGCGTTAATGTAACAAATGCTTGTTTACTGAAATCACATGACTTTTCTTATGCACTACGCTATATGGACTGGTTTGAAATCACCAAAAGTGTCCATCACTATACATGGAGTGTGTATGATTTACAAAACCTGGCTGGAGTTTCAGTTAAAACTGAAGGTAGTGAAATCTTTCTTTGGAGCCATTCACCAGATGGGACTCAACCGCCTGAAACAGTTTGTGGCTTGAGTCAGCATAGATGTACAAGTTACTTCATCAAAACTCTGTATGACATGCCTGACAGGCACTTAATTCATATATGCATGACTTCACTGTGTGATTGAGTAACTGATGAGTCACTTTTTGATGTCTGAAAGAAGTTCAGATTATGCTTATTTAGCATTTTAACACATTCTAAGTGTTACTTTTGCAGTATGCTAATATGTTTAAAAAGAAATAGTTGCTGCACGGTGCAGAAACACAGTTTCTTATCAAGCACAACAAACAGCATAGTTTCATTTCATGTGGCCACAGAGCCAAACCACACGCTCCAGTCCTCAGCACAATATTACCACAAGTACCAACGTAACTGAAAGTCACTTAAACGCAGCCTGATTCAAAGCCTAGTTTTACTAAACACAAACAAACTGATTCATGTAGTCCCAACACAAACTGATTCAACTAACTTAATTTACAAATGTAATTATTTTTGATGTGATAAAGTTAAGCGGTTTGACTTCCATTTCAGCAGCAGCCAAAAATACAATTTAAAAATATTCAGAGCTATAGAAAGGTTTCTTTATTTTCACAAGTAAATCTGCTTTCTAAAAGCAACGTCTTCTTTAGAGTCGGTTTTATATATAGCCGTAATATAAACCGTTTCTCTCTTTATATGTTGACTTCTTTCCTCATGCTTTTCATTTGTTCTTTGCACCGCCAGTGCCTTGGTGCCAGTCCGCCCCGGTGTGCCCGTCTATCTGTGTGCACAGCACCACATGCAGAGCAGCACTCATGAAATCTTCCAGTATCTGTGTGAGACTCTGCTGGGATTCCTGCTGCCCTTCTCCTTCATCCTGTTCTGCTACATCTCAGTGATCTGCCGGCTGCGTAGCGCCATGTTCCAGCGCAAAGGAAGAGGAAACTTCCTCATCCTCCTCATCATCGCTGCTTTTGTCATCTTCTGGCTGCCGTATCACCTGATCAACATTCTGCAGGTGAGCAACACCCCACTTAAACTTTAAAATTGGCCAAAGGAAGAACGATTGCTGCTGTGACTGGTTTATTAGTATCTTCCAAAACAGCTACATCGCCTTAAAATTCTTACTCATACATGCAAATATGCACTTTAAGTGTATTGTATGTTTTATACACAACAAAAATAGCCTGTGTTTGATTTAAATTCCAATTTGAGGTTGAATATCTAGATAGTGCGGTGAATTTTTATGGTTATCAATGAATGGGATGCTAAATATCATTTTAACTTTAATAAAAACGTTGTTTTACCTGTTTGAGGTACTCTCCTCCTATCAGTTTCTATGCTCTGCTGTTCTCCACTAATGTAGCAACAAATGAAGACCTTTTATAATATGAAAAAATTTAGTGTACTGATAACATACTGTTCCAATGTCATTGTATGCCACAGCTTATATGACGTGACCTCACAGGTAAACATGCAATCTATAGGTTTACCTTGTATTACACCATATTGATCCTGAAGCACATGTTAAATGCAACCTTATAAACTGATCAAGAAACTGCAATTTAAATTCTTAGGAGAATTAAGGAAAGTGTCTTGTAATTTACTGGATTCAGCCTCATGAACAGCTATAAATGTCTTCACATGCTCTAAAATAATTTTAAACTATCAGATTTTAGTGATATTTTGGCTCAGATTGAAAGTGCTTCTGTACCCATGTTGACTGAATGAGTCTCCTTGCATTCTCATCCTTCTTTGCCAATGGTTTTCTTCTGTGTGAAATATAAAGTATTCACCAACACGGTAATTGTTCTAACATTTTATGTCAGCCCATTTCTCTTTCTTGTTGGTCTGTTCTCACAGGTGATTGGTATGATGCAGGACTCCCCGTCTCTTTTAAATGTGGCAAAACTGGCCCGTCCCAACGTGACGGCGTTTGCATTCATGAGCAGCAGCGTGAACCCCGTCCTGTACGTGTTTACCGGCAGCTCTCACATCCGTAAGGCTGGTCTGGGCTTCATGGCCAAACTCTTTGAGGGAACCAACTCAGAGTCCGGCTCCACGCGCACCAGGTCCAGCCGCGGATCTAATGCAGAGAGCTCAGTTTTCACCAAGCTGTCTGTCAAGCTGAGTCGTAAAGAGGACGGGGCACGAGCTGAGACCCCTGGTGGTGAGGAGGGGGCAGCGACAGGCGTGCACAGAGACGAGATGATGACTCTCACCACCCTGCATTAAAGCTTTCATTTCCCTGAATCCGTCTATAACATTAGTAAAGGCTTTTGGACTCTTATTATCCACTGAAATAGTAACATCCTCTTCTGCACTGAATACTTCATTGTGATTGGCTGGAATGTAGACATTAAAGTAATACATTGTTAGTGAACTATGTGGTTTGTTGATGTACATTCACCTCTGATGACAGTTCGCATTGTGAAAAGCAGCATGCATTTAAATGCGAGTTGTGTTGAATTAAAACATTGATATGCTTTTTTTTTTAATTCATCTTAGTGAAAATTATTTTTTGTTGCTTAATTCCATAAGTGCTTTTTTTTAACAAATACACTTCCAATTAAACACTCTCATCACTCATTTGCTTATGTTCACACATATGAATGTATTACTCTGACGGGAAATTTTTATAGTGTTATTGTTCTAGTTATCTTTTATTACATTTAATTCTGTCTTATATAGGTTTTATTTTCTTGAGCTTGACTTCTAAAATATATTTAAAAAAGCAATGTAAAGGCTGTCTGCAACATTTTTACAATGCATGTCAAATTAATTTGGTGTTATCGTGGAAGGCAAACTGTAAATATTTTCAATAATAAATATAAACTGGGTTTATTTGAGCTGTTATTGTTGACATTCTTTTATGCTTGGCACAACAGATAGTTTACACTTAACCTTCACTCCTTTAAGACAAAACATAATTTCATTTAACTGAGGCTCAAAATGTTGGAGGTCACTGATTCACATTCATCCAGTCATGTCGAATGTAAAGACATGGTTAATACATGAAACTATAAATGAAAGAGAGAGAGGCCACAACTGCAGGAATCCTTTAAATACAAATGAATAATTTAAAAAAAATCTCACATTATACTCTGTTGAATATGGATTAAGAGTTTAGAGAGCAGTTAGTGCGGATCTGAGTTGATAATACAGGAATGCATCAGAGAGAAACGATTTTAAATCACTCGCATATGGTCTTCAGCAGAATTGTTAGAGCATCTGACTCTCATGCTGGAGACCCGGTTCGAATCCTGATCGGGTTGAATAGGATGGGTTACATTTCAACAAGTGTTGTCATTTTAGTTTAGTTATGCATTTTAATTTGTCAAGAGATTTAAAGCTCCATTTTAAAGAGTGTGTGTATGTGCATTTGTGCTCTAGCATATGAGAACAAGTCTGTGATTGAATGTGGAAATAACTAAAGCAAAATAACTGAGAAAAAGGACAATTGTTCCTCAGATGCCATGCTCGTAATTTATAGCTAAAGATCTAGCATCAAGAACAAGGTCTGTCCAGTGCGACTGGACAGGACTGCCACCTGGTGTAAGTTGGACCAGCTGTTCATTTGCTTCGTGGCCTCTAAGGGTGCTCCAGCGTCCAAGCAAACCCTAAGCCAATGGATAGTCGAGGCTATCTGTCTAGCTTATGACTCGGCCAGACATGCCTCTCCCCTGAGGGTCCGGGTCCACTCTACTCGGAGCGTGGCGGCTTCCAAGGCTTTTCTCTGTGGAGTTTCCTTGTCTGATGTCTGTGCTGCGGCTGGCTAGTCCTTGCCATACACATTCATGATATTTTACTAGTTAGACCTCGATTCCACTACAGGAACAAGGGTGCTCTCTCAGTGAGCTGGGACACATCCGTATGCCGGCGTCACTGAGGTGGCGTTGGTATTGTGTTCCCTTAGCGCTTTTGACGCAGCTCGAGTTCCCATGAAAGGGAACGTCTCAGGTTACGTATGTAAGTTCAGCTAACTAAAGTCAAGTTTTCATTACTAAGTTTATTCAGTTGAGAATACTTTATAATTTGTCATTTGTCCAGCCATTAATTATACGATGATTACATCAAATGTAAGTGTGAGTGACGGTCGCAGGTCGGTGACGTCACGAACCAGGTCATAAAAGGAGCGCCAGAACCCGGAGGCAAATGGCTTAGAGGTGTCTGAGCAAGCCCGGAAGGCGCAAGGAGCTGAGGCCAAAGACGCAGCGTCTCGTTCCCTCTCAGGGAACTATGGTTACATACGTAACCTGAGACGTTCCCTTTCAAGGGAACTCGCGCTGCGTCGATCACTTTGGGAACGATTTACCAAACGCCACCTCAGTGACGAAGGCCGACGAGTGTCTCGTAGCTCACTACGAGAGGACCCGTGTTCCCGGAGCGGAGTTGAAGTCAAGCTGGTAAAACCTCAGAAAGGTATGCAGGGGAAGACCACCCGCCGCATCACAAACATCAGATAAAGACACACCTGATATAAGGGCCATAAAGGCAGCCTCGCTCCTAGAGGAGTGGGCACGGACCCTTAGAGGCGAAGGGGATCCGGCCGACTCGTAAGCCAGGTTGATAGCCTCGACTATCCACCTGCTTAAAGTAGGTTTGGATGCTGGGGCCCCACTAGGTGTCCCAAAGCAAACAAACACCTGGTCTGACTTACCCCAAGGGCAGACCTGTGGACATAAGTGTCCAGTGCTCGCACTGGACAGACCTTGTTTTTAAATTCCTGGTCCTGGTCACCGAAGGGGGGAAGGCAGAAGGCTGGGAAGTACAATAGACCTGACCACATGGGTGGGCACATAGCCTGGCCTGGGATGAAGGAAGGCTTTCACCATCCCGGGCGCAAACTCAAGGCAAGAGGGAGCTACAGAGAGCGCATGTAGATCCCCAACTCTTTTTAGCGTTGTTATAGCTAATAAGAATAATGTCTTTAAAGTGAGGAACTTTAGGGGAACCTCATCCAAAGGTTCAAAAGGTGCCTGGGACAACCCCTGGAGTACCAGTGAAAAGTCCCAGGTAGGAACCTTGGTCTGTACTGCAGGCCACAGCCTAATAGTACCACAGAGGAAGCGTGTGACGAGGGGGTCCCTGCCAATGGAAATGCCACCCAAAGGTACGTAGTAAGCAGCCACATAGACCTTCAGGATGGACGGGGACAGCCCTGCAGTTAATTTATCCTGCAGTAACTCCAGCACTTTGCCAATGTGACGGGTAACTGGGTTCACCTGCTTTTCGCTACATCAAGAAGTGATGAGTCTCCACTTCAGGGGTATACAGCTTCCTCGTGGAGGGGGCTCTGGAGTGGAGGATAGTCTCAACAACCTCAGTTGGGAGACCAGAATCTCTGAGCTGGGTATCCTCAGAGGCCAAGCCCACAGTTTCCACAGTTCTGGACAGGGGAGACGCATCAAGCCCGATGCCTGGGACAGAAAGTCCTCCCTGGGATCTCCCAGGGTGCTCAGTCCAGAAGGGACACAAGATCGGGGACACAAGCAAAACACACTCTGCCCGGACAACATGGAGCAATTAGTGTGAGACGGACCTTGTCTCCGCAAACTCTCTCCAGAACTCCCAGGAGCAGAGCAATCGGGGCAAGGCGTACAGACATAGCCTCGGCCATTTCTGAACCATGGCACCCGGCCTGAGCAGGGCTGGGTGCAAGAGTGAAAACCACAGAGAGCAATGAGTCGATTCCTCGGACGCAAACAGGTCTACTTGTGCTCAGCAAATCTCAACCAAATCTGCTCCACCACCTAGGGGTGGAGCCTCCAATCCCCGGGCCTCGGCCCCTGCCTCGACAGGACGTCTGCTCCCACATTCTAGGTCCTAGGGATGTGAACTGCCAGTAGATGGAGCAGTCTCCCTTAGGACCAAAGGAAGATTTGCCACGCCAGTTGCATAATGGTCGCGAGCATAAACCTCACTGATGATTTACATAGGAGACCACAGTGGTGCCGTCGGTCTGAGCAACCACATGGTGGCCCCTGAGGTCTGGGAGGAACGCCTGAAGCGCCCTCCAAGCAGCCATCACCTCTAGCAGGTTTATGTGCCAGGAAAACTATGTGCCCCTCGGGGAAAACCCTCTGGTTCTGAGCCACCACTGTAGCGACCTCGTGCAGCAGCCCGAGCGGGGTAACACAGGAAGCTGCTGCCTGAGAACCAGCACTCGCTGGAAGTGCTTTACAGTGAGTGGCAGGCCTAGTTAAACTCTTTGACAGCTAACAGGACGGAATCTATGCGCTCGGGGAAAAACCGTGCAGACATCATAACCGAAACCCAACAACGCAGAGGAAGGTGGTCCTCTGGAGAGGAGAGAGCACACTCCTCTTTGCGTTTAGCCTCAACCCCAACACATTAAAGAGCGCGGGAACAACATCTCAATGTTGAACCGCCAGCTGTAGCGACTGGGTAGAAAAGCCAGTCATCGATATAATACAGAATTCTGATTCATCGGAGGCGCAGCGGGGTAACCCCGCTGCGACCATGCATATGATGAACGTGCGAGGTGAAAGAGCTAGGCCAAACGGAAGCACTCGATATTGGTAAGCCTTCCCCCCAAAGGCGAACCTGACGTACTTCCTGTGTTGTGGAAGGATGGAATGAAAATATGCGTCCTTCAGGTCAATTTGACAGACCACTCCTCGGACCTGATCTGTCATGATCTAGTTCAAAGTCAACATTGATGACGAGTGATTTCGAAGGCGCAAATTTAGGATGGGCCGCAATCCTCCATCCATCTTGAGGAACGATGAAGTAACGACTGTAAGCCTGACTTTCTGTCCGAGGGGGGTACATATTTTATGGCCCCTTGCCTCAACAGAGTGTCTACTTCCTGTTCCGTGACCAGAGCCTGCTCAGGGTTCACCACGGTGGGTAGAAAATAATATATATATTTATATATTATTAATATATAATATATAATATCTAAATATATATATATTGCAGGACCCAATGAGAAACTTCTGGTAGGCATGAGATGCGACCAGAAATTCTAATGAGGGAACCAGCCTTTCAAGGCTGGCCTCTGGTGCTTGAGTGGCAGACGCTCCAGGGCCCGGTTTTCAGGGGTACGCCTGGAGTGAATGCTCTAGGACCCTCCTTGGAGGGGGCGATCTCCTTAGAGCAACCAGACACACGGGTGGCAGCTGAGGAGGGACGCCTGTGCACACTGAACGCCACCATCTCAACAGTGTCGCCGAAAAAGCCCAGAAGATGAGAGATGGGTGGCCAGTACTAACTTATTTCCTTATCTTTAAAGGTTTGAGCCACAGATGCCTCTTTTATAAATATAATATAATATACACACACACACACACACACACATATATAGATAGATTTATATACCGTATTTTCCGCACCATAAGGCGCACCGGATTATAAGGAGCACGGTAAAACATATGGTCTACAAAAAGGTAATGGAAGCAAAACAGTGAGTTTTACTGAACTTTATTCTACTGTATAACAATACACTCACATTGTTTTAATCAATCAAAGTCATCATCTTCTGTGTCTGAATTGAACAGCTTGGCAATTTCACCATCAAACATGCAGGTGTTGAACCGAAATCTGACTCCCTGCACAAATCTGACTCCCCTTTTTGTGCATTCATTAATACAAGCTTCCTTGAGCATATTGGCTTATCAATCAATATTTTTTTCCACACAGCAAACATCCAGATCTTGCAAACACTCACCCATCATGTGAAAAAATCAACAGTTTTCCTGGTGTCGTGATTAGACAGAAGCACATGGCAGTGTGCAGCACCTGGAAGATGCAGCTTTCCTGTAGAGCGACTCTACATATGAGTATTCCAAGATATGAGCAAGCCTTCAGGCAGATTTTTGCTTCTATATAGGAGTAAATATATAGTCCTATATAGTCCTTCCACTTCCTGACTCCAGACACTGCAGACGTGTTTTCCTAAGCTCCTGCTCTGACCTGCTTTGCCCTTGCGCAGCATTCTGTCTGTTTTTTCCTCTGACCCGCTGCTGCTGGACTCCTGACAATATTGAAATGGAATTGATTAACTGGTCAATCAGCGCGATCGACAAGATTTTTTCACAAAGAAAGGCAGCTCCGGGAGAGCCCACCTGCCCGGACGGGACGTTTGCTGCTGGGTATGCGATGGACCCATGGAACAACTGGCAGGTACTGTGCCTAGAGGCACTATCGATTGAAGATGCAGAAGATTTATATATGATTGGATTACTGATAGCGGGATTCCTATTCTTTGGCTTCGGAATTTTCCTGACTTATCGGAAGATTGGGAAGACAGCTGCGAGCAAATTCACCGAGCCGCTGTCTGTGGAAATGAAGAATTGCCTCGAGGCCGTGTCTGACCGTGTGAAGGAATTAGATCTGCGAGTGGCAAAGATTGAGGAACTGACTCGTAACCTATGTGAACTGTACCGCAACAACACAGTCGGGACAGCGAGACAGTTTGGTGATCTTTCACGGATGGTATCTGGTCTGGCTATGAGGTTGGACACGGTGATGAGGACCAGAACTGAACTTGACTGAACTGATTATGATCCGGTCAAATTACCAAAGATCGAAAATGGATTATTAAAAAAAAGGGACTTTAAGACTTTTCTGCCTCTATTTCTCTGTTGGGAATCCAGCATGTTGACGTCAGCCTGGTCACCCTTATCTTCCTTCAGGGACAAAGCCACAGAGCTGTTCTCATAACATCTGATGCTGTGACTAAGTCTCTCCCTCAACCGTCTGAGTGTCCTGCCTATCTGTTCTTATCTATTCCGCCCCCAAAACTCCAATGGAAAAAATTCCTACACGTGAAACCTCGTGGACTGTGTGTGTTAAATTGCATTAATATGTTTTCCTATGTGTAATGTATGTAACGCTTGCTAATCTGCATTCTGTAATTTCTGGAAAAAAAAGTATGGCGGCGCATGCACATGCAGCGGCTAGGAGGCTTGACTCCAAGTTTAATTTCATTACACTGTACTTGTACATGTGAAATGACAATAAACTACTACTACTACTAAATATTAGAGATACGAGCACGAGTACAGAGGCCGACACCGACACTCGTTCACTGACTTGTACGCGTCACCCGCGTATATTTTTCTCTCTATTTTGTGCATTATTCTTCCTAATAGCGACGAATTCTAAGAAAGTAAGTAGTAAGGATGGTAGTGAGAAGAAGAATCGCATGATGACAATGGAAATGAAGCATGGAATTGTGGATAAATATGAGAAGATATGAGCGCGGTGCCGCGTGAGAGATCTAGCACGCACTTATGATCGCAGTACATCCACGATATGTACCATCCTAAAGCAGAACGATGTTATCAAAAATGTAAATCCTTCCAAGGGCGTGAGGATTATATTGAAGTTGTGTTCGAATATAAATTATGAGATGGATAGGCTTCTGTTGTTGTGGATAAAGGAGAAGCAGATGTCCCTCCATAGATATTTCGTCAAAAGGTCTGCCAAGTGAAAGTGAAAGTTAGGGTAATCGGGCGAAAAAAGGTAAGGAAAGTGATCAAAAGTAACAAATACAAATAGAAAATAGAAATAAAATAGAAAAGTAAAAAACAAAACAAAACGAAAGCTAAGTTCAGTTATGCTTAGTTCCTGCTATTCAAGAAAATTACAGTTTTTACTAAACGAAAAAAAACATGAAAAGTGATCAAAAATAAAGAATACAAATCGAAAAAAATCAAAACAATGATATAAAATAGAAAAGTAAAAAAACGAAAGCTAAGTTCAGTTATGCTTAGTTCCTGCTATTCAAGAAAAGTGCAAGTTCTTTTCGATTTCTGCTATAATTTAAGTGTGTGTAGACATGAGACCAGTGGCATTCATTAAAGGGACACAGTGGACAACGTTTAAACCTGTCTTTTCAAAAAGTGAATTGCATGTCCAAATTTACCTTTCTTTTACCAATAGCTTTCTCCATAAGAAAATTGCACTTTTCCCACGAACCCTTACTCACATCTCGGCAAAGAGACAAGCTTTTCAGGTGAAACTCACATTCAGACGGGTTTTACGGCTCCTTGCTCATTACATCTAGCGGAAATAACGAAAAAGGAGCTTGTGAAACATTAAGACATATGTATCCATAAGTATACATTGTTAGGATTTTTTTTTTTGAGTGAGTCATTTTAGAGTTATTGCCATTTTATACTGAATGTGTGAGGAATATAAAAAACAAAACTAACTTTACCCCGCTTGCGCGTTCTGGGTGTTTGCTGTGTGAAAACATGGATTGATAAGGGAATATGCTCCAGGAAGTGCAGAGTGACAGGGAGTCAGATTTCAGGAGGTAAGCATATGGTATTACATAATGTTCTGTGATTGGTTTATCACTGTGTCAGTGTGAAATGGTCCGACGGTCAATCAAGCTGAGCGCTTATCAAAATCACCCAAAAACAATTTTATAGATTTTGGAACTCAGTCCACAGATAAGGCGCATGGCCGATTTTATGAGCAAAATCACGTATTTTTGGTGCGCCTTATAGTGCGGAAAATACGGTAATAAAATATGTATATGTATGACTCGCGCTAACAGGAAGTGTTCATCTAATTATTTATTTTCTTAGGAGGAACGCTTCTTTGCAGGTAATAAATAGTCAACATGGCGAGCGAGTCACTTCCTCCACACATAGTGAGTGCGCTTTCCCACCCGAAATGTAGTGAAGGCAGGAATACGCGCACTACACAAATGTTTGATTCGCCATTTGAAAATTGGAGAGCCCTTTTCTTTTAAACTAGTCTAGGGAACTCAAACAACCAGCGCGACAACACAACACACTCTCACACTTGTGCTTGCGAAGACACCAAAAGTTATTTGCCTCCGGGTTCTGGCGCTCCCTTTATGACCTGGTTCGTGACGTCACCGACCTGCGACCGTCACTCACACTCGGTCGACAGAAGTTTACATATTGTGCTTCGCGAGACGGCGTCCAAGTATTCCCCAAAGTGATCGACGCAGGATGGGGAGATGGGCAGATGATATGAGAATCAGGTGCTCAGTGACCCCACACACACATACATACACACACACACACACACAGGCAGAACTAGCAGACAATGAATTCATGAACCGTGACAGTTACTGCACGTGTATATTTCACTATGTGAACAATAGCGATCACAATTCATTTATGTTAACAATAGGAGGTAAAACCGCTGTAAATCACTTATAAAAGTATCACTGTGGTGAATGATGCAGCCAAACCAGGTGACGCTGAGAGAATGAATGAGTTAAGGGGTAATTAAGGGGTTGGAACCGCGTGACTGTTTAATGAGAGCCTGTATTTAGGATATTTCCTGTAAAAATGTGCGCGACGATGCTAAGCGTTAGGACTTTTCCACACAAAACATGCTCGTGGGCGAGGGAAATTTTTTCTTGTACACCGATACGCTCGTATACCAAGTCGCTCATAAATCATCAAGTGTTCATCATTAATGCTCAATTATCTCTTTAACTTCAGCACTGAGTCAGTTACTTTAACACTTTTTGCACCAGCATTGCTAATTAAACACTGATTTCGCTGTGTGTGTGTGTGTGTGTGTGTGTGTTCTTGCGCAATTTGTGATTTAAAGCATTTTGGATTTTGTAATTGAATGATATTTCTCTTTTTGGAGAAACAGACAATAAATACGATTTTAAAGTTGTATGTGAGTTTATTTAAGTTCTTAGTTACATTTAATTTGTAATTTGAAGACATGATTAATACATGGAATTCAATATAAGAGAGAGAATAGCCATTCAAATTCATACAAAGATCCTTAAAAAAAGTATCATATATATTGCTACAATAATAAAAATAAAAATCCCACCATACTCTTCAGTTACATTAAGTATGTAATGATAAAGCAAAAAAATACATAATGATGAGTATTTGATGCCCTTTGACCCCTCACAAACTTCAATTAATTCTGAAATGAGTAAATAACACAGAAAAGACAGAAATATTTTTTTTAACCAACCAGCGATTCTGGCTGTTCATAATTGTTTATATTTTTGCATTATTTTACACCTATTTTTATAGTAAAATTATATCCAATCATTGTATCAAATCATATAATTATTGAAATGTTTCAAAAAAGTAAAAAAGCCTTGTTAACTGAAATCACATGATTGTTCTGTGTGATTCACAACAAAAGACTCTGTAAGATTCTCAACGCAGGGTTTTGAAGGCGATCATCACTAACCTTACATACAACTGCTATATGCTATCTGACATTACACGTATGTGTATCCACTCACTCATAATTAATGCAGATGAAGTTGAGTTGTTTAGTCTCAGGACGGCTGATCCAGCGATAACCTTCTTTAGACTGAACTGCTCCAGATCTCACTCCATCCACACATTGATCTGAATCATCTCTCCCCCCAGTTCTGATAGCACACGGTCTCTCCATTCACCCAGAACCAGAGTCCCACAGTGCAGGAGTGACGCAAACCCATCCACACCTCCTCAGTAGACGCCAGTTTAACCACATTCATCACACGACGCTGCATCTGCTCTGAATGAACCGACACCAGATCCACATGATTCTGTCTGCAGTATCTCAGAGCTTCAGGCCACGTCAGATTCTCTTTGATCACAATCAGTTTATCTGGACACAAAACAAACCACAAGCACAAACTAGAGAGAGACTGATCAAAAACAACATGCAGAACAAACACTGTGGAGGAATTTGTCATGTCAGACATGTAGCGTGAACTTTAACATCTCTGGAGGTGATGATGGATTGAGTGTGTTTTGAGAGGATCTGCTCACCTTCATGACACACAAAAGGAGATTCTTGGTTGCAAGAGACGTCATTCCATCGTCCCTGGACGTACTGGTTAATCGCTGCACAGTTTTCATTTCCTCCACCAGTAGGTTCTCCAGTATTCCAGTATCTGAATGAGGAGTTACTCTGATCTGACCACTGCCATGAGTCTCTGAACAGACCGATCCAGACATCATTAGATATGTGATTATCATTGATCAACTTCTGAATCTGTTGATTCTCATTCTGGTTTCTCACACTGACCAGATCAATGTGATTCTGTCTGCAGAAACTCTGAGCGTCTCTCCAATTCATCGTCTGATTGATAAAGACGAGTCCTGTGTTCACTTTAAGAAAAACACATGGAAACAGATTCATGAATCAGATTGTTCATTATTATTATGCCTATGATATATTGAATACATAATTTTCATAGGTTTGTGTAATAATGAAAGCTGAATTAATCAAGTGTTCTGTTATAGAATAAACTATATTTCTGTTTGTTTATGATAAATATAATAATGCTTTAAATAAATAAGAAAATATACAGAATATATTTTAGTAATATATTTAAATATATTCAATAATACATTAGGAATTACTGCTTTTCATGTATTTAAAATATGTGACAATATATTTCTGTAAATAAAAATAAAGATGTGATTGGATGCCAAATTCTTCGGAGACTCTTTTTCTGACTGTAATTCATCCTACAGCTCTAGGAAACTTTATCTTTATAAACCCCAAATTCGGCTCACACGTACAGCCTGCTTCAACTCGCGTTGCTGTATCTTCTACTATCTTTTGTATCTTTTAATCAATTGCGGGTATGATTTTCGTCCAGGGGGGTGAAAAAGTAGCCGAAAAATCCCATAGACTTTACATTGTGTCGAACTTTGACAAGTCATTACTCGGAGCGAGGATTTCATGGAAACATGTTGGTCGCCACATTTGAAGAGAGTGTTACGCTCTGTAAATTGAACATGCCTCACAGTGGGGAGCATGTTGTACCCCTGGGGCATAAAAGCTGCCCAAAGAGTCCCCATAGATACTATGGCGAGAACCAGTCGATGAAATGTTATTTGTGATCACATGTTTTTCCTACCATTGTAACTTGAATAGGGATTTTGTATTAAACATAACTCTGATCACAAACTCATAGGGACAAGGGGGAGGGCCCAATTTACTCAGGGAACCAATGAGTGTCTAAGGATCACTGTGAAGCTATCAAAACACGACCTAGCAACCATTTAGAGTACCTTAGCAACCAATCCCATAAACTTCCATTTAACAAGATCAAATTCTATAATCCTGGATAGAAAAGTAATAGAAACTTGAGGATTAACTTGTTTGACTCGGGGCAGAGCACTTCCAATCACCAATCATCTTTAACACTTCTAGCCAAGATCTAGCAACCAGTGTTGAGCACCTTAGCAACCAAATGCAAAGCGAGATATCTTCATCTCTGAATGCCATAGAGGCATTGTGGTTGGTTTATATCATTAATATTGTCAAACAGACTTTGGAGTAACATCACTGGCAGCTGCCAAGTCACTCCTTAGCAACCAAACCCCAGAAACTACCCCAGAAACCATTCAACCAGACCTATATCTCTGCATGAGAGTGACGTAGAGAAAAGCTGTTTGGCTCTATTGACTCATGCTAGCAAATAGGACTTCTAACATTCTACACATGCTAGCAGTGAATAGCTACATGCTAATATTGATTAGTTAAGTGTTAAACTATGCTAAGAACATACTAAGAATGCGATAGAAACCACTCCGAACAGCTATGAGAATAAAAATAGACCAATTGGTATTTTTAATACTGACTTTTGCATTTTCTCATTTAGTGATTTATTTTTTGTGACATTTCCTGATATTTCTCAACAACCACCAAGCACTGGCCCAGGATACCCTAGCAGAGTCAAAAGAACCAGCCCAAATACCCCCACCAAACACCTAGTTTACCCTAGAAACCGCTCTGGTTACCCTATCAACCTCTTCATTTACACTAGCAAGAACCTAACAACCACCTAGCAACACCCAAGCAATCACCCTGGATACGCTAACAACTCCATGAGAGCTACCACCATTACCCTAGCAACCACTCTGGTTACCCTAGACACCTCCTTTCAACACCCTAGAAACCATATGCCCTAGCAACCAGCTATCAACCACTTAGATCACCTTAGCAACACCTTAACAATCTGCTACCAAACATGCTAATTTAAAAATTCTGGTCTGGCATTCTCAAGCTAAATTCTAGCAAGTTTTTCCTCGACAAACTTTATTCTGGCTCACAATCTCATCACGACCACATTAAAAATTAGAAACATTGATTGATGTACAGTTTATAAGAGATTTTTTATAAATGCATCTTTGTTGTCATTGTAGGAGCTGCACTTACTGCTGTTAGATGAACTGCAGATGAAAGTCAGACTCTGAAGGCATGAACCTATTTCCCATTTTTCATAAAAGCACAATCCTTTCCTCCATCAGGTTGTCCAGATGCCCAGTTCTGATAGAGAGCAGGTTCTCCTGAAGACCACTGCCATTTATAAACACTCGTCTTCTGCAGCCCAATCCAGATATACTGAACACCTCCATCATTCACACTCTTCTTCAGCTCGTTCATGTCGTTCATGTTGTCAACGGTGGCCAGATCTGTGTATTTCTCTCTGCAGAATCTCTGAGCTTCAGTCCAGTTCTTCAACACGTTTATAAAGTGATACTGACGCTGAACACATTCAGATACGGAGCAGAGAGCTGTGAAAGAGAGGCTTTGCTTTAATGCTTTTCAGAACAGAGTCAAACCTGATGAAACTATAAACCAGAAATAAAACCACAAACACACTCACCGATGAGAAGAAGAACCAAATATAGAGTTTGATCCATTTCTGAGGAAGAAACACATTGAAAAACTCAAATACTCACATATTGATCTGAGAGTAAAACATAATCATAAGCATAACTCCATTCACAATCATTCAGACAATATGAACATCTCAAAGTGTAATTGTGTTTGAAGAATGAACATGTGAGTTGTTCTTACTTTAGAGGTTGTGTGTTTCTGTCCTGAGTCTGATGTTTCTGTCTGCAGCTTTAAACTACGGGATTATTATATCTGCATTCATCCCTCATTCACCACATCATTTGTTTATTCCTCTATAAAACCTTGTTTCAAATTTCACTTCCTTCTATATTTGTGTATTTGTCCTCCTCTTTCCCCATATTTGCATATTGATGTCTGTATCAGTCAATAAGAATATTAAAGTTTTGATAAAACATTATGTATTAACATCCATCATTTATATTTTAACTTTAATAACTAAACAGTTTCTCTAACAAAATCAAAATTTTTACCTCTTCCTAGGGGGGCGTGACAGAAAATAATTGAGAAGCACTGCTCTAACGTTTTTACTAGACTGTAGAATTCATGTTACATCCCTGTTTGATGTGTGTGTTTGTGTTTCCCTGTTTTTGTTTTGTTTTTCTTTTCATCTGGTTCTGGTGACAAAGAGAGAGAAAATAGAAGAAGGGAGAAATGTTTTTTTTTTGTACAGCTATGGTTTAACACTCCTGTTGTTGCTTTAAAACAAATAGATGAATAAGACTGCATGAAACATAATGAAATATGACAAGAACAATAACTCTCACTGTTTCTTCTGCTTCACGCCTGAGATGTAAATATTTTCCATCCTGAACGTCTAAATGTGGCGTGAACATAAACAAATGAGTGATGAGGATGTGCTGACATGCAAATGTGTTCATGTGTTAGAAAAAAAATAAAAACAAATGGTAAACAGCAGGAATTTAAAATGAAACAAAATAATAAAATTCTCATAGTTATTTTTTTTCATGTGTGCATTTCAGCCAATCACAATCAAGTATTTGCACAGAGGAAATAAAGACACATTTATTGTGAAACAACAGACGATGATGTTATTATTTCAGCGGATAATGAGAGTCCAACAACCTTTACTAACATTATAAATGAACTTCAGTGGAATGAAAGCACGATATGAAGACTTCAATGTCTATATCTTGAATCTCTTTTCCTGGAGCATTTCTCAACTTGGCTCAAAGTCAGGACTGGGTCAGACGTCTTTGTTTCAAAGTGGACTACGGCTGTGTCATGGCCCTGATTCCTTGGTAGGACCCTCACCTGTACCAAACTGGTGCAGACTCCACTAGTTGGGGAGACTTGTGCAAGAGCAGACCATCATCCGGCTCCGGGTCAAAGAAGGAGAAACAGCAGCATATGATTTACATTTAACATTAATGCATGTGGCAAACGCATTTTATACAAAGTCACTTACATTGCATTCAAGGTACACATTGCAAATCTAACCAGTTCTTGCCTTACCTGGATATCAAGCCCATGACCTTGCCGTAGCAAGCACCACACTTTACTATTTGAGCTACGGCAAAGGTACTGAAAGGGCACCATGTCTTAATCCGCTCAGAAAACAAACATGGCAGTGGTGTCCAACACAAACCACCAAGGTGGACTCCAATTGATACCTCTATACAAACTTGTGAGACCCTTCATTTTTGGGGCACAACACTATTCTTCTTGAAAGACAAAGGCATGTTGGCCCACAAGAGACCCATCCTTTTCATGCATGACTTTCCCCATCACACTACTCATTCAATCGAATCAGGGAGGAAACCAGTTGTGGCTCCCCGAGTTTTGGGCCCTCCATGTTTGGCCTCTCAACAGGAGCCTATAAGCGTTCCCGTTAGGGTATTAAGCATTATCTCTAAGGCTATAGCCCCATCTACTAGACATGTCTAGGAACATGAAGTGGTCTTTTTCTCCGACTGGGGCGCAGTCCGGACTGAAGACCCAGTGTCCACATCTAAGTTTACATGGCAGCCAGAGGAGTGAACCAAGTGTATTAGGAATAGCGAGAGTTGCACTTATTCTGCCTGGTGGGGACTTGAAGGGTATATCTTGACAGTGCTATCTAGTTCAGGATACCTAGCAGCATTTCAAATAATTCAGAGGCAGTCCAGCTTTGATCCAGTCATGGAATGGAGATTATCCCACTGGATAATGGATCCAATTGCGCTAGCTTACACTTAAATGAGCTTTCAGGTCCAATTAGAGTGAGAGCCCACACACTAGAGAATCCAATGGCGACATGTGTGTGCTGGCCAACTTGTCCACATTCACCAGTCCCTGGTCCATTTACAAGCATGAGTCTTGTCGGTTTAGCCGGGTCTTGACCTCTACGCAAGCTCAAACCGCACAGAACTTTATCCCTCTAGTCTCCAACCTGGAGACCTCAGCCCCTTAGTCTCGGCCGAATGCACTCATCCTATCTTAACCTTGCTGCCTTCAGGACCCTTCTCCTCAAGTGTCTTTGGTCAGGGCCATAGAAAATTAATCTTTCTGCAATTATTGGATCACATTTCCAAAGCATCTTTAATGACTCAATACGATTGAACCGTTTTGAATTTCCCACTTATATAGATGGGTAGTCCTGCCCATTTCATTGGGTTGCAGAACCTGAGGTTCATGCACTTTCACTGCGTGATTCAATCAGTATTTTGGTTAAAAGCTGTTGTCCCCAAAGCTTATTTTATGACACAATACTCCTTCCCATTATCTCAGGGAACCGAGGTTGTTTTCTCCCACTTGGCTTCGAACAAATTAGTTGATTAAATAGACAAAGTGTCATTTACACAATGATGTTTTCAACTAAAAATGGAATTATTAACCGGAAGGTCATTTACATGGCAGTGTTTTTCAGGCCTCAAAATGCTAACTTTTGAAAACAGCTTTCAAAGTTTTTTTTTTAAAGAATCCATTGTTGTCTGGATTGAGCTCTTTTCATTGATCAGTTTTAAGATCATGGACATGTTTTAAGTTTTCATGGAGTGTAAATGGGACACAGATTTTGAGCCGTTACTTTTTAATCATTACTTTGAAATAGATTTAGATATTTCTGAATCAGATACCCTTGAAAGTAATTTTTGTGTTTATTATAAATGAACACGCGGCAATGCGCTTTTGCATTGGCTGTGTGTTTGTGTCTCGTTAGTGTCTGCCCTGTCTCTTTGTTTCCCGTAATCACTTCCGGCTGTCTCTCATCACTACCTTCCCTCATGTGTCTTATGTATAACCCTCAGTGTTTGCTGTATCCATGTCCTGGTCCCTTGTCCATCGGGTTTGTCAGTTTATGTTCTAGTTCATCTTCGTTATGTTTTCCCCCTCATGAGTGTTTACTTTGTATGTTTGTTTATTTACTTTTTGTTAATAAATCACCTTTACCTGCATTCGGAGTCCTCCCCTTGTTTGTAACGTGACATAAATATCACTTTAAAGTTGCTTTCTCTCCCTCTCTCTCATGCACGGAGTGTGCGAGTGAAATGAGTGTGTGGCGGTATTGAGTGAGTTTAAATCCTTGGGCATATTCTCCGTATGTCGCTTACTACATCCAAGATCAGATGACACATCCGGGATGAGATAATCGCGCTTACTATGAGCTGGATTATTCAGTTCTTCGAACGCACCTGTTCTTGACGATTAGTATAGCCGGATTGAGTTATGAGATCATTGCGCTTTCATGTGCTGGTTTAAAAGGGGATATGTATCGATAGTTGAAACACTGATCAGCAACATTTTGATTGGTCAGTGAGCATGCCGAAAGAGCGCGCACAGTATTTCTCGGCGACGCATTGCTGAATTTCAGTGTTTAATTAAAACACAAGGTAACACTTTAAAGCTGCAAAAGCCAGGAGAAAGGACTGGCAAAAAGTTGCCGACAAATTAAATTTGTGAGTTGCCTAGTGATCGTGTGTGTAATTATATCAAGTTCAAGTTCAGTTTATTTATAAAGCACATTTAAAAATGGCCAAAGGCCAACCAAAGTGCTGTACAACAGGTTGAAAGAAAACAGTACACAAAGCACAATAGAAAAACAATAAAATAATAAATAAAAAGCAAAATAGAAAACAAAACAAAAATAGAAACAGCCAAAAGCAAAAACTGAGAGGCAGAGGCAAAGAGGCATAGTCAAACCGTACACATATCCACATAAACACATATGTATACACATATATACATGCATAAGCAACTGTATATACACAAAAAACCCAAATAATTACATATTAAACATCAACAAACGCAAGGGAGAAAAGATGGGTTTTAAGGCAAGATTTAAACTCAGATAAACTGGAAGCCATTCTAATAGGGTCAGGAAGATTGTTCCATAGTGTGGGGCCGGCCACTTCAAAAGCTCGATTTCCCCTTGACTTTAGGCGGGTTCTGGGGATCTTTAAGAGGAGTTTATCCTCCGATCTCAGTTCTCTCACGGGAGTGTAAGGGTGGAAAAGATCTGTCAGGTAGGAGGGAGCCAGATTTTTTAGAGATTTGTAAACAAGTAATAGGATTTTATACTCAATTCTAAACTGGGTAGGCAACCAGTGAAGAGATCTCAGGAGGGGCGTAATGTGATCGCATTTATTACGCCTCTTAAGAAATCTAGCTGCAGCATTTTGAACTATTTGTAACCTAGAAATTTGCGCCTTAGAGATCCCGTAATAAAGGGAATTGCAGTAGTCCAGTCGCGATGTAATGAAGGAATGGATAGCTGTCTCTAAAGAAAACCTCGGAAAGGAAGGATTTAATTTTAGAGAGAGAGCGAAGATGAAAGAAACTAGAACCAACAATAGTGCTTATTTGCTTGTCAAATTTTAAACAGTTGTCAAAGACCACTCCCAGATTCCTCACTTTGGGAGAGATAAATGAACTTAAAGACTCAAGATCAATAGGATTTTGTGTTTTGGAGTCAGAAGGGTTGAAGACAATGACTTCCATTTTATCTGAGTTTAGGGAAAGAAAGTTATTGGAAAGCCATGATTTAACATCGTCCAGGCATGCTAATAGAGTATGGAGAGTAGATTTTTCTTTTCTTGTTATGGGCAGATAGATTTGCAGGTCATCTGCGTAGCAGTGGAAGGAAACATTGTGTTTGCTAAAGATAGAGCCCAAAGGAAGCAAGTAAAGAGAGAAAAGGGTAGGAGCTAGAATGGAGCCCTGAGGAACACCACAGCTTAGATTGCTTGGATTGGAAGTGAAGTTACCAACTTTAACTGAGAAACTTCGATTGGTTAAAAAAGATTTGAACCAGCTTAAGACCTCCCCACGTAGCCCGATGCAGGATTCCAGGCGAGAGACAAGAATCTCGTGATCAACAGTGTCAAAGGCTGAGGACAGATCAAACATAACTAAAATGACAGAATCGCCTGAATCAGTAGCCATTAGGATGTCATTAAGGACTCTGATAAGGGCAGTTTCGGTACTGTGCATAGTTTTGAAACCGGACTGAAATTTCTCGTAGATGTGAATATTTGCTAAAAAGGATTGGAGCTGTAAAAACACAATTTTTTCCATTACCTTAGAAATAAAAGGTAAAACAGATATGGGCCGGAAATTTGATAAGACAGAAACATCCAGTGAGGGTTTCTTTAGAACTGGAGTTACCATGGCCATTTTTAAGCTGTCTGGGACAGACCCTGAATGCAGACATTTGTTTCACAGGGACACCAGTCCTGATCCAATAATGTCTATCAGTTGTTTCAAATAACGAGGGTGTATAGTATCAAAGGGACAAAGGGTAGGTTTAAGTTTTACAATAACTTCCTTGACTGATTGTAGAGAGACAGAGTTAAACGTAGTCCAAAAGGCAGGTGGGTTTCCAGGTGTCGAGATTTCGTGATCAGCTGCTTGTATCTGGGCCCTCAGACTCATCGCTTTGTCACTGAAATGTCTCAAGAAATCTTCTCAAAGTGTAGAAGTAGGATTTTGAAAAGTACTTACAGGGGGATTTAGCACTGAGTTTATAACCGAAAAGAGAATTTTAGGAGTGTGGTGGTCAAAATTATCAATCAAATTTGAGAAGTAGAGAGACTTGGCACTCTTTACAGCACACTGATACAGAGTCAAACTGTTTTTCAGAATATCGAATGAGATTGTTAGTTTGTCCTTTTTCCATTTTCGTTCAGCTTGCCTACAGGATTGTCTTAGAGAGCGAATATTTTGATCTACCCATGGTTCAGATTTAGGTTTAGGCTTAAAGGACTTAAAAGGAGCAGCCACATTCAATACATCAAGCCATAGAGTGCTCAAAGCTTGATAATGATTTTGGGTGACATGGAAAAGTCAGCTTCATTATAATGCTTAGTAAAATCCTCACAGAACAGTGGTGAGTAAACACGGGTCAGTTTAGAGTCAGACACTGCTTTAGAGGAGATGGCAGGGAGAGAGATTTTAAATATGATAGGGAAGTGATCAGATATGAGAGATTCAATCACTTCATTGTCCGTAATCAACAGGCCAAAAGATAAAATTAAGTCCAGAGTGTGACCTTGGTTGTGTGTAGGAAGTGTAACCCATTGTCTTAGATTGAAAGATTCAATGATGTTCAAGAACTCTGCCGGCAGTTGTTTCGATGGGCAGCACACATGGACATTAAAATCACCTAGTAGAATGATGCGATCGTAGTTAGTGATGAGATCCCCTATAAACTCTGTGAGTTCTGCTATAAAGCCTTTAGTTGAATGCGGTGGCCGATATATCAGCGCTAAAACAATGGGATCATACCAGTCAAGTTGTAATAGCTGGACTTCAAAACTCGTGAAATTTGGGGACGGTAACGTCCGACACCGGGAACTAAAGTTTTTCTTAGTGATTATCGCGAGTCCTCCGCCTCTTCCAACAGGTCGGGGAGAGTTATAGAAACAGTACTCAGTAGGAACAAGTTCTGAAAAAGGACTCAAATCCCCTACCTTCACCCAAGTTTCGGTGATAAATAGGAAGTCCAGGTCGCGAGAGGAGATAAAATCATTGAGGATGAAAGTCTTGTTCACCAGGGATTGCGCGTTTATCAGCGCCATTTTAGGAGTGTGTAGCGTTTGAGTGCGGTGCGAGACCGGGGCTTTGCTCAGAAAGCGAAGATTTGCAGTGTTTACTCCCTTCGGACGAGGTCGAATGAAAATATGAGAAGTGTAGTCCTGAAGAAGTCCAACTGGAGACGTGGGAGGAGCAGGATAGTTTGCTGGGATGGATGTGAGACACCGAGATGACAGGGTCGGTGAGTACCAGGCCGCGAAGCGGCTCAGATCCCTAGTGAGGCTGAGTGGAAGGCCAGCGGTGGATCTTTAATCTGACGACCACTCTGCCGCGTTTCCCACGCCGTCTCCGGCGTTTCCTCTGGATAATATCCACCGGCTGGCGACAAAGAAAATCCGGAATATCGCGTAAAATACTCTATTGTGAGTAATCGGCGAAAGTTTCTATTTTCGCTTTAAATATATCCAAGTAGCTGTTGCAGATGCCAAGAAGGGACTGGCGATCATAGACGAGAGATACAGCGTAATTAGACGGTAAGAGAGAGCAAATTAACAACCACATACAGAAAATAACAGAGAGCAACAGACGGCATGCCATACTCACAGGCGCCATCTTGTGGCGCCCAAACACATTACAAAAAAATTATTCTGTAGCAGTTTGGCTTTTACCATTAAATGGTTCCCGTTGGTATTTTAATAGAAACCATTAGAACCATGTTGTGATGGTTTCCAACTTTTTTTTAAGTTGGTTTGATCTTCTGTCCTTGTCTAAAGAAATAATTACACACACACACCATGCTTAATGTTTTATTATCAAGGTGAACACATGAAATTCATCAGTATTTGTAAAATTCACCTACATAAATGAGTTTCTCAGCACTAACACTGTTTCAGCTTTGATCGCCTCGGTGAACACGTAATAAACGGGGAGTTAACATATAAGCCTACTTGCATTTTATGGTTGTTAGCTTTGCTGCATTACATTTACTTCACCAGAAGATGCTGCTGTAATTTCTATCTTAATGAAGCTTCGAGTAATGAACCATTTCGACACAATTGTATCAGAACGCAATAATGCTTCGAAACGCTTCATTTGGCCATCACTAATAACAGGATAAACAAGACAGGATAATAACGCTCAAATGTTAGCTATGCTGGAACAAGACTTCGCAGTTTGTGTATGGATGATGGAGTCTTTTATAGTTCATTTAATGGTCCCCAGCTGGTGTGACAATCAGTCCAATGTAGTGTGTGTGTGTCAGTATATATGTGAGCTCCCTCTGGTGGCCAGAGAGGGGAGCGCATAGCTCGTATTCATAACAATAATACATTACAGTTTTTTTGGATTACTTAAGCACGATTTTCAAAACAGGGCCCGTGTCTTCAAAACACTACACACTATTAGCACAACCACACACACAATTAGTAAAACACTACAGATTCTTTGCATAATTAAACTCTTGTAAAAACTATACACTTCTGTTTAAAAACCACACTTTGTTACCATATGAAACACACACGTTTCACATTACTATACTCTGTTTGCACGAGTTACACTCTGCTGTGATAAACCTAAAACACTTTTAGCACTTCTACTTCCCTATGATTAGAGTCAGGTCCCATCAACAAAGTACAAATATAATGTAAATCCACCAAAAACTACACAAGACCATGTTGCAGACTGAAGAAACTCATTTATTTCACCCAAAAAGTTGACATGGACATTCATATACTTTGACAAAATGTCACTTTACGTATTGTACTGCAAGTTTACTGTAAAATTCTAGACATTGTCTCTTTGCCTAGCTGGATCTGGCCAGAGATTTTCATCAACATCGCAGGCAATGTTGTCATTAGCAAGACACCTTGGAAAGAAAAGTCTTGAATGACGAATCCATCCTTGCATTGCTGCTTCCCCCATCTGGTCACAGGCTCCTCCATGGCTTGGATGAGGGGAAACTCAGCCTGGATACAGAGATCATATTCCTTTCACCACCATGCAGAGAAAAACTCTTCTATAGGGTTGAGGAATGGAGAGTATGGCGGAAGATATAGGAGGGTGAAATGTGGATGTTGTTGAAACCAGTTCTGAACCAGAGCAGAGCGGTGGAAAGACACATTGTCCCAGACAACAATGTATTGCATATGATTGATTTGATTTGCTGCTGTTATGTTGTGCAATTGGTCCAAGAATGTAAGTATGAGTGCTGTGCTGTAAGGGCCGATATGGCATTTACGGCATACGGCTCCACCTTCCGGTCACGAGACAGCTGGGATCGAGCTCCACACGTTAGATGGATTTTCTACCAAAACCTCCGGAATCTGGAGCGATTCTCATCCGCCTAACACCACGCTGAGTATATTATATCACCCTTGGCATTTCATCACGGGTGCCAGACCAAACAAACAGATCCCAAGCAACAAACAACCAAACGCACAGTGAGACCCGATCCTGTTCTCGCCACCGCAAGCGAAACATCCGCATTCATAAAGCTCGTTGTCAAGTCTCAAGCAATTCCGCCCTCTTCCCGCAAGGAACGGGCTTCCACCAGCGCCAGGCCACCGCCGCCGCGGGCCCTCGGCAAACCGCGCTGCAGTTTCAGCACACACTCTCTCTCTCCGTCAGCTCACACAAACAAGAGCAGCTGTAATCCTCCCAGCGCTTTGATTTCAGCAAATGCTAAATCACGAGCAGTTGTGCCTTCTCGATGCTACTGTTTCAGGGAATCCACGTCTGAAATGCGACTGTTTTAAACTAACGCGCTGCCCCCCTCGCAGCTCAAGCAGTAGCGCACCAAAGTGAGATCGCGTGCAGTACAGCCCGATCACGCGCTCTGCTTCCAGATCACGCGCTCAGCCTCCCACACAAGAATCAAGAAATATTGTCAACACTGCCTGGCTGATTCAACTTAATCACCTATTAAGTGGACTCTCTGGAAAAGGAATCAAATGCACTTCTTATTCCAAAGTAATTCACTGTCTTCAATTAAGTCTATGATAAGTCTTATAAGTCTATGATATTTGAATGATCTATTTAAATCTATTTCTATTTAAAGCCAATAAGTTACGAACTTCATCAATTTGATTTTCCGAATTCCAACAGGTAAGTGTGTTTAGTCATTAAATATGCAACATGCACTTGATATAAATTAAACTCCCTGTCAATTTTAAAATTGAAAAGTTATATACTTATGGAAAACGCCGAGGCTTACACTCACCTCCACCATCAAGACATCCGCCATCTTCTTACTCAACTTCCTACGACACCTCAGCACTTGCATCAATAGTGAAAGGAGAACGACCAAAGCAAAACTAACTAGAATACAGGTCTCGCTCCAGTCAGCTGCACCATCTCCAAATTCACTCTACCTTCAAAAACCTCAAACCTTCGCTCCCTAAATCTTCATCTCTCTCCCTCGCAAGACCAGATCCTCAAGCGTTAAGTCGCAGCAGCAACACACTGCAGGTTTCAAGCACTGCACCTCACATGCCAGCCTTTAGTGAGACACGCCGCCCCCCAAGCGTGAGCTTGCCTCCGCCAGCGGTGCAGACTCAGCACGGAAGCACGTACCTAACCTTTCTCTTATGTTTGGCCTGCAGCCCTACAATCCGGTTCTAGCGTGAGGCTGCCTCCGCTAGCGGTGCAGGCCCAGACACTCTCCTTTATCTTCCCTTTCTACCCCTTCTGTCTCTCCCCAAGCGAGAGGTTGCCCCTGCAAGTGGCTTCGGCCCTGGCCTTCTTCCCCCTAATTCTCTCCACCATGCTAAATCTCCTTTCATCCTGTTCTCTGCAATGCTCATGCCATTCCACAAACACTCCTGCTCAGAACCACCCCTGTTGCCAACAACAGTAAAACACAAATCTTCACTGAAGTTAAGGCTGCTGCCACCAGCGGTGGACCCATTCCCAACCAGTATATCAATATTCAGAGTTGATATTACTCAACGCCTCTAAATTTCCATTCTTCAAGCCTTTTCTCTTCAAACCACTCATTTTGGAAGATTACATGTGGAGTGGAAGAGTTCAAGACTTTCCACTCCACATATAGTCTGCTTCACATTGTCTCTATCCACCACCACCGATTCATATTGCATTTCCATAACACCAAGAACCTCCAAGCCAGCTAAACGATGGGTTACCTAGGTGAAATCTACTTCCCTCCGCTGAAATGTAATCCTCTGCTCATCAGAGGTATCTCAAGAACTTAACCCACCAGCTCAAACACCAGACAACCAATTACGTTGGAAATCCGTACCCCTACTCTCCGCCAAGGATTCCACCCAAATGTTGTCCAACCACTCTACACCATGATCGAGCCATATTGGCTTCAGTTTCCTCAGATTCCATCACATCCAACCTCAATCCAAATCCATCCATATTCTGACCCATCAGCGCTGCACGACGAAAGCAAGGTAGACCAAACCATAAAGGCCTTTAACTTCCACGAACAACAACAATCCCTCCTACCTTCATTTAAGAGATCAGGCCAAACTCATATCCGACCCACTCATCACAGACGACTTCAATCACCCAATCACATGTTTCGTTCTAAAGCTAACAGATCCAAGCACTGCCGCAGCAGCAAAGCTATCTTCATACTGGCTTTCGGTTTCCTCAGCTCACAACTCACCATCCCATCCAGCTTTAACCCAAAACTACATCCTACAAATTCCGACTTGTCAGTACTGGACAACGAAACCATTTCTTACTTTATCAAACGAATAAACGCCATTTCACCTACTTCTCCAATCTTCCATCATCAATCCAACCATATCAAACCCGCCTAGCCTACTTCCACTTCAGAAACTCGCAGGCTAAACTTCCATCCGACCCACTCTCCATAGACGATTCCAACCCCATTACACGTTTCGGTCCCAAACTTCTTAAAGCTACGCTACTCCAAACCGGATTCCCAACAGACCATTTATCCAGCCATTCATTTCGCATAGGCGCAGCAACCACGGCTGCACAAAGGCCTTTCCCAATAGCAAATGCAAGCATTGCGCTCCTGGTCTTCAGAAGCTTTCAAGAGCCATGCCAGATCAAACAGATCGCACATCAAACAAGCTCTTCAAACTCTTTTAAGCTCCTCAGCTTCTCCCCACATACAACTCCATGGCCACTGCTTCCATTGCCACAGTTGTGACGCTCCCGCAGGAGCCAGGTCTCTCAATCCTCCACTGCCACAGCAGCAATGCTCAGCCAGTTTGCTCTAATTATCCACTGCCACAGAAGTGACACTCCCGCAGGAGTCAGCCAAGGGGAAATTATCCCACTGCCGCAGCAGTGACGCTATGTTCATCCCGGCCTTTCGGATTCCTCAGATGCTCAGAACTCACCGTCACATCCAGCTTTAACCCAAAAGTAAATCCTAAAATTTCTGAGTTCTGGACGAAGAAACCATCTCTTATTTTCATCAATCAAAGCAAGACCATCCTAACAAGAAAAAGGCCACTTCATCTACATCTTCAATCTTCCATCACCAATCCAGCCCTATCAAACCTCTCAGCCTACCTCCATTTCAGAAACTCACAGGTCAAACTACCATCTGACCCAGTCTTCATAGATGATCCCAACCACCCAATCTCACGCTTCTGGTTCCAGATTCACCTTAAAGCTACGCTACGCCATACTGGCTTCCCAACAGCAGATACAAGCACTGGGTCGCTGGTCTTCAGAAGCCCAAGAGCTACAGCCGATCAGACAGATCAAACATCAAACAAGCCCAACAAACTCTCATCAGTTAATATCTGCTCCTTTCCACATACTATCTTCACGGCCACAGCTTTCCACTTCCGCAGTAGTGATGCTCCAGAAGGTACCCAGCCCTGGAAACCCTCCATTGCCACAGCAAAGATGTTCCCCCACACTCCCGCAGGAGTCAGACTATGGGGAAATTATTCCACTGCCGCAGCAGTGAGGCTCCCGCAGGAGCTCAATTCTGAACTTGCTTCCATCACCGTAGCAACGATGTTCCCCCACACTCCCGCAGAAGTCCGCTTAAGGGGAAATTACTAAACTGCCGCAGCAGTGAGGCTCCCGCAGGAGCTCAGTTCAGAACTTCTTTCCATTGCCGCAACAATGATGTTCCCCCACACTCCCGCAGGAGTCAGCCCATGGGGAAAGTATTCCACTGCCGCAGCAGTGAGGCTCCCGCAGGAGCTCTGGTCCCAAACTCTCTTCCATTGCCGCAGCAATGATGTTCCCCCACACTCCCGCAGGAGTCAGCCCATGGGGAAAGTATTCCACTGCCGCAGCAGTGAGGCTCCCGCAGGAGCTCTGGTCCCAAACTCTCTTCCATTGCCGCAGCAATGATGTTCCCCCACACTCCCGCAGGAGTCAGCCTATGGGGAAAGTATTCCACTGCCGCAGCAGTGAGGCTCCCGCAGGAGCTCAGTTCTGAACTTGCTTCCATTACCGCAGCAACGACATTCCTCCACATTCGCAGGACTCAGTCTAAGGGTAAAATTATTCCACCGTCGTATCAGCGAGGCTCCCGCAGGACCTCAATTCAGAACTCTCCTCCATTGCCGCTGCAATGATGTTCCCCCCCCCCCCCACACTCCCGCAGGAGTCCATCCAAGGGGGAAACTACTCGACTGCCACAGCAGAGGGGCACCCACAGGAAATCAGTCTCTCCAGAAATGGCTTTCACTACCACCGAGACAACAGAAAATAAAGAAAGAGACAATCTTCTTCATCCAAACATGACAAATTCTCCACAAGTTCTCCACAACCGCAGCAGTGACGCACCTTCACGCTCTCGCATGAGCCAGTTCAAATGGAAAGTATTCCACTACCGCCTCCATTGCCGCAGCAATGATGTTCCCTCACACTCCCGCAGGAGTCAGCCTAAAGGGAAATTACTCCACTGCCGCAGCAGTGAGGCTCCCGCAGGAGCTCAGTTCAGAATTTCCTCCATTGCCACAGCAATGACGTTACCCCCCCCCCCCCCCCAACACTCCCGCAGGAGTCAGCCTAAGGGGAAATTACTCCACTGCCACAGCAGTGAGGCTCGCGCAGGAGCTCAGTTCTGAACTTGCTTCCATCGCCGCAGCAATAATGCTCCCCCACATTCTGAGTCAACTTAAGGGGAAATTACTCCACTGCCGCAGCAGTGAGGCTCCCGCAGGAGCTCAGTTCAGAAGTTTCTCCATTGCCGCAGCAATGATGTTCCCTCACACTCCCGCAGGAGTCAGCCTAAAGGGAAATTACTCCACTGCCGCAGCAGTGAGGCTCCCGCAGGAGCTCAGTTCCGAATTTACCATTGCCACAGCAATGATGTTCCCCCAACACTCCCACAGGAGTCAGCCTAAGGGGAAAACCGCTCAACTACCGCAGGAGCCAGTTCTCTCAAATTCTCCACCGCCGCAGCAGCGACGCTCCCGCAGGAGCCCAGTCCCGAAAACCCTTCATCACCACAGCAGCGACATTACCTCACACCCCCATAGAAGTCAGCACTAAGGGGAAATTACTTCACTGCCTTAGCAGTGATGCTCCCGCAGGAGCCAATCCTCTTGAATCCCCACGACTACGGAGCCTAGCCGGAGAGGCTCCAAAAAACCTGACGACAATAGCTAGTACCCGATAAGCGCCCCCTGCTTCCACAGAGGTACCCCTATACTCCCAAGAACTAGGACTCCAACCAACTCGCCTTTTTGCTTCAAGCCAAACAACAAGCACATACCCAACACAAGCAAACCATCTCCTCTGTGCCTCAAGCCAACTGGTCTACAACCAATTACCAGTGATACTCATCCTTTCGGACAGCATAATAACATAAATAACTCCCTCCCGACTTTCCAAGAACCCACCCAACTTTACCTCGCCATTTTTGGGGGCCATCAACTCCTTCCTAGCGGCTGTCCGACCGGACTGCAATTTTTGGGGGAGTGCTCCAGGTTCGGGCCACATACCGAGCTCGGAGCTTTCTCCTCGGACAGCACGCCAAATACGCATACCTTTTACTGCCCCTGAATCATTGATAAGTGTGAACTCGTGAAATGATGTTTGATTAACAAAGTTCGGGAGGAGCACGTATAAGGATGAAAGCAATCAACTCATCATCAGCAATTACACCTCATCCTATCAGCATGAGAGGAAGCGTGTATATATAGCCATGTTTGACTCACCTACACCTCTTGACGGTTTACGGCATCCCTCCACCACCCCGACTCCTGACACTTAATCATTCCTATCAAAGTCAGGATACGGGGGGAGTGCTCCAGGTTCGGGCCACATACCGAGCTCGGAGCCCTCTCCTCGGACAGCACGCCAAATACGCATACCTTTTACTGCCCCTGAATCATTGAGAAGTGTGAACTCGTGAAGTATAGTTTGGTCTTAAATCACTCGACTGGGACACGTGAAATTACAACAAAACAATATTAATACAATTTAATCGACAGAAAAACCATAAAACGCAATGTGACTGAATCATATCTTTACCTCAGCTCTAGATTGACAATCACAGGCGTCCTGTGAGCATAAAAATGCTCGCGCGAGCAAAAAACAGCCGTCGAGAGCGGTTGATGTTCGCGCGCGCGAGTGATTAAAATGAGCTCGCGGATACCCATATTTACGCATGTAGCTCTGTTTTCCGCTCGCGGATGTAATTTACACGCGCGCAAACATCAGTTTACAAGGGATAGGGGCAAAAGTCATTTCTGAAAAAGGGCACGGCAATATTGCCGATTTCATAAAAATGATAGGGGCAGTTCGGCAAACATGAAAGGCACGACGGCATTTGCCGCCGTTAATTTCAAGGCCTGATATCGATGAAACTGCCGTTGTTATTGACAACGTTAGTTTGGATCTGACTGAGTGTTATAGCATTGTTGGGCACAACCATGTTTACAATCTCCCTCTCTTGCGGTTCTGTGAACATAGAAGTTCTTCTCCCTTGTCGTTCCTGACTGTCAATCCTGTGTAGAAAAATCCCAGTATACAATAGTACAGTAATTTCACAGGAAAAGGTAACAGAAGTGCTGGTCGTGCATAGAGTACAGTACTGTAAGCAGTTACTGAAACCGTGCAGATGTTTTTGATATGATGATTTTTTTACAATACCTATTTTCTATTCTAAATGTTCTTACAGTTTTTCTCAATTGTTTACACACAAATTCTGGTACTTGAGACACAATGACCACAACATGTAACTCATTCACCAACCCCCTGAACCAATTCTGCTGAACTACAAGCACAGTTCCTGCTTTACACTTAAATTGTCGTTCTAAAACACACTTTTTTCAAAACACTACACACAATTCTCTGCTTTTGGCATAATTTTCATGCAGAAAATATCTTGTTTTCACAAAGAACACACTGCCATTCAAATATGCACACTCACTCATCACAAGGGCAAACACCCGTCACACAGTTTTACAATGAACAATCAGAGCTTTAGCATAAAAGGGCAACAGGTGAGCGCTTCTGTTCTGGAGCAATGGATGCCAACACTGGGAACAGAGGCAGAGCCAGAGGAGTGAGAGGAAGAGGACGAGGAAGAGGAAGACCAAGGACCGTAATCTCTGATGAGATCCAAGCCACTTTGGTTGATCATGTGGTCAACCACGGTCTAACAATGAGGGAGGCTGGGCAAAGAGTACAGACACATTTGAGCAGGTACACTGCAGCATCCATCATCCGGACCATCTCCGATATGAGAATAGGTAAGAAATAGTTAGGAAGTTAGGAAACTGCAGTACTGCACATCAATAAAGTACTCAATGAGTACAGTAGTACAGTATTGCCTATGGACTGTTCTGTAGGACTGTAAAAATACTTTAAAGTATGTTTCAAGTATTTAGGAAATGTATACCTACTTTGTATTTACAATATTTTACTATTTGTTTGGCAGAACTGAAAGATTACCAACACAAGGGGGTCGGGAATGTGTTCTGTCTCCTGAACAGGAAACTGAAATCATGAACATGTTCCTAGAAAACAACGCCATAACACTACGACAAATACAAAGAAAAATAATAGAAAACAATGACATGTTTCAAAATATTGATAGGGTCAGCTTATCAACACTGGACCGTGTCTTGCACAGAAATCATCTCCAGATGAAGCAGGTCTACAGGGTGCCATCTGAACGCAATTCAGAGTCAAAGAATTGCGAAATATAACTATGTGCAAGTGAGTCCCACAATTGATGCATACTCTCAACACTGTGTACAGTAAATTCTTTGGTTGTTTTGTATGTAGTGTCTGTGCATCTTTGTGTTGTTTGGGAATGGGATGTACACTGAGTACATTGTTTTTGCAGGAAAAATAAAATAAAAATTTACAGTGTATTTGTGTGTTCTGAGTATAAAAATAATATTCTCAAATATTTTACAACACACTTATGTTTGTACTGTCTGTAGTAAGTGAAACACTGAACCAAAAAGTCATTATGATGAATGGAGAAGAAGTGTTTTACATTGAGCACATCAGTGTTCAGCCGGTTCTTATAAATGTCTTCACATATGATGGTTTGTGTGTGTCATTTGAAAACAAAATCCCATTTTGAGAAGAAATAAAATTGTTTTGAATGTAAAGTTTCGTTTGGCAGGAGAATTGAGGGGTTTTGCCCATTGTGTGTGTTTTTTTGGATTTGTGTGTAGAGTTCTGAGAATATGAGGCATGCGTTCAGAAAATGTGTGTAAACAATTGAAAAAACTGTATCACACTTGCCACTGTGTATCGGCTTAGATTTGATTTTAGATTCCCTCAGCGTCAGGCCATGGTCGACAACGTGCTCAACCAGTGTTGCACGGATCTCATTTGTCGGATTTAGTCCTCTTTGAGAACCTTCTTGTCTTCCTCTTCCTCTACCTCCAGCATGGCCTCCATCTCTTCCTCTGTTGATTCCTCCTCCTCTTCGTCCTACTCTTCGTCCTCCTCCTCATCCTCCTTGTCCTTCTCGTCTTACTCTTTTTCACATTTAAGCATCTATATATTATTTTAAAAATATAAATGTTCAGCGTATAGATATAATTAGGAAGAAAGTGGAAAACAAAGTTAAAGTTTCCTTTCCACATTAAACATGTAAAACAATTAAAAAGGGTGTAACTAGTTAAAAAGACATTAGGATTCTTAAGGTAAGTTTTTTTTTTCTCATATGCTGCATTAAAACAATATAAAACAATTTACAGAACAAGACATTACTAGGTAGAATGTAAAATAAATAAGTTAAACTTTTCTTTCTATATAAAGTTACATACAATATACAAACAATTGAGCATATATGAACAGTTAATAACACAATTATATTAATTAAAAACAGTTTCTGTGATCCGAGGAACGTGTGCTAATATTTTCTGTGACGCTTTAACGCAAAACATGACCTTCTAGCAAAACCCTAGAAACCACCACAGATACCCTAGCAACCACTTGAAGCACCTTAGCAACAACCTACTAAGTCATATCCATATCTAGCACTTCTGAGATATTGAGCAACACCTGTGGGACATGATGCCTCTCCTGTAGAGATCTCAATGAAACACAAGATAAGGACACTTCCCCACAGGATTGACTCAAAATGAGACGTGATGAACAGTGCAACAATAAGACAGAAATAGAAATCTCTCTAAAAGAGACAGAAGACCAACTATAGCAATCAAACCAAAATGCTGAAAGTGTGATCAAATAATGACACAGTGAGAGTGTAATTTATCAACTGCTGGGAGAAGAAGACTGTTGATCTGGAAGAGATAAATCAAGATCATATGTCATGAAATCAGAGAATGGGCAGGTTCTTGAGAGAAATTGCAGAAAAACAAGCCAAATACTGACTGACAAGAAAGAAGTAATTCCTCCAGTCTTCCTCATCTTCCTCCATTCCCTTGGACAATGGTCATTCTGCAAAATTGTATTCAAAGAAGAACATCACGTATCATAAAGAAACCTGATAAGTAAATGTAAATAAAAATTTAGAAAATGACTGTGCCTAGCTACATTTGAAATGCAGCAGATTGTTTGGATATTTTTGTGTTTAGTGACAAATGGATAATTGTGTGTTATATTGTTATTTTTGTTTATCCACAGCAGTTTATATTCCTTCTATAATTCTGATCTAATGTTTAAGAGTATCTGACTTGAAAACCCAATGCTCATGCGTCTATTTTGAGTACTGGCAGAAAATGTAGGTGTGGGAGTGAATGAACAGCGCTCTATTCCACTTTTTTACTCCTTGAGCATGACTCCAAACCCCCAATCGCTCGCCAGGCCCCAAAGCAAAAATGGCTTCCCACTGCTCCAGGTGTGTGTTCACGTTGTGTTTGTGTGTTCAATACTCACTGTTGTGTGTGTATGTGTATCTGTAACGAGGTGGAGACCAGGGTTGATCCAAATGCATGTCTTTATTCAAACACAGGATAGTCAAACAGGCCAGGTCACAACAGGAACAAACAGGAATATAAGGAACAGGCAAGGTCGTTGTCGAAGAACAGGCAACACAGATCAGACACTACTATTTGCAGGTAGTGATGTTACGTCTGACACCGACGCTCCGAAGCTTCAAACTCGAACGGGCTTTGCAATGAACCACTGCTTCGGAGCTTGTGTCATTACGTCATTAGTCACTTGAAAATGACGTTTGAAGCAAACACACTGCTTCACTCCGGCAGTGAACACCCTGACTGTCTGATCCAGTGTTGACGGGTTTCAAACCTTGTGGCTGTATTTCTTATAAAAGTGAAACCAAACCGTGGGTTGTAGTAGATGGTGTTTGGATTTGTTTGTTTGGATTTGGTGTTTGAGTTTATTTCAGTGTTGTATGTTCAAAGCAATCTATAATAATTTATATCGGCTTTCTAAACTGTTTATGTGTACTCCTGCATCTGTTCCATGCGAGAGATTGTTCTCTAATGCTGGTGAAAGAGTAAAAAAAAAAAAAAAATCTCCTTTCACCAAAGACTGGAGAAAATATTTATTCTGAATAAAAACCATACCATTTAATGAACACTTTGTCTAAGCCTTCTGCATGTACCCAAAACACACCCTCTGCCACATTTTTATTTATGTATTTGTATTATTAATTAAAGAACATATGAACATTGTTACATAAAAACATGCATCAAAGACAAAAACTTCTAAACCCTCTGATACATTATAGAAGTACACAAAAATATCAGTCCCTCCAGTTAACAAGTTATAGAGTTCTGCTCCCCACAGCTAAGCAAGATAAAGCTTTCACACATGATACTGCCCTGCAAAAAAACTATAGAAAGCTATTGGATTTAATGGTTTTCATGGGAATTGTATTGGTTGTAATGGGAATTATAGTGGTTTCTACTGTTGTGTGTTGGGTTCTATTGGTGGGGCATTACATCCTATAATGGAATATGTCCCAAACACATTACAAAAAAAATATTCTGTAGCGGTTTAAATGGTAAAAGCCAATGGTTCCCGCTGGTATTTTAATAGAAACCATTATAATTTCTGTGATAGACCAACTTTAAAAAAAGTTGGAAACCGATCTTCTGTCCTTGTCTAAAGAAATAATTACACACACATACACACACACACACCATGCTTAATGTTTTATTATCAAGGTGAACACATGAAATTCATCAGTATCTTCACCAATTGTATCAGAAAGCAATAATGCTTCGAAACGCTTCATTTGGCCATCACTGCAGGCAGGCAAAACAGACAGGACCAGGATAACCGCTCTGAATCGTGCAGTGAGGCAAACAAGATTTCGCGATAAGTTTGTGTGAATGAGTGCTTTATAGTTCATGTAATTCAGTACATCTGATGCAATAATGAGTCCACTGCACATTTGTGGGAAATGTAGTGTGTGTGGGTCAGTATAAGTATGGGAGCTCCCTCTGGAGCCAGACGGGGGAGTGACAGGGTTCATGATCGTAACATTTTCATATCAGACAGTAATTATCCTTAGACAGGTGAAATGCAGAGCACACCATTCCTGGCTACACGTCACTTAAAAACACTTAAAGGAAAGGAGATGTGGTGATCAGTTGTTATTCCTGTTGTTGTCCTGTAGATGCCAGGTGGTACCAAACACAAAAGTAGCAAATACCGAAGGGTACAGGGCAGGGGTGCACAATCCTGTTCCTAGAGATCTAGCTTGCTCCAAAGCCCAGCTCTTTTCCTCTCAAAGTTCAGCTCTGAACTTTGCAGAAGGTAGATCTCCAGGAACAGGATTGGGCACCCTTGCCATAGAGGTAGAATAAAAGATTATTAGAGAATCTAGGCAGATACTAAATTTGAGTCTACGGCCCAGTTTATTTTCTGAGTTAATTTAATAAAACATCACATATGTCTAATTTAATCCCCATATTTTGCCAATTATATGTTGTCTCCATATATACATTTATTAATAAAACTGTAACATCACATCAATGCTCTGTTTATTCTACTTACAAAATGATTAACTCTTAGATTTGACATTTACACTAAGCTAAATGTGCAATTTTAATCAATTTAAGTTTTGTGGTAAGCTTGAAGATTTGAATCAAAACGTTGTGAAAGTATTGTAAGACTGTTCATTTCACCATTTCATCATGTTTCCAACCAAATGGAAGAAATGTTTACATGCAGTAATTCATTAATACACGCCAAAACCATAAACATGTCTCATCGTAATTTAAAACTAATGTTTGTTTGAGGTTATGCAGGTCATCAATTGAGAAAGCAGTAGGGAATGACAAATTAAATCACAACTGAAACTTTATTATGCCATCAGAGATATATTGTTGAATTTCACACACTGATTATGCATGACTAAGTTATGCTTTAGAAAACATTTTAGCATTTTTTTTTTAATCCTGTATTTTATTTGATTATCCTGTGGCTAATATAATAATACACAATTAATGACACATAACTTATATAATCAGAGCATTAGATCCTGAGTGAAATCAGTGATTTGGGCCATTACACAATGATTATATCAAAGTCAAAGCATCTAAATACTTACCCAACCTAATACTGATCACCATAATTGTCACAGTCATGTCGTGTCTCGCCACATTCCTCCTGTGTGATCCTTCTGTGTTCCTGTCGACTGTTACGTCAGTCCCGCCCCCTTGTTAGTGTCAGGTGCTCCCCATTTCCCTGTCTATTTTAACCCTCATGTTTTTCCTTGTATTTGTCGATTGTTGCGTTTATCTGGATGTGCTCGTGGTCCTTGTGTATTCCAAGTTTCGAGTTTTACACTGTTGAGTGCCGTTTTGTGTGTAAATAAGAGTCTTGAGTTTAGCTTTCCGAGTCCATCCTCGTTTCTCCGCATCGCACAAGACCGTTGTTACGAGATTTTCGGTTTCTGGGATTTTCGGTTTCACTGGGCGGAGCTAACATGAATATTCATGATATTCCCACGCATGCGCGTGCCGCGTGAAACTGAAAATACCAGTCAATGCTTGCACAAATCTCCACATTGAGAAAAGGTCATTAGATCTTAAACGACAAACCACAACTGTTTTTGTTTGCGAATATGAATTATTATAGACATGTACAGTAAGATAAACGTACTAAACTGACACGAGTCTACGTTAATTTCAGTTACTCTCATTTGCATATTATTTGTAGAAGTTAAACGGTCTTATTTTTGTGAACCTAGAGCAAAGCAACAAAACTGTATCTGTATCCTAATAAACTGTAACTTCCACTGGTGTGATTATTCTGCTGCCATAGGCTATAGTATAAACAGGAACATGCAATAGACCCTGTTGCACACATTCTTATCTTTTGCATTGTGTGTTTGTATAAATCTTACTCAAAATATTCATTGCCATTATAAAGAATTTACTCAATTAATGTAGCTCATAACTTGATGTGTAATGTGTGGAATAAAATACAAGAGTGTCCCAGATGATAGTTTATTGTTTTAGCAGACTGGACAAATCAAAAGACTCATGAAGTTCCCTGTAGGTTACAAAAAAATAACCAAACAGGAACTAAATGGGAACCTTAAAGGAATGTTCTGTGTTTACTGGGTTATAATCTTTTTTGTAGTTTGCATGTTTTGTGTAGTTCCTGAATGAAATCAGCATATTCACTTCATGTAATATCAAGATAAAGCACTGTAAACTCCAACTAGTGCTATACATTGATTACATTTCGTTGTGTTCTTCCTTTGTACCATGTGATGTCTTTTATTAGTTGTTTTCATTTATTGAATACATCACTGACCGTAACAACTGCAATAAACCTATTTCAATGTATCATATATGATGTGTTTAATTCAGACTGTTCATTCTCCATGTCCTCTGGTTGTTGTCTCTATGCTGTCAGGTTGGAAAAGTCTGAAAAACATTGATGTACTGAAAAACATTGATTAAAATTAAAAAATGTTTACCATGTTTCCAGTATTGTGGAAATGTATTATGCATAATAGTATTTTCACCACAAAAATGTGTTTTAAGGCAGTTATTCTATATTTTGCTGTAGTGTGTCAGTAGGAAATATTAGTTTCAAAGTATCCCTTTTGGCATTCATTTTAATTGTAATTAATTCAATAAGATTTTTGTAGTCAAGGAGTCTGACAACAGATGGTGCTCCACACAGAGATCTGATCTCACCATCATCGATATAATGATTACATGAAGAAACAGAACAAAACTAAGACTAAATCCTTACAAATTAAAATTATGGTTTAAGGTTCCACTTGCACAGTGAAACCAAAATTTCCAGAACACCTGAATGATTCTTAAATTACATAAACTATTGAATCTATGTATTGCTATGGTCTCCTGTTAAGCTTTAAAACAGTGTTGGTTCTGACAATGACTGAAATAACATCTACAACCATATCAGTGTCCTTTTAAACACTTCACAACCAGTGGTGTTACTCTTTGTCATCTGTTCTTTCTTTGACCATGCATGTTTTACACAATGTACCTGCATGTTGTGCTTATTACTGTGCTTCTATTAGAGGCACTTTTGACCTGCAATATTGAAAAATTAAAAATCTATTAGATCTATTTTAAAACATTTATGATATATTCTGGCATCCTGATAATGCCTTTTTCTTAATCACTCTTAAGATTTGCATGACAAAATTTTGGAATCAGGATGATTTAAGAAATGTAAACTTTTATTCAGCAAGGATGCATTAAATTGATCAAAAGTGACAGTAAAGACATTTGCAATGTGACAAATGATGTACTTCAAATAGATGCTGTTCTTTTGAACTTTCTATTTAAAGATTCCTGAAAACACTGTATAATGATTTCCACACTTCATTAAGCAGCACTTCCCTTTTAAACATGATAATAATCAGAAATGTTTCTTTAGCAGCAAATCATCATCGAATGATTTCTGAAGGATCATGTGACACTGAAGAGTGGAGGAATGAGCTCTGCCATCACAAGATTTAAAAAAAAAATATATATATATATATATATATATATATATATATATATATATATATATTAAGTGCAGTCTTCGTACTAATACCAAACCTTTGAAGAGTACTGTAGGTCTATTATATAAAAACAAAAATGTGTTTCACCCAAAATGTTAAAATAAATTACATTATTTTTGCCAGTATGCATAATTAAATAAAATTATTTTGAACATAAAATTGGTTACTATATTCTGTAAAAGGATGTAAAATATTTCTCTCATTTAAAAAATGTTACTTTTTTAATTTTATTTCTTACAATTTTGTCCATACAATTTTAAATCAAAATTGATTTATGTATTAAGGCAACACAATCATGTTTGTGTGGGTCTTAAGTTATTGGCCTATATATACAAAATAAGCAAGAATATAGTAATAAAAAAAGCTTGTAGCCCACAGATGCATTTAAGGTTTATTTCAGTTATCACATTCAACAGATGATTAGTACGTTTAAAGCATCACAAGGTACAAAGGAAGAACACAACAATATAATCATTGTATCTAGTGGAAGTTTGCAGTGCTTTATCTTGATATTATATGAAGTGAATATGTCTGTATATATTCAGGAACTGCACAAAACATGCGAACTAATAAAAACATTATAAACTGTCATGAAACGATAAACAATTGAAGCGTATTTAGACATACATTCGCGCTGAAACTATATTTACCTTTCTTTTAAATAATCCATTAAACTTGCGGAGAAACAAAGATGAGCGTAAACTAAAATTCTCAGTTTAAAGCGCATGTCCGGGAAAGTCATGAATATTCATGTAAGCTCCACCCACTGAAACCAAAAATTCCAGAAACCGAAACTCTCGTAACACCGGCTCTCCGTTACAATAATAGTGACTTCCAACTAAACTACCATTTTCATTAAAATAAATATATAAATAAGGTCTGATTAATAAAGCAAGAAGCTTTTTTTTTTAAACCTCCTTTGCTGATCTTCAAAGATTTAATGTCTTATTTTATCCTCAATTGATTTATCTAAGGCTGTGGCTGAAGTCACTTGTAGTTCTTGTGTTTCTCTTTTCTTCAGTGACTTTACTTATCACCAGATGTTCATTAGTAATGCTCAATTATCTCATTAACTTCACCACTGAGTCAGAAATACTTTAACACTTTTAGCACCAGCATTGCTAATTAAACACTGATTTTGCTGTGTGTGTGTGTGTGTGTGTGTGTGTGTGTGTGTGTGTGTGTGTGTGTGTGTGTGTGTGTGTGTGTGTGTGTGTGTGTGTGTGTGTGTGTGTGTGTGTGTGTGTGTGTGTGTGTGTGTGAGAGAGCAAATTGTGTTTTAAACCATTTTGGATTTTGTAATTGAATGATATTTCTGTTGTTGGAGAAACATTCAATAAATAAAGTTTCTGGTTGTATTCGAGATAAAAAAAAAAAAAACTGTTAGAGTTCCATACATTTCATTTGTAAAACATGGACTTCAATGCAAGAGAGAGAATATCAACTTCATACAAATATCCTTAAAACAAATATTATATATATTATAAAACAATATAAAAAAATCTCACACCACACTCTTCAGTTGCTTTAATTATCTAATGATAAAGAATAAAAACAGAATATATCTTATATAGTGATGAATATCTAATGCCCTTTGAACCCTCAAAAAATTCAATAACTCTGAAATGGATAAATAATACAGGAAAGACAGACAGAATGTGTTAAAACAACCAGCGATTCTGGCCATTTGAGAATTGTTTATATTTTTGCATTATTTTAGACCTTTTTTGTCTGTAGTAAAATGACAAACAATCATTGCACTCAAACAGAAGATATAACTTGTTTTATGATGATTATTATGACGATCTCTTAAATCCAAATTACGAAATAATCTAACGCCATTACATATGAAGGGACTGTTTAATATGTTACTTTAATGAACTTTAATTCTTGCTTTATTTGTTATGGAGAGTTTGGTTAATCAGGCCAATACGAGACTACTGATTACAACAGATTCCTTTTTCTTTTTGATCTAACATTAGTTAATATCTCATAGACACTGGTAGTGTTACCATTTTGCCCTGGGTGTGGAGTTATGTGTGCACTTCCTAGCTGTCAGGTTCTCACTTTCTGGTTGTCTAGCCTTCAGTGTCACTGTCATGTGGGTGTTGTCTCTCGTTCCCTCCCTGCATCTGTCTCGTCTCTAGTTCATTAGTGTGCCCCAGGTGATCGTCATCTCCTAGTGTATTTCACCCCTTGGCTTCTCCCCTGTTTTTGTTTGTGGTTGACGGTTTGTGGATGTTTCCTGTCAGCAGTTCATGTGGATGGTTCCCCTTCTGAGATCTCCTAGGTGTGCACACAAGGTGCTTTTTGAGTTTATCGGCAAGTCTTTTGTTTATCTGTGTTCCTGAGTTTTGCACAATCAGTGCCATTTTTGTTTATATTTAAAGTGTTTTTGATTTCTGTTCATTAAATGAGTTTTGAGTTCTTGTCCGTCTCGTCTTCGTCAGTCCTACCCCGAGCATAACAGGAAGTGTTCACATATATAGAGTAAATTCATAAAATTATTAAAATGTTTCAAAAGAGTAACAAAGCCTCATTTACTGAAATCACATGATTATGTTGAATGATTCACAACAAAAGACTCGTAAGGTTCTCAAAGCAGTGTTTTGAAGGCGATCATCACTAACCTTACATACAACTGCCTGTTTGCTGTCTTACATTACATGTTTGTGTATCCACTCACTCATAATTAATGCAGATGAAGTTGAGATGTTCAGTCTCAGGACGGCTGATCCAGCGATAACCTTCTTTAGACTGAACTGCTCCAGATCTCACTCCATCCACACATTGATCTGAATCATCTTTCTCCCAGTTCTGATAGCACACGGTCTCTCCGCTCACCCAGTACCAGAGTCCCACAGTGCAGGAGTGACGTAAACCCATCCACACCTCCTCAGTAGACGCCAGTTTAACCACATTCATCACCTCATTCTGCATCTGCTCTGAATGAACCGACACCAGATCCACATGATTCTGTCTGCAGTATCTCAGAGCTTCAGGCCACGTCAGATTCTCTTTGATCACAATCAGTTTATCTGGACACAAAACAAACCACAAGCACAAACTAGAGAGAGACTGATCAAAAACAACATGCAGAACAAACACTGTGGAGGAATTTGTCATGTCAGACATGTAGCGTGAACTTTAAGATCTCTGGAGGTGATGATGGATTGAGTGTGTTTTGAGAGGATCTGCTCACCTTCATGACACACAAAAGGACATTTACTGTTGCAGGAGACGTCATTCCATCGTCCCTGGACGTACTGGTCAATCACTGCACAGTTTTCATTTCCTCCACCAGTAGGTTCTCCAGACATCCAGTATCTGAATGAGGATTTACTCTGATCTGACCACTGCCATGAGTCTCTGAACAGACCGATCCAGACTTCATTAGATATGTGATTATCATTGATCAACTTCTGGATCTGTTGATTCTCATTCTGGTTTCTCACACTGACCAGATCAATGTGATTCTGTCTGCAGAAACTCTGAGCGTCTCTCCAATTCATCGTCTGATTGATAAAGACGAGTCCTGTGTTCGGTTTAAGAAAAACACATAGAAACAAATTCATGAATCATCCATTGTTTACTAATTAATTCCTTAAAATGTATGTTTGTCAAAAAAAGTCATTCTTTAAAATATAAACTTTATTGCTCTAGCTTTTCTAGAATATCTAATGACAGATTTCCATAGTTATCAACAATAAAACATCAACATGTTTGAATTAGCAACTGACTTTAATTGAAACAACACAACTTTTTATAAATTAAAGTTTGTTGTCATTGTAGGAGCTGCACTTACTGTTGTTAGATGAACTGCAGATGAAAGACCAGTTGTCAATACATTTCCCATCATGCCATTCTCCATTTTTCATAAAAGCACACTCATCTCCTTTGTTATCAGGTTGTCCAGATGCCCAGTTCTGATAGAGTGCAGGTTCTCCTGAAGACCACTGCCATTTCTCAACACCCGTCTTCTGCAGCCCAATGAAGATGTACTGAACTCCTCCATCATTCACACTCTTCTTCAGCTCGTTCATGTCGTTCATGTTGTCAACGGTGGCCAGATCTGTGTATTTCTCTCTGCAGAATCTCTGAGCTTCAGTCCAGTTCTTCAACACGTTTATAAAGTGATACTGACGCTGAACACATTCAGATACGGAGCAGAGAGCTGTGAAAGAGAGGCTTTGCTTTAATGCTTTTCATAACAGAGTCAAACCTGATGAAACTATAAACCAGAAATAAAACCACAAACACACTCACCGATGAGAAGAAGAACCAAATATAGAGTTTGATCCATTTCTGAGGAAGAAACACATTGAAAAACTCAAATACTCACATATTGATCTGAGAGTAAAACATAATCATAAGCATAACTCCATTCACAATCATTCAGACAATATGAACATCTCAAAGTGTAATTGTGTTTGAAGAATGAACATGTGAGTTGTTCTTACTTTAGAGGTTGTGTGTTTCTGTCCTGAGTCTGATGTTTCTGTCTGCAGCTTTAAACTACGGGATTATTATATCTGCTCTCATCCCTCTTTCAGCACTTAATTTGTTTATTCCTCTATAAAACCCCCAGTTTCATGTTTTACTTCCTTCTATATTTGTGTATTTGTCCTCCTCTTTCTCTATATTTGCATATTGACACCTGTGTCAGTCAGTATGGATTTTAAAGCTTTGTTAAAACATTATTTACGTTCATTATTTATATTTTAACTTTAACAACTAAACAGTTTCTCTAATGTTATTGCTGGACTGAAGAACTCGCGTCACATCCCTGTTTGAAGTGTGTGTTTGTGTTTCTCTGTTTTGGGCTCTTTTTTCTGGTTCTGGTAGAAGGGAGAAACGTTTTTTCATACAGTTGTGTTGTAACATTCCTGTTGTTACTTTAAAATGAACAAATGAAAAAAACTGGATGAAACATAATGAACTATGACTAGAACAGTAACACTCACTGTTTCTCCTGCTTCACGTCAGAGATGTAAATATTGTTCCATCCTGAACGTCTAAATGTGGCGTGAACATAAACAAATGAGTGACGAGGATGTGCTGACATGCAAATGTGTTGTTATAAACAAAATTAAAATAAACAGTAAACAGCAGGAATTGTAAATTAAATAAAATAACCAAAGTTATTCTCATTAAATAACTAAAATTTTAATATCCTCATTCCAGCCAATCACAATCTCGTATTTAGACAAAGGAAATAAATACATGATTATTCTGAGACAGCAGAAGATGATTTTAATATTTCAGTGGATAATGAGAGTCCAACACCATTAACTACCTTACTGACATTATAAATGAACTTCAGGGAATGGAAGCATGATATGAGCACTTGAATGCGAGGGTCTCTGCTCTTAGAAGAGAAACAAGAGCTCTTAGTCGCGAGACGCAAGAGAGCATGATCGTTCACAAGAGAATATGATTCAGGATTTTTACTGAAACGGAACAAAAAACTAAACAAAATGCCACCGAAGAAAATCAGTAGCGTAGTTGAGGAAGAGTTGGAGGAGATTAGGAAATCTCTAAACTTCATGTCGGACGAATTGAGCAAAGTTAGACAACAAGCTATGCTACTTGATCTGGTGGATGAAGTTAAACAACTGAAGAATCTTGTGAAAGAGAAAGATAAGAGAATTGAAGGACTTGAGAGAAGGATTGACGATTTGGAACAATACACGCGAATGGAGGATTTAATTATAAGCGGTCTGGAAACAAAACACCGAACGTATGCCAACACAGTGGCCGGAGACAAAGTTGGTGATAATGCCCCGACAGAGGAACTACAAACGCTGGAAAATCAAGTAATCAAGTTCTTTGAAAGCAGAAATATGTTCATTAACTGTGAGAATGTTGTGGCTTGTCATACTTTTCCACGAAGGAACAGCGGAGCGAAGCCAGCCATAGTTGTTCGGTTTATGAATCGCAAGCATAAAACCGAGTTACTGAAGCAGGCAAAGAAGTTGAAGGGAACGGGGGTATACCTGAACGAACATCTTACAAAAAAGAACGCCGACATCGCAAGACATGCACGCATTCTGAGGAAACAGAACAAGATTCAATCTACATGGACAATGAATTGCAAAGTGATGATACGGCTAAACGGAACTCCTGAAGAAGCCAAAGTACTCACAATAAGAGAACTTAAAGAATTGGACCAGTACGGATAATTGAGGATTGCGTGGAGGAATATCCCAGTAAAATGATAAGTGTACATCGTTTCTACAAGGGAGGACAACGTGGATTGTTTATACGGATTACGAATATAAATTATGGACTTTGATCTGGATTTTGTGTTCCCATTCAGAGATATTGACGATGGGGAGTTTGTTAATATTCATAAGGACTGTGTTTCTGGCCATTTACAAAGTCATTGTAAGTATGGACATTTGAATTTTAAAACTTTCAATCACACAGACCACAAAATGTATGAGATTGATAATGATATTGATCCAGTAAACCACTTATTCAGTAATGTAAATAAAAATTGTTGTGAGTACTACACAGAAGATCAATTTAAGAGAAATGTGGAAATGGAAGGGGCATTATCAATTATACATTTTAATAGTAGAAGTCTCTATAAAAACTTCGTACAAATTAAGGATTTTTTGTTCCAGTTTAATAAATTTGATGTGATTGCTGTGTCAGAGACGTGGCTTGATAATGAGAAAGAACAAGATGTGGAATTGGTTGGATATAATTTGTTTACAGTTAACAGAGTTGATAAAAAAGGAGGAGGAGTTGCTTTATATGTTAATACAGCGTTAAAATGTAGTTTGATTGAAAGTATGTCATGGACTATAGAAAATATTCTGGAATGCCTAACTGTAGAGATCGATGTTGAAAGATCTAAAAATATAATTATTAGTTGTGTGTACAGAACACCAGGAACATGTATTGATACATTTATGAATAAATTAGTTGGCGTGTTAAATAAATGGAATGAGAACAAGTTACAAATCATATGTGGAGATTTTAACATTGATTTGTTAAATCCAAATGGATATAAGAGAACATCAGATTTTATAGATACAATGTATAGCAAAGGTATATTCCCGGTGATTACAAAACCAACCAGAATAACATCTGACACTGCTACTTTAATTGATAATATATATACTAATGAAATAGGAGGGACAATTGTAGGAGGATTATTTATAAATGATATGACTGATCATCTTCCAGTCTTTGCGATCTTTCAGAAATATTTTATAAAACAAAAAGATAATAGGTCAAACATTGTTAAAATAACCCGACATAGAACACCAGAAGCCATTGCTGCCCTTGGCGAGGATTTAGAGAAACATGATTGGAGTGAGGTTTATGTAAATGAAGATCCTAATAGAGCCTATGAAGCTTTCTTATCCATATTGATTGAAAAATATGAAAAACATTGTTTTCAAAAGAAGTTTGTAAGGAAGCGCAAAAATCTTGATAAACCTTGGATTACAAATGGAATAGAGAAAGCGTGTAAAAAGAAAAATGCATTATATAGGAAATTTATTGCAACAAGGACAAAACAAGCTGAAAATAATTATAAAATGTATAAAAATAAATTAGTAAGTATTATAAGATTTAGTAAAAAAGACTATTATCATACATTATTGAATAAGTACAAGAGTAACACAAAAAAAACATGGGAAGTACTTAACAGTATAATTAAAAAGAATAGAGGAAAAGTTGATTATCCAAATTATTTTGTACATGAAGATTCAGGGATTACAAATAAAGTGAATGACATTGTCAATATATTTAATGAGTATTTTGTAAATGTTGGTTATAGGTTAGCACAAGAGATTGTGGAGCAGAGTAATGAGGATAGGCTAGATCAAGTATATATCTCAAGTAATAATCATTCAATATTTATTAGCGGAACTCATGAAAGGGAAATACTTGATATAGTTAATAATTGTAAGAATAAAAATTCTACTGATTGTGACGATATTGACATGTCATTATTAAAAAACATTATAGAATATATAGTAAAACCATTTACACATATTTGTAATCAATCATTTTTAACGGGTATATTTCCAAATAATATGAAAACAGCTAAAGTTATTCCTATTTTTAAAAGTGGTGATAAACATCTTTTTTCCAATTATAGACCAATTTCTTTGCTTTCCCAGTTCTCTAAAATTTTAGAAAAATTATTTGTGCGTACGCTTGAAAACTTTATAGATAAACATAAACTATTGAGTGAACATCAGTATGGATTTAGGGCAAATAGGTCAACCTCAATGGCAGTGATGGAAATGGTGGAAGAGATTTCTACTTCATTTGATAATAATGAATATACTGTGGGGGTGTTTTTGGATCTAAAAAAAGCTTTTGATACCATTGATCATAGTTTATTAATGAGGAAATTGGAAAAGTATGGTATAAGAGGCAAAGCCTATTTTTGGTTAAAAAGTTACCTTGATGAGAGATATCAATTTGTACAAATAAAGGATGTTAGATCTGATTTGATGAAAGTCACTTGTGGAGTTCCACAGGGCTCTGTGTTAGGCCCCTTATTGTTTATTCTATATATAAATGATATTTGTAAAGTGTCGAATTTATTAAAAATTGTTTTGTTTGCTGATGATACAAATCTGTATTGTTCAGGAAAAAATTTGGAACAGCTTCTGAATACAGTAGAAATAGAACTGATGAACTTAAAAAGATGGTTGGATGGTAATCGATTGTCACTGAATTTAAGTAAAACAAAGTTTATAATATTTGGTAATAGGAAGAGTATTAATAAAGTTACAATAAGGATTAACAATGAGGAAATAGAAAGAGTATATGAAAATAAATTTTTAGGCGTTATAATAGATGATAAATTATGCTGGAAACCACATATTAATCATGTAAAAAGAAAAATGTCACAATCGATTGCAATATTGCATAAAACTAAACATATTTTGAATGAAAACTCATTATATATTTTGTACTGTGCACTCATAGTTCCATACATGGCTTATTGTGTGGAGGTTTGGGGACATGCATATAAAACTAATATAAATTCTATATATATTTTACAAAAAAGAGCAATAAGGATTGTAAAAAATGTTGACTATTACGAACCAACCAATCAACTTTTTAGTAATTTAAATGCTTTAAATTTTTTTGATATAGTTACTTTCAATACCATACAGACATTGTATAAGGTCTATAATAATCTTCTTCCAAACTGTATCCAGAGGCTGTTTGAAATAAGAGAAAGTCAGTATAAATTAAGAGGATTGCATATGTTTAAAAAAATAAGGGCAAGAACTAATACAAAAAATAGATGCATATCTGTCAAAGGGGTTAATTTATGGAATAACTTGAGTGAGGATTTAAAATTGTGTAGTTCACTTTGTGAATTCAAGAAAATGTTTAAAAACAAGGTAGTAAATAATTATTTAATTCAATGTGTATAATTTTTATTTGTATTATAATAGTATTTGAAATGTGTACCTTGTTGTTTTGTTCTTTTTTTTTTCTTTTCTCTTGTCTTATATTAATTTATATCTGTGAAAAAGTGATGCTCTTTTGATTGAAAATTATGTACAAAGGGTAGGCTTAATAAGCGGAGGCTTCAGCCTACACCGTTTTCGGTTATTAGGTATAGTTTCAATTTTTGAGTGATTATTTATGACGACCGAAATAAATAAATCTTAAATAAAAAAAAATAATAAATAAAATAAAAAAAACAGAAGAAAGCAAGATAAACAACCGGCTTTACAGTGTTTTGTTCTGAGAATATTTTTCAAACATTCTGATCTGTTTAAGGAAATGTAAAAATGTTGGTAATGTTATTTTTTTTTCTATTTAATGATTTTTTTTTTTCATTGAGAGAAAAAAATAATAAATTAACAAATCATAGGATCTTATACAAGTGATCAGTTACATACATGCACGTATAGTGGGTAGAATGAAAAAAAAAACCTAATTGAGGGAAAGAAATAATAAAATAAAAAAAGAGCGTTGAATATAAATGTAGTGATACATGTAGGTTAAGTTTAAGTAATGGGGTATTTTACGTATACAGATGTAGATAAGGGTAATTTAAGATGTTCATAGTAACACTAAAATATTTATACTTGAGGTAGTATTCTTACCAAAAAAACGAGTTCAACCAACCGCCCCCCCGGACACAAACCCCTCCATCTGATCCACCTGGTACTCTCCCCACCGCCAGTAACACGCAACTCAGTTGAACTTCTATGTTCTGTTAAGTTCTTTTACATAAAATACACTTGGGCATCATAACAGGCACTTCCAAACCAGGCTCCCCTAGTCTGGATGTGACCTGGAGTAATACAAGTCAGAAATGTATTTTTATTTTTTTTAAATCTGTGGTATGGACCCTGGTGTATATCAGTTAGCTCCCCAACCAGCAACACCACATCCAGCCCAGATATGAATCCAATATGGCTAATTCAGCAGGACGTGTCAGCTGCGCCCACCAACAGCACCAGAACAGCACCATTTATATTTTTTATAAATTCAAAGAGGCTACTCAATTTATGCATAACGTTTTCCTAATGCGATTTGTAATAGAAGAGATGAATATCCGTACCACTGTACCTACTACCACCATTACCAACAAAGAAAAAAGAAAACATAGTATTAATATGCAGCTTTATGTATATAGATAATTGTATAATTTATGAAACATTGAAGAAATATAATACATTAAAATGTAAAATAAGTATTATTTAATATTCATATTATTATTAATCAATTTAATATACCATAGGGCTTGATTGAGGCATCAACTCATTAGCTAGTTTGAATTAATTTGTAAAGATGAGAGTAGTGGATTGAATATTGTATTAAATGTGTGTAGTTGATTTTTAGTTGCTGATGTTTGTTTTTCTTTGATAACGTGATCTCTTAGTAGATGAAGCCATTGTTTAGTTGATATTTGGTGTTTATTTTTCCAGTTGAGAAGTATAGTTTTCTTTGCGATAGCTAGAGATAGGAGCAGAGGTTTTGTATGTTGGAGAGGAGGGTTCATTTCAGATGTGTCACCTAGAAGACATAATAGTGGGAGTGCATTGATAGTATTTTTAAAGAAATCTGATAGTTTATTAGTGACATCTATCCAGAACTGATGAACCGGTGGGCAGAGCAGAGTGCATGAAGGAAAGTGTCTGGTGTATTTAAACTGCAGTTAATACATTTATTGGAAGTCACCAGTCCCATTTTAAACATCTTGTGCTGTGTTATGTGTGTTCTGTGTATTATTTTATACTGAATTAACTGGATGTTTGTGTTTGTACTTAATATAAAGGTATTTCTGAAAACTGTTTTCCAAAATTCCTCATCTGTGGTGATATTGAGATCTTTTTCCCCTTGTTTAACTGGTGCTGCTATTTTTTTATTATCTATAGACGATATTGAAGTGTATAATTTACTAAGTGTTTTAAATGAATTACTAATTGTGGTGATATGTTTTAGAATTGGGGGAGGTTGTGCTGTAACAGTTTTACTGCTACCTTTTTTGTCTTAGTATTTTGTTATGCATGTAATGCTTGAATATACCACTAGGTAGTGCTATAGCCTGTGAGCTACCTGTTAGTATAAAAGGAGGAAGAGAAGAAACATGTGCTAGTCAATTAAAGATCTTTCCACAAGAAGCTGATGTGTTTGTACCCGGTGTTTGAGGAACTTTTAGTTCTAAAGCTCAACTGTGAGTACTTTGGTGATTGTCTGTGTATATGGTGGTTAATGTAATCTCTAATGTTAAGGTCATGTAATTAAGGTTTATATAGATAGGTTAAGAATAGTATTAATTTTGTCTATTTTGTTTAATGCAGCAGGTTCTTTGTAAAAACGAGGAAACAGCTCAAATAAATAGGACGTGTCTAAAGGAGGATTGCCAATCAACCAATCATCTGTAATCTGTAATTTAACATTAGATAAGATTACTCGATCTTTATTCAAACTGAGAACATGAAATGTTTTGTCTGTGGGGAAACATGATCACATTAAAACAGCTTGTCCTGTGGTCAAACGGGCTCAAATTCAAAATGCAGTGTCTCTGGCTGAAAGGACAAAATCACAACTAATTGATAATGGTTTAGACCAGGGGTGTCAAACGTACGGTCCGCGGGCCGCATCCGGCCCGCCAGGGGGTTCAGTGCGGCCCGGGAGATAAATCTGCAATATGGAAAAAAAAAGAAATAAAATTCGGCAGAACTAACAGCAGATGGCAGCACTGAGCTTCAGGGTCTGATCGGCGTTTACGCGCTGTCCTGTTGGCAACCTCATTGTCAAAATATCTTCGTCAAAAAAGAGAAAAGTGGACACAAAGTGTCGGATTTTTCAAGAAAAATGGATCTCTTCCTATATGATCACGGAGGTGAATGGGTAACCCCTGTGCCGGTGTGCATGCAGCAAGTTTCGGTGCTTAAGGAATATAATATTCGGCGCCATTATAAAACTAGGATGGGAATAGGATGCGTGACTTGCCAAACTGTGTTTTAAGTTCGCGTTTGGCACGCATACAAACAGAAATACAACAGCTTGCACGGAGAACTGAGAATAGAGAAGGTAAATGAAATGTTGGTGGGTCTGAGGAAACAGCGATCTGTTTTCACCCGGAGCCGAGACGCCAGTCACGCTGCAGTGAGAGCAAGCATTAATCCAGGCGAGAGGCAGAACAAAGACAAGATTTCAGATTTGCTGAGGGAGTTTGAGAAACGATTTCAGGTCTTTAGCAAACTCTAATTGCAAATTGCAGTTTTCGCAAATTGATAAGTATGTGTAGTTTTTTTATGTAAACAAAAAAACTTTATGTATAAACTTGCAAATTTTACAAAAAAATTTTTTAAACAGCTGCCACTTAAGATTTTAAGTGTGTGAAGTCAATTCATGTGTTCAGAATTGCTTTCCAGAGTTGGAAAATTAATTTTAAATAATTGATATTTGATTTTTGTTAACATGCAGGACAGTGTTTTTAAGTTCCACAAAACTGTGACTAAATGCTTTGCGTCATTGTAAAATACACTTTTTTATGCACGTTATGCAAATGTTAAACTGAGTAATGATGTTTTTGAAATTGCACATACTACGTAGGTTGTTCATAATATATTTGTAAAAGGACAATTCATTTAATTTAAAGATTTTTATAATTTAATATCATTTATAATATAATGCACTAATACAAAAAAGTGGACTATAGTGGACTAGTTCTATGTAATTTTGCTATGAGTTTAGTGGTCTGGCCCCCTTGGCATCAGATTAAGCAGTATGCGGCCCCCCGACCAAAATGAGTTTGACACCCCTGGTTTAGACAGTGAGTGTTTGATTGCTGATGAGAGATTTTTAAGGGCAGCTTATGACAAAAAAATGGATTGAGGTTAAAGGTTATGATCATTTGACTTATGAACCCCTCCAAACTTCCCTCTGAAATGTGCAGCTGTTTTGGACCCCCCTTGTTTTATCCACCCACTATCAAGGGTTAGGCGGGAGTTGAATTAAAGCCAAGGAATTCACGACCGCTAAGCTGGGGGTTGCTGGCCTTAGTAGTGAAAATGTGCAAAAAAGGTATACAATTATTAACTAACAATGTTTTACTCTTTTAAAGAAATGAGTCAATATTTCTTTTTTATTAGAGTTTTAAGCACATAATTGTAACAGAGGGGACTCACAGGGCAGGGATCCAATCGCGTGTCTTTATTAAGAGTAGTCGTACAGGCAATAAACTCTTTATTTTACCTCATTTCACATTTTCACTTGTTGCATAAGCACAAACAAAAAACAAAGTAACACAAAACAATTCATGTTAAAACTCTTCAAATAATATTTTTGTATTCAGAGCATGATTCACATCCCACCATTTTATTACAAGCACCGAGCATGTTATACATTTGTCTGCCCACATGATGGGGTAGTCGAGCAAATAAATCATCTTGAAGCCCCTATGTGTGTGTGAAGCATTTCCCTGCAGGGCTTCACTGCTTCATGGGGCTTCATTTTGCCATAATAAACAGGCAGAATCGGTAACAGGATAACAAAGACAGGATAATAACGCTCAGAAATGTTAACTATGCTGGAACAAGACTTCAGTTTGTGTTTCTTTTATAGTTCATATAATGGTCCCCAGCTGGTGTGACATCAGTCCAATGGACTGCATGATGGGAAATGTAGTGTGTAGTCATGCAGAACAAACACTGTGGAGGAATTTGTCATGTCAGACATGTAGCGTGAACTTTAAGATCTCTGGAGGTGATGATGATTGTGTGTGTTTTGAGAGGATCTGCTCACCTTCATGACACACAAAAGGAGATTTGATGTTGCAAGAGACGTCTGCCCACTCCTTCAGAGGGCTATATATCGGGGCGATCACTGTACAGTTTTCAACTCCTCCATAATTATCAGGTTGACCAGACATCCAGTATCTGAATGAGGAGTTACTCTGATCTGACCACTGCCATGAGTCTCTGAACAGACCGATCCAGACATCATTAGATATGTGATTATCATTGATGAACTTGTGAATCTGTTGACTCTCATTCTGGTTTCTCACACTGACCAGATCAATGTGATTTTGTCTGCAGAAACTCTGAGCGTCTCTCCAATTCATCGTCTGATTGATAAAGACGAGTCCTGTGTTCACTTTAAGAAAAACACATGGAAACATATTCATTAATCAGTTTGTTCATTATTTTTACTCTGATTTACTACATGTAATGGGGTTAAAATTATTTATTTGATTTAAAAGGATTTGTTTGAATTTCATTAAGGTTTTCAGTTATATCCATGGCTGTTCGAGGGCTCCTCCTCTGGCCATTGATACCATTGCAGATGTGGATTTTGTCGCCCTGTTCTTGCCGTACGTCGCTGCTTCTGGTATGTCTGTTTTTTCGTGTTCTGACTCATTCATTCAATTATGACATTTAACGTCAAATTATGACATTCACGAGTTTACACTTACAAATGATTCAGGAGCAGTAAATGGGAAGCATATTTGGCGTGCTGTCCGAGGAGAGGGCTCTGAGCTCGGTATTTAGCCCGAACCTGGAGCACTCCCCCTGTATCCTGACTTTGATAGGAATGTGTGAGGAGTTGGGGTGGTGGAGGGATGCCGTAAACCGTCAAGAGGTGTAGGTGAGTCGAACATGACTATATATACATGTTTCCTCTCATGCTGATAGGATGAGGTGTAATTGCTGATGACATGTTGATTGCATTAATCCTTTGAACGTGCTCCTCCCGAACTTTGTTAATAAAACATCATTTCACGAGTCCACACTTACAAATGATTCAGGAGCAGTAAATGGTAAGCGTATTTGGCGGGGGGGGGGGGGGGGGGGGGGGGGGTGGTTTAGTCCCGAGTTCGGAAGGGCTTCTTGTCTCTTCAGTAAGGAAGTTTGGTGTTTGTATTCGGAAGATGAGTATCACTGGTGATTGGCTGTAAAAGGCTTGAGGTCCGAAGGAGATGGTATTTCTTTAGCATTGGAGATGTGCTTGTTGTTCAACTTGTTGCGAGAAGGCGAGTTGGGTGAAAACCTGGTTCCTCTGGGTCGCTGCGAGCGCAGGAAGGCACATCACAGCCACAGCAAATGGAACCTTTCAGGAGACACTGAACTGCTAGTGAAAGCAAGGAGGCTGTGATGATGGAGGTCAATTTCCAAAGACTGGACTCCCGTGGGAGCATGAAGGCAAGTCACCCATGTAGCTGAGCTCCTGCAGGAGTGTCACTACTGCGGCAGTGGAATTTCCATTGAACTGAGCTCCTAACGGAGCATGGAGGTGCATCACTGCTGCAGCGGTGGAGAATTCGAGAGAACTGGCTCCTGCGGGAGCATCACTGTTGCGACAATGGAGGCAAATTCAGTACTGAGCTCCTGCGGCAGTGGAGTAGTTTCCCCTTAGGCTGACTCCTGCGGGAGTGTTGGGGAACATTATTGGTGTGGCAACGGAAGCAAGTTCGGAATGGAGCTCCTGCGGGAGCCTCACTGCTGCGGCAGTGGCGTAATTTCCCCTTAAGCGGACTTCTGCGGGAGTGTGGGGGGAACATCTTTGCTACGGTGATGGAAGAAAGTTGAGAACTGAGCTCCTGCGGGAGCCTCACTGCTGCGGCAGTGGAATAATTTCCCCATAGGTTGACTCCTGCGGGAGTGTGGGGGAACATCATTGCTGCGGCAGTGGAAAGCTGTGGCTGTGAAGATAGTATGTGGAAAGGAGCAGATATTAACTGATGAGAGTTTGTTGGGTTTGTTTGATGTTTGATCTGTCTGATTGAATGTAGCTCTTGAGCTTCTGAAGACCAGCGGCCCAGTGCTTATATCTGCTGTTGGGAAAGGCCTGTTGGGTGGTTGCTGCACCTATACGGAAAGAGTGGCTGAAAAATTGGTCTCTTGGGAAGCCAGTATGGAGTAGCGTAGCTTTAAGGTGTATTTGGAACCAGAAATGTGAGATGGGGTGAAGGGCCGAAGCCACTTGCGGAGGCAACCTCACGCTTGGGTTGACGCCTGGACAGAGACAGAAGGGGTAGAAAGGGGAAGATAAAACAGTGTCTGGGCCTGCGCCGCTAGCGAAGGCAGCCTCGCGCTAGAACCGGATGGTAGGGCTGCAGGTCAAAAAAATAAGGGAAAGGTTAGGTACGTGCGTCTGTGCTGAGCCTGCAGCGCTGGTGGAGGCAAGCTCATGCTTGAAGGGTGGCGTGTGTCACTAAAGGCTGGCATGTGAGGTACAGTGCTGGAAAACTGCAGTGTGCTGCTGCTGCGACTTAACGCTTGAAGATCTGGTCTTGCAAGGGAGAGAGAGGAAGATTTAGGGAGCAAAGGTTTGAGGCATTTTGAAGGTGGAGTGGATTTGGAGATGGTACAGTTGACTGGAGCGAGACCTGTATTCTAGTTAGTTTTGCTTTGGTTGTTCTCCTTTCACTATTGATGCAAGTGCTGAGGTGTCGTAGGAAGTTGAGTAAGAAGATGGCGGATGTCTTCCGTCATAGGGTGCGATGACCGCGTGGTGATGTTGGAAGTTCAGTTGCAGTGTTTTGTTGAGCTATGGAGCTCCTTTCATCAGTGGGATACGGCGAAGGAACTTGAGAGAGGAAGTTTTCATCATCAAACAGGTACATCTCAATCTTGGACATTGTGGCGATAAGGCGGGGCATCACATGATCGCCTGCTAAATTTCAACACGTTGGCTGGCGCTGAGCCAGAGAAAGCTCTCGACACTTGATGCTATTCAGTGTTTAAAATCTCTTGAAGATTAGATTATAAGATTATAGATTATAAAATTGACAGGGGAGTTTAATTTATATCAGATGCATGTTGCATATTTAATGACTAAACACACTTACTAACCTGTTGGAATTCGGAATATCAAATTGATGAAAGTTCACAAATTTATTGGCTTTGAATAAACCCCAAGCAGGGAATCATCCAAGTATCATAGAATTATAAGACTTATCATAGACTTAAGGATTGAGGACAGTGAAGGCAGTGAATTACTTTGAAATAAGAAGTGCATATGGTTTATTTTCCAGTGGGTCCACTTAATAGCTGGTTAAGTTGAATCTTCCAGGCAGTGTTGGCAATAAGTTCTTGATTCTTGTGTGGGCGGCTGAGCGCGCGATCAGACTGTAATGAGTGCGATCTGAAAGCAGCGTGTGCGATCGGGCGGTGATGCACGCGATCTGACTTTCGTGCGCACTACTGCTTGAGTTGGCAGCGCGTTAGTTTAAAACATGGACATGGATGGACATGGATTCCCTGAAACAGTAGCATCAAGATGGCACAAACTGCTCGTGATTTAGCGTTGCTGAAATCAAAGTGCTGGGAGGATTACAGCTGCTCTTGTTTGTTTGAGCTGACGGACAGAGAGAGTGTGAGCTGAGACTGCAGCGCGGTCACCTGTAACCTGCTGAAGGCTCGCGGAGGCGGCCTGATGCTGGTGGAAAGCCCGTTCCTTGCGGGAAAAGGGTGGCATTGCCTGAGAGTCGAGCTTGCTGCTCAACCAACTTTATCTGAATGCAGATGTTTCGCTTGCGGTGGCGAGAACAGGCCTCGCGTCTCATTGTGCATTTGCTTGTTTGTTGCTCAGGATCCGTTTGTTTGGTCTGGCACCCGTGATGAAATGCTGAGGGTGATATGATATAGTCAGCATGGTGTTTAGGCAGATAAGAATCGCTCCTGAGTTTTTTTTCAAGAGGTGTGGGTGAGTCGAACATGACTATATATACACGTTTCCTCTCATGCTGATAGGATGAGGTGTAATTGCTGATGACGAGTTGATTGTATTAATCCTTTGAACGTGCTCCTCCCGAACTTTGTTAATAAAACATCATTTTGTCCCACTCTCTGCCTATTTCAAAAAGATATTTGGAGAGTTCATCTTTAAGACTGTGGTTAAAGGTCTCAACATCCCCGCCGCAATGAGCATGATAAGGGGACATACGAAGCTTCTTGATTGACAGTAAGTTACAAAGATGCTTTATGATATCAATTTCAAACTGTTTGTCCTGATCAGAGTATAGGGCCTCAGGGACACCATGTTGTGGAATGTAGTGGTAAAAGATGCAACCTGCTATGGAAGCAGCTATTTGATCCTTCAGTGGATAAAGATTGATAAACTTAGTGTACATGTCCATCATTACTGGTATGAAACGGTTACCCTTGGTAGAAATGGCCAACTGTTATGTTTGCAGTCACTATTTGAAGCAGTCAGGAGAGATATGAATGAGCGGTGCTTGTGGGCGGGGCACAGGAGAACGTCTTGACTGACAAGCAGCACATTGGGAGCAAGGTTTGGCAATTTCTGATGACATGTACGGCCAGTAAAAAGACCATATGGCTCTGTCCAACGTTTTGGCCAAACAATAGTTTCTGTCTGAAGGATGACCATGGACATGACCGAGGATCTCAGGAATCAACGATGTAGGAATGACCACTTGCAAGGCATTGTCACCTAAAATGTGGCGTAAATGTCTGCATAACACTCCATCATGAATGATGAGGTGACTAAACTGGGCCCACAGTTTTCTGAGGTATGGTGAAGAGGAACATAGAAACCGGATGAATACCACCCTTATGGAGGCTATCTATAAAATTAGCTAAATCTGGATCTGACCTTTGTTGTTACATAACATTCCAATCACTTTGAATTTCAACAAGATTGAGGGATTAAAAAGGTGTGGCAAGGGCATGGAAAGATACACAGAAAATAGATATAACGAGATTGTGAGAGGTGTTTGCAAAGTCATTGATGTCATCTTAGTTGCCACCGATACTCGATGGTCTTTGGCCATCGAGACATGGCATCCACATTAAGATGTTTTACACCATCATGTGAATGACATGCCAGTCATAAAATTTCAATTCTATTTCCCAATGTGCTCACCCACCAGTAGTGATCTAATGGGAGTTTCATGAGATCGAACAAAGGTTTGTGATTAGTTATGATAGTGAATGAGTAACAAGCAACATAGTGTCGTAAATTACGAACTGACCACACAATGGTGTGCAATTCCTTGTCAAAAGTGAACCATTTTCTTTCTGAACCCGAGAGCACATGGCTTGCATATGCAAGGTGTCTAATGAATCAACAACAATACAAGCACAGGCCAAGAAAAGCCTAGACCTGTGTGGCTGATGCTGGAATTGGCCATGATTTGACCTACTTGATCTATGTTAGACGACTCTGGCTTCTAGAAACACGGTGGCCCAGAAAAGTAACCGAAGAGTGTGCCAGATGGACGGCTTAAGTTTGAGTCCAGCTGCATGAAATTGCTAAAAGACTTCATGCAAGTGCTGAAGGTCCTGTGGGAAATCGGCACTGTAGACAATAAAATAATCTAAGTAGATCAAACAAATACTCTAGTGCAGACTCCCAAGTGCAAGCTCCATTAACCACTGGTAACTGGGAAGAGCTTTAGAGATTCCCATTGGCATCATACAGAGTTGATATAGACCTGTACCAGTTGAGAAAGCATTTTTTTCTTTGTCGGCTGGATTTATTGGTATTTGCCAGTTACCAACAGTTAAATCAATAGTGCTAAACAATCTAGCCCCAGAATGACTATCAAGGGTATCATCCACCCAAGGAAGAGGGTGCGAATCTTTGATTTTGATGTCACTGAGGCGACTGTTATCTACACAGAACCGGTGTGTGCAATCCTTTTTCCAAACCAGCACGACCAGTGCTGAGCACGGACTATGAGACTCCTCAATGATGTGTTCTAAAAGATTTGATATCTCTTGTTGTAGTACAGACTGAGTAGCTGGTGATGTCCTATAGGGGCACCGTTTTTTTGGAGTCGCATCAGCAGTGTTGATACTATGTGTAATCAAGCTGTTTTTCCCACAGTCTTGAGAATGAGCGCTAAATGTGTTAGCAAACTCTGTCAGCAGGCTCTTGAGCTGTAAGATGCACATCAGGCAGTGGACATGCAGCTTCTGTAGAGGTAGTCACAGATGAGACTAATGCATAGTCATCGTGCATATTGCCAGTTACAAAGAAAAGTTGGTCTAATGGGCATCCAGTGTCAAGAGAGACTGTTTCGCTAGCCAGGATACTCTAACAATCCCATTCCCATTCTGAACTGACATCAGTGTTCAAGCTACCCCTAAAGTCATGACTGGAGGGGGCTGAGGTTCCAGTATACCCACATACCCATGTCTAGTCAGCAGCCATATCACCCTGTAGCCTAAGACTGGTTGCCCACTGAAGCTAAGCAGGGTTGAGCCTGGTTAGTACCTGGATGGGAGACCTCCTGGAAAAAAACTAGGTTGCTGCTGGAAGTGGTGAGCGTTCTGGCACAATATGGCTGCTGTCGCATCATCCAGGTGGATGCTGCATATTGGTGGTGGTTGAGGAGATTCCCCCTACTATGTAAAGAACTTTGAGCTGTGGAAAAGCACTATAGAAATGTAATGTATTACACACATAGTATTTGTTACACCTTTATCTTTGACAGAAATTGGAATTGCCATCTCTGACAGAGGTGGGACAGACACCAAAGTGAAACTGACGACTGAACTTTGTACTGGAATTAGTGACTGGGGCGGTAAAAGAGGCACTGATGTATTATACAGTTGTAAATGTGCATGTGGTATGTCAATGGTTACTGAATGTTCAATTAAGAAATCCCATCCTATTAAAACAGGATGAGTAGCCGCACGTATCACATAAAATACATGAGTAAATGTTACATTTCCAACATGTATGGAAGCCAAGGATGTCCAACAGCTGTCCAGTAACCAATGACACTAACACAAATGACTAGCTAATGGACTGAATAGACAAAGCTGGAATTGATCTATGACAGTCATCGGTAATGAGAGAAAGATCTGACCCTGTGTCAACCAAAGAATGAAATTCAATGCGGGGTCGACAGCAAGGGCCAAGAGGAGACACCAATGGAACCAAGAAAAGAACAGAAGAAAAGCAAAGTTCGGTTTGGGAATAGACAAAGAAATTTATTGTACAAAATTTATAAAATGTAAAGAATTTAAAAAGGCACATTTTTTCCCTTTTTTTTCTTTCTTTTCCCTCTATGGTGACTAGCGTGGACCAGTTAGGCTGTGGAATGCAGCTAGACTGTGGAATATAACATATAAAATTGCGGGCTGCTGTTGTCACAGTCTCGCCATATTATTTGACTTCCTGGTCCCGTCTGTGTTTTTTTTTGTGTCCATCCTGTACCTGACTTATCAAATCACTTATCTTGTTAGTCTTGTCAGGTGTTACTCATCTCGTCATGTATAAAACCCTCTTGTGTTCCCATGTCTTTGTCGATTGCTGAAGTTAAGTTCCTGAGTGTGGATGTGTCTCTGAGTTGCTCAGGTTATGCACAAGTGTGCTTTTTACTTTGTATATTTAAAGTGTTTCGGTTCTGTTAAATAAAAGAATTTCTGTTTGGAATTCTTGTTCTCCGAGTTGTTCCTCCCGCGTCGCACCACAATAGCTGTTCTTGCGATCTTATTTGAAGTTCCAAAACATTATTCATAACAATAGATTTCTCTCTGTACACTTGTCACAATACAAACCGCAGCAACAAAAGCACATCACATGTATCGCATTTATTTCATGTATCTTATTTGTTCAAAATATTAATCAACTTCTTAGCTGTGTTACCAAACTGATATTCTGATTCTCAAATATGTGGAAGTGAATATGTTTTGTTGATTAAAAACCTTTATAATGATCATGTTAGATGATATATATTGCACAATGGGTGCCTCAGTTCCGAGAATCTGATCGGTCTGATTTAAAACACGTAAATTCAGTCATTTCTCCCAAAATACATGACAGTAAGTGTCCGGTGAAGTAGGAGAAGAATAGAGTGAACTTCAGTTACCTACGCAATGTGTATCTTTTCATATATTGAAAATATGTGACAATATATTTCTGTATATTAATTTTGTAAAGATGTTCAGATTTATCAGACTCTTCAGCTGATGATCACAATTTCATGCTTCCTTTTTTTTTTTCAAACATTACTTTAAAAAAATACTTTTTTAGAATTAAAAATTCCAAACCTATGATTGAAAAATAATAACTATAATAAAAAAAAAATAATAATAATTTAAAACATCTTTTTTTACTGTAAATTCTCTACACTCTGTAATTACAGCTTTCTGTACTTATCAGCAATAAAACATCAACATGCAATTGAAATGGAAACTGAATTCAATTGAAAGTGTGATTAAAAATCCACAGTCCACATTAAAAAGTTGAAACACTTATCAAGGAATTACAATTTTTTACAGTATATAATGCAACTTTTTATAAATTAATGTTTGTTGTCATTGTAGGAGCTGCACTTACTGTTGTTAGATGAACTGCAGATAAAACTCAGGCTGTAACTACATGTCCCATCATACCATTCTCCATTTCTCATAAAAACACACTCCTCATTTCCTCCATTAGGTTGTGTATATCCCCAGTTCTGATAGAGCGCAGGTTCTCCTGAAGACCACTGCCATTTATCAACACTCGTCTTCTGCAGCCCAATCCAGAAAATCGGAACACCTCCATCATTCACACTCTTCTTCAGCTCGTTCATGTTGTTCATGTTGTCAACGGTGGCCAGATCTGTGTAATTCTCTCTGCAGAATCTCTGAGCTTCAGTCCAGTTCTTCAACACGTTTATAAAGTGATACTGACGCTGAACACATTCAGATACGGAGCAGAGAGCTGTGAAAGAGAGGCTTTGCTTTAATGCTTTTCATAACAGAGTCAAACCTGATGAAACTATAAACCAGAAATAAAACCACAAACACACTCACCGATGAGAAGAAGAACCAAATATAGAGTTTGATCCATTTCTGAGGAAGAAACACATTGAAAAACTCAAATACTCACATATTGATCTGAGAGTAAAACATAATCATAAGCATAACTCCATTCACAATCATTCAGACAATATGAACATCTCAAAGTGTAATTGTGTTTGAAGAATGAACATGTGAGTTGTTCTTACTTTAGAGGTTGTGTGTTTCTGTCCTGAGTCTGATGATTCTGTCTGCAGCTTTAAACTACGGGGTTATTATATCTGCTCTCATCTCTCATTCAGAACATAATTTGTTTATTTCTCTAAACAAAAGCCTTTTCATTTCATTTTATTGTATGTGTGTGTGTGTTTACATAATTTCTCTGTGTTGGTCAATGTTGCTGTACTTTCTTGCTGGTCCTTCTTTGGAAACATGTTCATTTGAATGTGACTGGAGGATCTGTTTGTCTATTGTATTTCCACAGCGGCTCCACAGGAAAAATCCACCTCAGTATTTGCATTTTCTATTCTTATCACTTGTTTTCCATGTTATTTCACCTTCGATACTGTCAGTGACCAATAGCATGTTTCTGCATCCCAAAAACAAAGTTTCAGACCCAGTCTGTCTTCAATATCTCTTCATGTTTGATTCTTCATCATGAGCGCTGTATGCACATAATGTTATGGCCAACAGTGGACGTGTGTGAAGAAAAGAAAAGACAACCGCAGCAACACATGCAACTCTCTAATCATGCAAATCATGAGCAGTTCCACATTATTTCACTATAGTGATGTCACTCATTCTCGTCTCGATATGATGGCAAATCACTGTCAACATTTTCACATGATAAATTCATCATTGGCATTACAAAACATTGTTGCATTTAATTTCATTGCAACTTTCCTCTTTTTAACCCCTTTCCCTTTTTTGTACAGATGCCCCCTGATCATCATGCTTGTGAAAGCCTTTCAAATGGAAACATGAGCTAACAATGGATATTTGGTTACTGAGAACAGAAGGTCATTTTCATGAATGACTCTGGCAGAGGCAAACACAACATCTCTAAACTCTTCAACATTTATCAAACTTTCGCAAAGTTTACCCAGCACTCAAGCAGTCTTTGGGTATTTTTTGTGTTTCTTCCAAGCCACTTAAGACCCCAAGTTGTTAAAGAGAGCTTTTTTTGCTATTGCAGGTACATTATAATTAATCATAGAGATTATGAAATCATGAGCATGCCAGTAAATATGACGTGATTGTCCCCAGGCTTCCCTAATTTGATTGGTTCCAATAGACTGCACACACATTGCCATCAAGGCCCCACCAGGCCCCAATGAAGGGGATTTTGTAAACTGAAAGGGGTTCACAGTATAAATGTGGAAGCAGAATGGCCAGGCTCTGTGCAAGACTTAATAATTTTTAGAGAGTCAGCGTTGTGCACATTATTTGAAAGTGGAAAGTTAAAGTCTTTTCACACTTACTGGTTTACTAATTTTGGGCCTAACAGAACTATATTTTTTTTATTATATAGGTGACTACGATGGGATCCTGCTAGGGGTCAGGGGTTATAGGCCACAGGCCCGTTACAATGCAGCTCTAGCCAGGACAAGGGCATGCATTGAAATGATCTTTGGGCAACTAAACGGAAGATTTCAGTGTCTGATGGGTCTGAGGTTTTGCACCTGACAGGGCCTGTGACATTACTGTTGCATGTGCAATACTGCACAACATTGCCACCATCAGAAAGCAGAGGATCCTGTGGTGGAAATGCAGCTGATGATTATCTCTTTCCTGTGGAATGAAATAAATAAATCATGCAAGGTCATCAATCGTACAGTGTGTTTATTAGTATCAATACAAGACAATATAATTACACGCGATCACTAGGATACTCACAAAATAATTTGTCAGCAACTTTTTGCCAGCCCTCTCTCCTGGCTTTTGCAGCCTTTGAATTAAATACTGAAATTCAGCGAAGCCCTCGAGCAAGAGTTCGGACAAGGACTCATAAATTTGGATCCGAGGATTTACACAACGAGGCTTTAAACATTACAAAAGTTGTTATACTTTCCAGATAATATATTTTGGATTACATAAAGTTTTTTTTCCATTTGACAAAGTATTGGAGAAACTGGATTGGATAAGCAGTTGCTCTTAACTAAAAAACTTCTCATCTCTGAAGATATTCTCTTTTTTATGTTCATGTGTCTGTTTGAAAAGCTTGGAAATTGTTAAAGATGTTTAGAAAGGACAGTGATCTTTCTGGTGTTTTAGAGCCATTGCTTTTTAATCCTCTTTTTTTGGAACAAACTCATCAGTTTCAGGTACAGTGATTTGAGAAGTTTTTAAAGACTGGAATAGATACTGTAATGGACATAACTGATTCTACAAAAGGTCAGTGGCACGATCAGACTAGATCAAAAGCTGATAAAGTGTTAGTTTGATAAAGTGCTTCAATCGGAGAGATATGCTGAAGGGTTCAATGAGGATATTAGAAAATCCTTTCCTCTGTCTTTCTTGACTTATGTAAACAATTTTATTGATAATGGTGAAATGTCTGGGACTTTTTGGGATCTTTGAGTAAAAATACAATTTGAATTTGATGAATAGTTAGATGATATTGGAATGTTTAAATCCTTAGTACAATACCGGATTTTTGTAGAAATATATATATATATATATATATATATATAAAAGAAAAGACAAACATACTCACCAATGCTAATAATTAAATATAGATTTTGGTCCAAATAAATGGCAGTAGCACCAAATATAAGTTTCAAATAAATAAGGGTGTAGGAGTAGAATAAAATTGTATTAGAGAAGCGCCGCACAATTTGAGAGCTTTATTTATTTTCCGAGTGTTCGAACAAATACGAAGAAGGTGCTTTTGAGGGCAGAGCTGAAGCCGCCCTCCCTTCTTCATCACACTCTGCAGGGCAGATTCGGATGTTTGTATGACTGTTGATCTTTTTTTGCTAGAAAAAAAACCTTTTTCAAATTAGAATTGGGATATTTGTCTCTTACTCAGAATTGATAAAAGATTTTGCCACCACAGTTTCCCGTTCAAAGACATTCAAGTTCAGTGGATTGGAAATGCCAGATTCTAGGACTACATGTGAATGTGTGATCTCAGTGCTGAGTTGTGCAAGGAAGAGCAACCAAAGTCCAAATGTGTGTGAAGCTGTTGCTGTAAATGAGTAGGAATAACGCTAGGAAGAGAATGACTGTTGGTGACAGTCCAGCAGTTGGCGCTGTTACCAAAAAAATTAAAAGAATGAGTCAATGAGCTTCACTGAAGACAGGCACAGACTCATTCAGCTGTAAAAGATGTGACTCTAAGCATCAACCTGAACGATGTCTGGCATATGGAAAGCAGGAGGCATGAACCACTGAGTCAGGGTTTTTTTTTTTTAAGAATAAAGAAAAGCATGTTGTGGAAGAGACAGAATTGTTAGACACTTTCTTGTTTGGACATTATCAACAGTGATAAACTATTCAGCAAGAGTACGAAGCAAATGCAATAAATTACTGACTACAAGTCAATGGGATTATTGTTCCACTTAAACTTGATACAGAAGCGAAGGCCAATCTCACAAGCATAATTGAAAGAGGAAATTAAAATCAAGCTCCAGATGAAAAAGAAACCCTGTGTCGCTCAAACTATAACGGACAGGACAAAGACTCAAGGTGTGTGTAGCGCATTGAGTGTGTGAGTATTGCTCTCCAGAAAATGTGAGCCTCTTAAGGAGTAGGCTGTGTATTGTGTGTTGTATAAAATACACAATGTGAGCTTTAAACAGTAAATTGCAGTTTTAGGTGGTGGTTTGTGTTGTGTGGGTCGGGGAATTTCACTCTTGCTGGGTCTCTTGAGAGTTTTAGAGCGAGGCTTGCTGTGAATGATACATGATTATCATGAGAGCCTCTACTAAAACTATTTATTCATATTTTTCTGAATAAATACACATTAAATGTGCAGCCCTCTTTGTGAATTGTTCATTGTGCAATGGGAAGTGTTACATGTGTGTCAAGATCTAAACTCATCACCTACTTATTGATGTAGTTCCAGAGGATCATCAGTTTTTCTTGGTGACAAAGCCTGTGAGGAATTAAGACTGGTGAAAAGGCTAAACTGCATTAATAGTCATGATGTAAGAAAGAATACTTGATAAAATGACAGCTCTAGGAGTAATTGAGAAAGTGGAAGAACCTTCCGACTGGGTAAACACAATGATCTGTGTAATAAAAGGAAAATGGTGATCTGAGAGGATGCATGGATCCTCAAGACTTGAATTTAAACATTATAAGGGAGCACTATGGGATTCCTACTGATTCCTACTTCATCAAGCTGGATGATTCACAGGGATTCTGGGAACTGAAGCTTCATGAAGACCGCACCAACTACTGCACGTTCAACACACCATTTGGACGGTATTCATTTCTACTTCCACCCTTATAATTTCAGCCTCAGAAATATGTCATCGTCGCATGGAGCGCATCATATCATATGAGGACTGGAAGAAAGTTTGTGGATGACAGTGTTTGGTGATCATAATTTCAGGAACAATCTGAATCTTTTCCAGCTTCTTCAAAGAGTGCAGAATCAAGTTAAAGAAAGCTAAATCTCTTTTTGGTGTTACTGAAATGCACCTCCATCACTGTCTGGTTGTCTTGGCAATAAAGCTCTTTCTGATTCTGATTCTCTCTTGTGTTATCTAGTAAGTTATCTGGACGTGGTGTTGAACATGAGAAAAGCAAAATGCAGGCAAATTAAACAACTGCGAGGTTCAGTGAACTATTGAAACATAAAAATTAGTCTAGGTGGGCAAACAAATATGAGTAAGAATGGAAAATGCTCAAATCAACACTGACAAAACAACCAGTTCTCATTTGATTCACTTAAGAGAATGAACATCTCCATGGATAAGGATTGTCTGGGAGCAGTTTTACTCCAAGCATGTGTCTCTGGGAAAATGATACAATCTGAGTGCAGAAATGCTCCGACCAAAGAAGAAAGCCTCGGACTCATCTTTGGATTTGAGAAATGTCATGAATATGCGTATGGCTTACGATCGTTCACAGCAGAAATGGATCCTGAGTCGCATTGCAATCATCATTAAAAAAGAAAAAATCGTAATGAGATTGTTGCAAGTTGGTACTGATCTGGTTTAATTTTCCTAGAAAAAGCTGGAAGTGGACACTTTTCTAGTTTTCCAGAAAAGCCCCTAACTCCTCGAGATCATGTTTGATGCATCAAACTAAGTCAGTTTTTGCCAGCCATGACATTCCTCTAGTAGGAGTGAGTGACAGCGGTAGGAGTGCTACAATTCAAGTCTAAAGGGCCGGAAGGAAAAGGAGTGTAAATTGTAAAGCAATTGTTCAAGAAAGCATCAGAAAGCAAGCCATATCTAGCTCTTCTGAGATATTGAGCAACACCTGTGGAATATGGTGCCTCTCCTGTAGAGATCTCAATGAATCACAAGATAAGGACACTTCACTACAGGATTGACTCAAAATGAGACGTGATGAACACTGCAACAATAAGACAGAAATAGAAAGCTCTCTAAAAGAGACAGAAGACCGACTCTGACTAACAAACCAAAATGCTGAAACTGTAATCAAAGAATGACATTGTGAGAGTGTAATTTACCAACTGCTGGGACAAGAAGACTGTTGATCTGGAAGAGATAAATCCAAGATCATATGTCATGAAAACAGAGAATGGGCAGGTTCTTGAGAGAAATTGCAGAAAAACAAGCCAAATACTGACTGACAAGAAAGGAGTAGTTATTGTCACACCTGAAGATCAAGTAAGCATGCAGTCTTCCTCATCTTCCTCCTTTCCGTTGGAAAATGGTCATTCTGCAGAAACAAATTACTCTCCAACAAGAACATCACCTGAAGATGCTACACGTCACTTAAAACACTTAAAGGAAAGGAGATGTGGTGATCAGTTGTTATTCATATTGTTGTCCTGTAGATGCCACAAGTAGCAAATACCTAAAGGTTTAGAGGTAGAATAAAAGCACTTTAAAGAAGCACATGCTAAATTTGAGCACTCAAGAATTAAAGATGCTACATGCCAGTTCAGACATTCATTTTCTGAGTGTTCATTTAATAAACACCACATATGTGTCTAATTTAATCACCGTATTTTGCCAATTACGTCTTCTCTATATACATATTTATGAATAAAACTGTAACATCACATCATTGCTCTCTTTTTTCCATTTACAAATGATTAATTGTTTGATTTGATATAAATGTGCAAATCTCTGTGGTTGTAATTCTATTTTAACAAATTTAAGTGTTGTGGTAAGCTTGAAGAATTGAACTAATACATTGTGAAAGTTTTCACCATGTTTCCGACCAAATGGAGAAATGTGTATTTTGCAGAAAATATTTACATGCATCAATTCATGTCAAAAACAAACATTTCTCATTGTAATTAATACTAATGTCTGGTTGAAGTTATGCAGGTAATCAAGTGAGCAAATAGTGAATGTATTTAATATTTAAATCATATCACATGACACAATGTACAAACAATTGAGTATATATGAACAGTTAATAACACAATTATATTAATTAAAAACAGTTTCTGTGATCCGAGGAACTTTAACGCAAAACTGAAAAGTCATGAATATTCATGTGAGATCCACTATCACCAAATACTTCAGAACACCAGCCCTGATCACAACTAGATATACGAAGATATTAAAACACACACATATCATAATAGTATTGTAAACATATAAAGAATGTTAAAGCTGTTTAAAATGTTAGAAAAGTTTGATAAGATGCATTATTTAATGATTATTAACAAAAATAAATAAAATTCACTCAGAAATTACTAAAGAACAAATCGAACATAAAAGTAAGAAAAATAATGAAGAAGGAAAACAGTGAATGTAAACACAAACATTAATGTCTGTTCACTCATAATTAATGCAGATGAAGTTGAGTTTGAGAGATTCAGGACGGCTGATCCAGCGATAACCTTCTTTAGACTGAACTGCTCCTTTTCTCTTCTCGAGGCGACAGTCTTCCGGTGTCGTTCCGTTCCCTGGAGCCCAGTTCTGATAACACACCACCTCTCCTCTCAGCCAGAGCCACATGTTCATGCTGCAGAAGTTGTGTAAACCCATCCACACCTCCTCAGTAGACGCCAGTTTAACCACATTCATCACACGACGCTGCATCTGCTCTGAATGAACCGACACCAGATCCACATGATTCTGTCTGCAGTATCTCAGAGCTTCAGGCCACGTCAGATTCTCTTTGATCACAATCAGTTTATCTGGACACAAAACAAACCACAAGCACAAACTAGAGAGAGACTGATCAAAAACAACATGCAGAACAAACACTGTGGAGGAATTTGTCATGTCAGACATGTAGCGTGAACTTTAAGATTTCTGGAGGTGATGATGGATTGTGTGTGTTTTGAGAGGATCTGCTCACCTTCATGACACACAAAAGAATATTGGTTGTCACAAGAGATGTCCACCCATCGTCCCTGGACGTACTGGTTAACCGCTGCACAGTTTTCATTTCCTCCAGAATTATCAGGTTGATCTGACCTCCAGTATCTGAATGAGGAGTTACTCTGATCTGACCACTGCCATGAGTCTCTGAACAGACCGATCCAGACATCATTAGATATGTGATTATCATTGATGAACTTCTGGATCTGTTGATTCTCATTCTGGTTTCTCACACTGACCAGATCAATGTGATTCTGTCTGCAGAAACTCTGAGCGTCTCTCCACTTCATCGTCTGATTGATAAAGACGAGTCCTGTGTTCACTTTAAGAGAAACACATGGAAACAGATTCATGAATCAGATTGTTCATTATTATCATGCTGATTAATCATGGAAAGCATTTTCTGCCAATTTTTCATCATCACGATATATATATTTTTTTTATTAAAATCAGATTCATTGTAGAAAACTGTGTGAAAAATGTGGTACAAAATTGAAAATGACATTAAATTATTTATTTTTTATTATCAGTGTTACAAAGCATCATCACTGTCAAATTGAAAAATAAAATATATCTGATGATTAGAAAATTAATTTGATATTTCATTTTCACTACAACCTTGTCAGGAACGAGCAGAAACGGATTCAAGTGCAAATGTGAGTTTATTAACAGTGGATGAAAGCAATGAAGTAATGTCCAGGGTAGGCAGGCAGCGCAGGGACTCAATGGGCTGTTGAGTGGAGACGTAGTGCTGTGTGATCCCAAGGTGCTCAGCATGGATGGTGAAACATGGAACAGGAACCAGGAACAAGGAGAAACGCAGACAAGCAGAGACCGGGACACAGGAACACACTGACTTGGATGATGCAGGAACACTGACGAGGTCGACAAGGAACACAAGGGAAGAACAACAACTCGACAACAAGGGTGTGGTGAGAGGGGAACTAAATAGGCAGAGGAGATAGGGATCAGGTGTGGGTGATGATGATGGTGGCAGTGATCAGTGACCACGCCCCCCACACTCACCTCACATACATACACAGGCAGTAACTAGGAGACAATGAATTTGTGAACCGTGACAGTACCCCCCCCCCCCCCCTTAGGGGCACTTACCTGTCGATTGTAGTCATCGATGAGGGAGTGATCCAATATGTCTCTAGCAGGTACCCAACTTCTCTCCTCCGGGCCGTAACCCTCCCAGTCCACCAAGTACTGGAATCCGCGTCCCCTCCTTCTTGAATCCAGAATACGGTTTACCGAATAAGTTGGTTCCCCGTCTACGAGACGCGGCGGTGGGGGAACCGGGGTGGGCGGATTTATGTGAGAACGAATAACGGGCTTTATTTTGGAGACATGAAAGGCGGCATGAATCCTCCCGTACGCGGGAGGCAATTTGAGGCGGACCGTCACCGGACTAATGATCTTGGTGACAGGGAACGGGCCAATGAATTTAGGAGCAAGTTTATTACACACGGAGCGGAGAGGAATATCCTTGGATGAAAGCCACACTTTTTGACCCACGACGTAGACGGGAGGCTTCGACCGGTGGCGATCGGCCTGGGCCTTGGTGCGCGCTCCCACTTGTAGCAGAGTCTCACGGGCTCTACTCCAAGTACGATGACACCTCTGGATGAAGGCGTGGGCGGAGGGGACCGCGATTTTGGATTCCAGACTGGGAAAAATAGGTGGCTGGTACCCTAGACTACACTCAAACGGCGAAAGGCCCGTGGATGATACTGGTAACGAGTTATGAGCGTACTCAACCCACGGGAGTTGTTGACTCCAGGAAGAGGGATTCTGTGACACAGTACACCGCAAACACCTCTCGAGGTCTTGATTGGCTCGTTCAGTCTGGCCGTTGCTCTGGGGATGGAAACCCGAAGACAGAGGCCATGAATGCGAAAAACGTGTTCAATGACAGACGCCGCTGTCTCCTTAGCAGATGGTAACTTGGGTAAGGGTATGAAATGCGCAGCCTTCGAGAATCGGTCCACTACGGTTAAAACAACCGTGTTACCCTGGGAGGGTGGGAGGGCGGTGACAAAATCTAGCGCAATGTGGGACCAGGGTCTCGAAGGCACTGACAGCGGCTGAAGTAACCCCTCTGGAGAACGATTGGAAGTCTTACCCTGGGCGCAGTCGGAACAAGCCAAAACAAAATCTCGGATGTCACGGGCCATCTTCGGCCACCAGAATCGTTGTTTAACCAAAAAGTTAGTACGACTGATTCCTGGATGACAGGCTATTTTGGAACAGTGGCCCCATCGGATGACCTCTGATCTGACTTTCTCCGGCACAAATAATCGACCTGGTGGGCCCCCGGGCGGAGGCGTTACCCCTTCTAAGGCCGATTTGACCTTCGCTTCGACCTCCCATACGAGTGTGGAAACAATGAGTCTCTCAGGAAAAATGCACTCGGGAGTAGACGGGCGCTCGGATCGATCAAAAATGCGCGACAAAGCATCGGGTTTGATGTTCTTAGAACCCGGGCGGTACGATAGTAAAAAGTCAAAACGTCCGAAAAAAAGGGCCCACCGAGCCTGCCTGGAGTTAAGTCTTTTGGCTGTTCTGATATACTCTAAATTCTTGTGATCGGTCCAAACTAGAAAGGGCACCCCTGACCCCTCTAACCAGTGACGCCACTCCTCCAAAGCTAGCTTGACTGCCAACAACTCTCGGTTACCAATGTCATAATTACGTTCGGCTGGGGACAAACGATGGGAAAAAAACGCGCAAGGGTGCATCTTATCGTCCGAGGGAGAGCGCTGGGAGAGAACCGCACCTACCCCCACCTCTGAAGCGTCGACCTCCACCACAAACTGGCGTGTGGGATCAGGGGCAATCAGAATGGGAGCCGAAACGAAGCGGCTCTTAAGTTTGGAGAACGCCGCTTCGGCGGCGTTGCACCACCTGAACGTAGTTCTGGGGGAGGTCAAGACTGTCAGAGGAGCGGCTAGTTGGCTGAAGTTGCGGATGAAACGTCGGTAGAAGTTGGCGAACCCCAGGAACCTCAACAGGGCCTTGCGAGAGTCCGGGGTTGGCCACTCTACCACAGCCTTAACCTTGTCGGGACCCATGCACACTCCCTCCGACGAGATGATGTACCCTAGGAAAGGAACAGACTGTGCATGAAAAACGCATTTCTCCGCCTTGACAAAAAGCCCATTCTGTAGTAACCGTTGGAGCACTCGCCGGACGTGTTGAACATGTTCCTGGAGAGACGAGGAAAATATCAGTATGTCATCCAGGTAAACATACGTGAACTGGTCTATCATGTCTCTCAACACGTCATTGACGAGTGCTTGGAAGACAGCTGGGGAGTTGGACAGCCCAAAAGGCATGACCAAGTATTCAAAGTGGCCCCTGGGGGTATTAAATGCTGTCTTCCATTCATCCCCCTCTCTTATGCGGACCAAATGATAAGCATTCCTTAAATCCAATTTCGTGAAGATAGATGCTCCCTGCAACCTCTCGAAGGCTGAAGACATCAACGGTAGAGCATAGGTATTCTTTACCGTGATGTTGTTCAACCCTCGGTAGTCAATACAAGGTCGCAGAGACCCATCCTTCTTCCCCACAAAAAAGAATCCCGCCCCCGCTGGAGAAGAAGAGGGGCGGATGAACCCGGTAGCCAAAGAATCAGAAATATATTTCTCCATGGCCTCCCTTTCAGGAATGGAAAGGGAGTATAATTTGCCCTTAGGCGGAGACATATCGAGATACTCTGGAGGCACGTTAGACAAATTCACCGGCTCCTCCTGCAACACAGAACTAGACACAGACGAACATGCAGACACAAGACAAGAGGCATGGCACTGATCACTCCAATTCAGGATGTTATTGTGTCCCCAGTCAACCCTGGGGTTGTGCTTAGTTAACCAGGGATGACCGAGGACGATGGGAGCCGAGGGACAGTCCGTAATGAAAAAGTCAATAGTTTCGGTGTGGTTACCTGCGGTGGTGAGGCTGAGGGGAATGGTTTTAAGAGAAATGTCCGGTAAGCTTTGTCCGCCCAAAGCATTGACTGCAATGGGGTGGGTGAGGTGTTCGGTGGTGATCTTGAGTCTGAGTGCCAGTGAATAATCCATAAAGTTGCCCTCAGCCCCAGAATCCAGCAGTGCCTGACAATGATGTGAGGTGTTGGCCCATTGAAGTCTTACCGGGAGGAGAGTTGATGAGGAAGACTGGTAAACGGTGAGTGCGCCCGTCAGTAGCCCCCTCCTTACTGGCGGGCACGTCTTTACAGGGCAATGGGAGATGAAGTGCCCTTCTCCGGCACAATAGATACACAGTCTCAGGGTTTTACGACGTTCTCTCTCCTCCCGGGAAAGCCGAGCTCGACCGACCTGCATGGGTTCATGATCGGAAGTGGGGCTGACCGTGCCAGGATGTTGAGCAGAAAAGGCCGTGGGGGTCCCTGGACCTACCGATGGGGTGGGGCGGAACTTGATGCGCTCTAACCGAGTGTCCACCCGAAGAGCCAGCTCGATAAGGTTGTTGAGTCGTGGGGGTAGGTCCAGGGCGTATATTTTGCGTTGGACACGGTCAGCCAACCCATGCAGGAACCTGTCCCACTGCGCCTCCTCGTTCCACTTGCAGTCAGCCGCGAGCGTACGGAACTCAATGGAATATTCGGAGACTGAACGGTCTTCCTGCTTGAGGTCCGACCGCAGACCGATCGAATACCCTCTTCATTTCTTCCGAGAAGGTCTGGAACGAGGAGCAGCATGGGTCTTGGTTTTCCCACACCGCCGATCCCCATTTCGCTGCACGTCCCGAGAGCAGCGTGATGATGAGGGCTACCTTAGCTTGTTCGGTAGCGTAGGTTAGCGGTTGTAATGAGAAAAATACAGAGCACTTCGTGATGAAGGCTCTGCATAAGTCTGGTTCACCGGCGTAACGTTCTGGTGGTGGGATGTGAGGTTCCGGCTGCCCTGCGGGACGGCTGATGGTGGGAGGAACAGGCGGTGGGGCTGGCGCAGCGGGAACAGGCAGCTGATGAAATCTACTGGAGAGCTCGGACACCTGCGCCGCTAGTGTTTGAATGGCGCGCCCAGTGGTCAGCATAAGTTCCTCCTGTTTGTCTAGGCGCGCCACGTTGTTTTGAAATGAAGTCCTGCCAAACGGGAACATTTGCTGAATCCATGTTGTGGTCGAGTTGTTCTGTCAGGAACGAGCAGAAACGGATTCAAGTGCAAATGTGAGTTTATTAACAGTGGATGAAAGCAATGAAGTAATGTCCAGGGTAGGCAGGCAGCGCAGGGACTCAATGGGCTGTTGAGTGGAGACGTAGTGCTGTGTGATCCCAAGGTGCTCAGCATGGATGGTGAAACATGGAACAGGAACCAGGAACAAGGAGAAACGCAGACAAGCAGAGACCGGGACACAGGAACACACTGACTTGGATGATGCAGGAACACTGACGAGGTCGACGAGGAACACAAGGGAAGAACAACAACTCGACAACAAGGGTGTGGTGAGAGGGGAACTAAATAGGCAGAGGAGATAGGGATCAGGTGTGGGTGATGATGATGGTGGCAGTGATCAGTGACCACGCCCCCCACACTCACCTCACATACATACACAGGCAGTAACTAGGAGACAATGAATTTGTGAACCGTGACAAACCTTCAGGCAAGACTGACAATGTCAAACTGAAACCTCTTTCCTCTCCCCCCCCATCCCACTCCCCTCATAGACTCCTCTCACCCCCCCCCCCCCCCCAACCATCCCCACTGTCCCACTCCCCTCATTGACTCTCCTCTGTTTCTGTTTATAGTAAGAGACATCTGTGAAATATTTATAGCACACACTCACCTGTTATAGTAATAACCATCTGTATATTTATACTCATTGTACATATTAACTGTAAATCCTGTACATCTCCATATCCTGCACTTATGCAACCATTGTATATATCCTGCACTTGCTGCTATTGCACTTCTGGTTAGACCTAAACTGCATTTCGTTTCCTTGTACCTGTACTTGTGTAATGACAATAAAGTTGAATCTAATCTAATCTAAAAGGAAAACATGAAAAACAAACGGTAAATACAATTTTTACAAAGCTTTTTATTAATGCTCACACAATAATAGAGACAAATTATAATGTAAAGTTTAGCTTTCTTTTTGTTTCCTCTCATTACAGAGTTTTCGTTATTTTGTTTCAAAGTTAGTTGGCATATTATGTTAATGAGTGTGTGTGGCTTATTCAATGAACAGAGAGTGTCTGAGAGAGAATGAGTGAGCGCGCACAAGTTACTGAAATTATAATGTTGTGATCATATTATATTTGAGACGAGTTACAATGGTAAATTCTGTAAGGCAATTTTTGTTTAACACTCGTCCCGCTGCAGTTCATCAGTCTGAGTCACGCCGTCTAACACACACTCTCTGTTAATCGAATTTGTGACACACACTCATTAACATACAATTTGCATACAGGTAAAGTTCTAAAATGAATTAAAATGAAAGCTAAACATTTTAGTCTTAAATGTCACTGTTATAACGTGAGCATTAATAAAAAGGTTTGTAAAAACTCTATAAAAAACACTTAAGAAAAACAATTAAATTATTGTTGTATGTTAGTCTACAATATAACATTTTGCATAAAATTGTTGCTGATATATTTCAAGAATTAGTGAACAAACAACATCTTCATCTTTTTGGTGTTTCTCTCATTCAGCTCTTTGTGTCTGAATCCAGTATTCCAGAGAAAAATGTAATAAATATAGGTTATATAGTTTCAATAAAATGATCACAAATTCACACATTTAAGATCAGCAAACTCATTGTTAATCTTTAGTGAATATTTCATATATAATGTGCTTTCAGATTTTCACCACTGCCATTATTCACATTCAAACCGTAACTTATGGAAGGCACTTTCAAGGAGCTGCTGCTTTTGATATATTGAAAATATGTAACAATATGTGTATATTCATTTCATAAGGAAATAAGCAGCTCAAGACATTCAGATTTATCACAGACTCTGTAGCTTATGATCACAAATTCATGGCTAAAATGTTTTATTTGTTTCAAACATCTACTTTAAAAAAAGAGAATTACAATATCTGAAACATTGAACTTTGTTTTCAGAACTTTATCAAGATGTTACTGGCTCTCAAATGTCTGTCACATTTTGAAATTGTGTCCATTCAATAATTCCTTAAAGTTTATGTTAGTCAAAAAATGGTTTGATATTTTTTAATTCATTCTTTATGGTTCTTGGTGTAAATTCTCTAGACTCTGTAATGACAGATTTGCATAGTTATCAACAATAAAACATCAAAATGCATGTGAATTGGAAACTGACTTAAAGTTGAAAGTGTGATTTAAATATCCAGTCTCTTTATGACCACATTAAAAATAAATGTACACTAGAAATGTTGTACAGTATAAAGAGCTTCTTCTTTTTTATAAATGTTTGTTGTAATTGTACACTGAAAACCCTAATAAGTTCAATTAACTATTCTTATTGAGTAAACTCGTTCCCTCAATTCAATTGAGTAATGGCAAAAATATGCTTAAGTTCACCTAACTTGTTGCTCAAGTTGAATGTACTTACATTGTTACGTTCACCTAACTTGGTGCTTATTTAATGCACTTAAACAAACAAGTTCACTTAACTTGGTGTTAATTGTAAGTACTTACATATTTAAGTTAACTCAAGATAAAAATTTAACTAAAATTAGAAATGATTTATAAATTACAATTATAAAGTTCTTATTTTTGACTGTAAGCTTTGTGCAAACATACCAAACTAGAAAAAACAACAACATACTGAGATTATTGATAGTCTTTATTGGTCAACCTTTCATATTAATAAATATTACAGAGCACATTATCCTGTAATGGAATTGGGTCACAATCACACTGTACAGCGCTGTAAAAATAATGCAACATCCCACATTAACTACAACAATTGTAGAACTTGTCGCTCTTAATTTAAACACTATAAATTTTTTAGTTTGACAATTGTTAAAATGTAGTGATCATATGAATGTAACAATAACTACATTTTGACTCAGAGTAATTCAAGTCTAATGAGTAAATGAGACAGAAGGGAAAACACATTTCTTGTAGGAGATTCTGAATGTTGTCCATCACTTGGCCTTCAAGTATCATCTCAATAGAGCGTGCCCGTATGACGTCACGCGCACCGTCGCCGCCATAATGGGGGACAAGTAGAGCTGGATACAGCGCGCACCGAATGTTAATCATGTTGTGAAACAGTCATATTTTAGGCTGCCTAAGGTAATAACACACCAAGGTGATCGTACACAACAGCTGTCAAAGGCCAGACGTGAGAAATGCAAACAGTCGAATTCATGTTGAGAGAGTGATTGGCTTAGTCCGTCAGAAATATTCAATGCTATCATCCAGATCTGGACATACACTATTTGCTTCTTGCCCATCAATAACGTAATAAAATTAAAGGTGAACAAATGTAGATCATGGTTAGATCACATGGATGTGCTTATCCGGATCTACAGTGAATTAAAAACCATCCCACGACACACACATAAAGCGCTGCAATTATCAAGCATTATATCCATGTATATTACTTGCCTGCAAAAAGGCGGTATCCAACAGTTTGCCGATAATATATGTAACAACACCTGACCTCTGTTTGGGGTTTTTGAGTGTATTTTCTGTAGAAAAAAATCATACTTTAATCTTAGCTTTTCATACAGGTGTAGGACATCAATAAACAGCATTTTGCAAGATCTGTTCAGGTAACAAAAGTTTATAAAGATGTTAAATGAAAATATTTTTGGTCCAAACTGTTGGATTAGAAAGTAGGAATGCCTCTATTTTTTTATAAACTTTATTGCTAATGAAAACCATTTCATCTACCTTGGCAGTTGTTACACATCTGTCATTGATGACACAGGACACTTCTCGCACCCAGACACACACTAGCTGATTGTAAGCGTCAAGTCCTTTGTAACACTGAAGATCTTCGGCTGTATAAGGACTTGGGGTGAAAACCAGATAGTTGAGAACATTAATGTATGTTGTGTTCGGTAGAAGACTGACGTCCGTAGACCAGGTCACAATTTCATACGGATCCTGTCCCTTTATTAACGCTATTTTGCCTCGTACCTGTCTCTTTCAAAATTCTCAAGTCCATCTCTATATTTAGTTTGACTCTTACGCTCACTTTTCTCTCTAGATTTACATAAAACGTTTTTTTCTGCGATAACACTTGCTTTAACGTCGCTTCCCCCATGACATTGATTAGAAGTGGTCCCCCAAAATGGCGGCTGTCGTAAAACTACGTCACGATCGGGCGCGCTCTATAGAGGAATCCAAATGCAAAGAGTTGGTGGTCTGAAGATCGGTGTCCTTGAATAAAATCAAAGTGAAGAAACAGGCATTAATATATTATATTTATGAAAAGAGTATTGTGATCATGACTGTCAATGCATGTTTTTCAGGACACATCACTAAACCTAACCCAACTTTGGATGCAATATAAAAGTTTTTCTTTTGAAGACAAATAGTGTACAAAAAGTTGACCATGTTTCTACAGTATATTAAAAAGTTATCTAATTATTTAATTGCCAAAGTTTGACTGGGAGAAATAAATCACTAGCTGGTTTTAGCAGTAGCTACCATGTTCTTTCTCGCACAAAAATAAAGAATTAAGGCTTTAAAAAATACGTTTACATCTCACAAATCAAATATGAACAATATCCTGATTAAAATATTGTTAATTAATAGTGACGGTGGGAAAGTTTGAGCAGGGAAAACATCACTAATTTTCTCAGAAGAAGCTGCTCTGTTTCTCACAGAAACGCAATATTGAACAATGATTATGTTTATTAACTAACATTTTTCAATATTAATAAAGAATAATTTTATATGCCAGTTATACCATCACAAAACCACCGGTGAAAATATTGTTAATCACTACATTAGCAAATTTTCACCGGGAAACATTTGTAATTAAAGCTACATTGTGTTTTATTATAGAAACATTTCATTAAACATTCTAATTTTATATCACACAAAAACATTACTATATATCACACGAAAATAACTTTAACTTACCGAACTGAAGATTTCTCACGATGGAAAAGTCCTTTCTTGATTTGAACTTCCCTCAAGTAACAGCAGTAACGGACGAGGCTTGAAGGACCGCAGTTTGAAAATATCCACCAATCAGAGCATTAGTTCTCTTGTTGCCATGCAGAACTCCTTGCATGGCCAATCACAACAAAGGGAGACCTGAGTGCGCTATTTTCATTAATCAAGATTTTGAGTTCATAACACTTGGAATCTTAAGTTTTCGTATTTTGCAGTTAAATAAGTTAAGCTAAATTATATTTTTGAGATTTGGGTTCAAAATTAAAATGTTTAGTCAAGATTACTTGATTGTTTAAGTAAAGAACAGTTGATTCAACTTTAGGGTTTACAGTGTAGGAGCTGCACTTACTGTTGTTATATGAACTGCAGATGAAAGACCAGTTGTCACTACATTTCCCATCATACCATTCTCCATTTTTCATAAAAGCACACTCATCTCCATTGTTATCAGGTTGTCCAGATCCCCAGTTCTGATAGAGTGCAGGTTCTCCTGAAGACCACTGCCATTTATAAACACTCGTCCTCTGCAGCCCAATCCAGATACGCTGAACACCACCACCACTCACACTCTTCTTCAGCTCGTTCATGTCGTTCATGTTGTCAACGGTGGCCAGATCTGTGTATTTCTCTCTGCAGAATCTCTGAGCTTCAGTCCAGTTCTTCAACACGTTTATAAAGTGATACTGACGCTGAACACATTCAGATACGGAGCAGAGAGCTGTGAAAGAGAGGCTTTGCTTTAATGCTTTTCATAACAGAGTCAAACCTGATGAAACTATAAACCAGAAATAAAACCACAAACACACTCACCGATGAGAAGAAGAACCAAATATAGAGTTTGATCCATTTCTGAGGAAGAAACACATTGAAAAACTCAAATACTCACATATTGATCTGAGAGTAAAACATAATCATAAGCATAACTCCATTCACAATCATTCAGACAATATGAACATCTCAAAGTGTAATTGTGTTTGAAGAATGAACATGTGAGTTGTTCTTACTTTAGAGGTTGTGTGTTTCTGTCCTGAGGCTGATGTTTCTGTCTGCAGCTTTAAACTACGGGATTATTATATCTGCTCTCATCCCTCATTCACACATCATTTGTTTATTTCTCTAAAAACCCCGGTTTCATATTTTACTTCCTTCTATATTTGTGTATTTGTCCTCCTCTTTTCCCATATTTGCATATTGACGTCAGTTCCATTCAGTATTAGTTCAAATGAAAATGTCCTTTATCAGAAATGGTATACATGTGTTATAACTAAACAGTTTCTCTAAGTTTATCCTTCGAGTGTCTAACTCGTATCACATCCCTGTCAAATTTAATGGATGTTTGTGTTTGAACCGATGAAACAGCTGATTGGTTAAAATCATGTTTTGCTTTCATATTTAGGGGCCAATCACTGAAAGTGCGATGACACCCATTATATCCATTATTTTTCGGATTATTATTCTTCCATTTATTCTGCTCTTGAAATCTATGAGAACCAAATGGTAAAAAGTTCCACACATAGACTGATATCAGTCCAAACATCCATCACAACACATTTGGAGTCAGTAATTCATTCCCTTTTGAAACATAAGGGATGGAAACTAAGACTCCTTGGCTCAAGCACATTCAATTTGTTAGACCAATTTGAATTATTCTCATAAATTTTATTTAAGATCATTTACAGACTATGCTGGCAAGAAGTTTAAGATTTTTGAAAAACCAAAGCATTCTTAAAGAATTCTTCAAAAAGCACAAGTCTTTATTTCTTTACTTTTTTCAGACCAAACTTGCATTTGTTGGCATGATTCCAGGCTCCTGATTCTGTGGCTGTACGTCTGCAACACTTTTTGCACATTGACAGCAAATGTTGTTATGTATCAGTGTCACCTCACTCTGATCACACCATAATAATTTGATGAAAGCCATTTTGACAAAAAAAAATCCTCTAAAAACATTTTTAACTACTTTGTAGCCATAAATTGCAGCCATTCCTATATTTCAGTTCCCATTCATGCTTACATGCCACTGTCTTTTTTTGTACTTGTTCCTGATAAATCCTGATTGCAGGTTTATTTCTCATTTTTTCCTCGGCTGAGAGCAGAGACTCATGGTGTTTCAGAGAAGACGTCCAACAGAGACATAGAGATAAAGACATTAAAGTGAACTCCATCTATAATGTCAGTAAAGGCTGTTGGACATCTTCTGCTGTTTCTGTATTTCCTCTGTCTAAATACTGGATTGTGATTGCCTGGAATCTATTTTTATTTATTTATTTATTTTTTTTTTTTTTTGGGGGGGGGGGGGGGGGGGGTGGTAAATTAAATTCTCATTTGATTTTTACATTTCATACTCCTGCTGTTTACTGCTTCTGTGTTTGTTTGTAAAACATGAACACATTTGCATGTCAGCACATCCTCATCACTCATTTGTTTGTCCTCGTCACATTCAGTCGTTCACATTGGAACATATTTACATCTCTGACGTGAAACGGAGCAGAAACACTGAGTGTTATTGATCTCGTCTGTTTGCTCTCCTACATGGACCCTTAACAAAATCCTTCCATCACAGAAGCCCTAAAATTATAGCTTTTTATGCGAATATCATTATTATGATTTATTTTCTGTTTTTCTATTATAAGATATTGTTTTTGTTTACCTCTAAATTACTGTATTTAACAATAATATGACACTCTCCTGAACTTATCACCTGATTTTGCTACTGTTCTGTTATCACATAATATGTGTTTTATTCTTGTTCTTCTAGTGATCCCTTGTTTTTGTCTTTCTTTGGCTCTGGTCCCTTTAAGAATCATAGGTTTCAGGGAGGAGTCATGTCATGTGACCATTAATCAGGAAGTGATCAGGCATGGCACAGAGAGCAGTGTGTGTATTGTATCTGAGATAATCCCTTGACATCCGCATGCATCTCATGCCCTTTGTAGCATCGTGAGTTTGTGTTGATTGTTTTAACATCATCTTCAAGTGAAAGGATGGAAGTATATGTCCTTGAGATCTATTGAGACAAACCAGTCCTTGGATCTTGGATCTGCTTCAGTGTGAGCATCATGAATTTGAGCTTTGAATACTGAGTGATGTAGTTGGCGCAGGTCTAAGATCAGACGTAACCCTCCATCCTTCTTGGTACAAGAAAGTACCGGTGGTGGAATCCAGAATCTCTGCTGGGCAAGAATCCATGGAACGAGTTCCTGCAGTCTGATTTCACAGACGAACCCAATGAGAGATGTTTAGCAGAAATCTCCATTTTGTCAAAAAAAATCTAGAAAGCAAACCAGTCTGAGTCACTCCTGCCCAGCAGCCCAAGAGACCTGTGATCGATGAGGAGGATATTTTAGGAACACAGTCACCTGCTTTTTATCCTCCTGGAAACCTGTTGACAACAGATATTAATGTGTTTCAGAACAAGCCCAATGGAGACAGCAAGGTGTCATTTTTTGTTTTACATTCATGCATTTATCAGATGCTTTTATCCAAAGCGACTTGCATCGCATTCAAGAAACACATTGACATTGTAATCAGTTCTTGCTTTCCCTTTCCCTCAGTGAAGTAGAATGTATGTGAGGCAAAGGGAAACCAGCCCAATTAATCTCCTACAGCAAAAAAAGTAAAAAAATCACACTGGAAATGAATACCAAAGCTAGCAACTACTTGTCAAGGTTCAAAAGACTACTGAAACACACCTCTTCCATGAACACCTAACATGACAAATGCCCACACCTCATGAAAGAAAAAATATGTTTACCTCCATTCCCCATGTTTGAACTACTTGTGTATAGGATGTTTGAAACTTTGTATTGTAAGCGCTCTTATGTATTTTTGTATCCTCAGGACAAATCGCTTCTATACCTCTCAAATTGTTAGTCACTTTAGATAAAAACGTCTACTAAATGAATAAATGTAATTGCAAACACTAAAATAGAAATGATAATACACTACAAAAGTATACAATACACAAAATAATAAACTTAATCTATAAGAGACACACTAGACCAGTTACAGGTCATAAGATGATAAGTTGCACAATGTCAGAAACCGACACTAACGTATAGCGGTAATTGACACAATCAATAGCGACTGCTACAACACAGAGATTTGTGACAGTGATACAATGGGACAGATCTACACAAATACAAATGAACACAAACAACAGAACAAAACTCCTGCCCTCTTAATCATCAGACGTGAGTACAGCTGAACGCCGTAAGCAGCAGTGTGACTCAAAGAGTGAGGAGTCGGTAAGAGCTGTTTGACAGGATACTCATGACGACATGTACAGATATCATACAATAGCTTCATTAGGGACAATAACAAGAACAGCTGCTCCTCCTTTTTGCTAAATCAAAAAGCCACACAAAAAGACCACACTACACAACTATCACTACACAAGCACTCCTCAATCTGTCCTGCTGCTGAATAAGCTTTACCCTCCAGAGTTGGTGTTGGTTTCAGTTGTTTGGTGGGTATATGGTCAACATAGAGAGAGAGAGAGAGAGAGAGAGAGAGAGAGAGAGAGAGAGATAGCTTGCAAGTGTCTCCTCCACTATTAGAATAATTAGAGGTTTAGGTATTAAACACATGGTCTTTTCCATGACCTTCACACCTCAGTGTAGAGGTCGGGGAAGAATGAGTCGTCCAGATGTGGAGGTTTTGTCCCTTCATATTCAGGAGACTGATGTGACGAGTCTTCAGTGTCTCCTGTCTCGATACTGACTTCATTCAGTTCCTCAGAGCTGGATAACTGCAGTTCAGCCGTCTCACACGGGGAGAAGAGACCGCAGAGCAGGCGTCCAAACTGTGGTGTTGTGAGGGAGGGATTTGGGGGCTGAAGACCCCTGAATATTGTCAAAAACCCTGATCTTTTGGAATACAGAACATGTTTTACTTCACAAATAACTTCGGTTGTGTTACATTTATTATTATTTATTGTGTGATGTGTGTGTGAAGAAGAGCAGTCTGTGCTGCTGTCTGTTATAGATTAAAGATTACCATAAATACAGATTTTGTGTCGGTATTTAAATAGTTCTGCTGTAAATAGTGAAGTGTCTTCTAGCAGGAGGGGCTGCTGTCAGATGGAAAGCTTAAAAACCCTCCACTGATCAATAAAATGTGTGTCATAATGATTTAAACACATGACTCAGGACGGAGTCATTTACCAGCTTGTCATTTTATCAAGATAAATATAGACAGTTATGAAGCTGATAATGTTACTGTAATGTTTCAGTGTTTGATAAATCAGTTTCTACTCAGTCTCTACGTTGATCTTTCATTAAAAAAAAAAAAAAAAAAAAAAAAAACATTTAATTGAAGTGAAAGAATTGAAAGTGGTGGGTCAATCACATTATTAAATACATGTTTTTCTCCAAAACGCATTGAAAACAATTACTGGAAACCCTAACATTTATAATGATTAACATATCTCTGAAGATATTAAATTAATAAGTACATTTATTAGCAGCTTTCCTGTAGTTCAACCAGTAGAGCATTGGTGTTTACAACGCCAAGGTCATGGGGTCGATCCCAGGGAAAGCAAGAACTGATTCAGTGTGTTTCATGAATGCAAGTCGCTTTGGATAAAAGTCAAGTCAAGTCACCTTTATTTATGTAGCGCTTTTTACAATGTAGATTGTTTCAAAGCAGCTTTACAGGAAAAACAATATAAACAAAGTTTGTTTGGCTGAACAGAAGCCCCAAAAGAGCAGGTGAATCAATACAATTGATGAATTTTAAGTGTTAAGTTTCCCCAACTGAGCAAGCCATAGGCGACAGCGGCGAGGAACCAAAACTCCGGCAGGAGACGTAACGAATGAAGAATAGAATGGAGAAAAAACCTTGGGAGAAACCAGGCTCAGTCGGGGGACCAGTTCTCCTCTGGCCAACAGCCAAACCGTGCATGATTATTATACAACAATTCAAGTCCAATATGAAGTCCAATTTGTGTTTTTAGTCTACATTTAAACTGACAGAGTGTGTCTGCTTCCCGAACTGTAATAGGAAGACTGTTCCAGAGTTTAGGAGCTAAATAGGAAAAGGATCGCCCGCCAGCAGTTGACTTTGATATTCTAGGTATTATAGGCTGGTCAGTATTTTTTTTTTATAAATTACAGCAACACCTCCTCCTTTACCTTTCAGACGAGGCTCATGTTTATAACAGTAATCTTGAGGGGTGGACTCATTTAAAGTAATATAATCGTCTGGTTTTAGCCAAGTTTCTGTCAAACACAGCACATCTAGTTTATGATCTGTAATCATATCATTTACAATAAGTGCTTTTGAGGAAAGGGATCGTATATTCAGTAACCCAAACTTTATCATTTGTTCATTTGTGTTATATCCGTTCTTAGTTGTTTGTAAATCAATTAAATTTTTACTCTTAAAAATTTAAATCTTTTGAGAGATTTTTGTATTTGCTAATTCGGGGAACAGACACAATCTCTATAGGATGATATCTAGGTGAAAGAGTCTCTATGTGTTGTAATTTATCTGACCTCTGTGACGTGAGACAGCTAGCAGACGGTCGGTTTATCCAGTTTGTCTACTTCCTGACCTGGACCCCAGTTAGTCAAGGTTTAGCTCTAAGACTATATGCCAAATTACTAGAGAGAAGAGCGGCACAATCCCAGGTGGGATGAATACCATCTCTTTTCAACAGGTCAGGTCTGCCCCAAAAACTTTTCCAATTGTCTATGAACCCTATGTTATTCTGCGGGCACCACTTAGACATCCAGCCATTGAGTGAGGATAATCTGCTAAGCATCTCATCACTCCTGCGCATAGGAAGTGGACCAGAGCAAATTACAGTGCCTGACATCGTACTTGCGAGTTCACACACCTCTTTAATATTAGTTTTAGTGATCTCCGACTGACGAAGTCGGACATCATTAGCGCCGACGTGAATAACAATCTTAGAATATTTACGATTAGCCTTAGCCAGCACTTTTAAATTTGCTTTGACGTCAGGCGCTCTGGCCCCCGGCAAACATGTGACTATGGTGGCTGGAGTCTCTATTTTCTCTATTTTCCGGGCTCTACAGCCGGAACCGAACAATGTACAGGGTTTGCTAAGCTAGTCGCATCCAAAGTAGTATCTAAAGCCCTTGCATTCTTACTATCCTCGATTAAAGCTCGGATGCGTGTCTCTAAATCTGAGATTTTCTCTGTCAGCCTAACAATGTCCCTACATTTATGACATGTGAAGCCTTCACAGCTGACAGAGACAGAAAGACTATGCATGAAGCAGGCAGTGCAAGTGACAATTTTGAGAGAAGATGACATGACTCACCGCATGTGTTGATCCAACTTGTTGACCAGTTGTTTGATGAAGTCGGGAAAAAAGGCGCGAGCGAGAAAAACGCTGTATGCCCGGACAGTAAGATAGCACAATGCTAACGCGTTTAGCGACTTAGATTAAAGCTAACGATTACAATATATTAAATAATCTAATATTGTATTTAGCAATACAAACGAATGTCGAGTTTAAGATCTAAAACAAAAATCAAGTTTATATGATGGTACAAACGCAATCCACTCGAGCAGACAGGAAACAGCAGTGCAGCAGTCAGAAACGGTCCATCAGACAATAACAACAACCGACCAATTAGTAACATCCAAAAGTGTCAACCAAATGCATAAATGTAAATGTATTAACGCAACAGTGGCTAATGAAAATGACAATGTTTAGCCATGATTTCTTGTTTTAGGGAAGTATTCATGAGGAAAAACAAAGGCCAAATTCCCTTAATCATCGTCACAATGAGTAAAACCACAGAATATAGTTCTGATGTGCAGCAAAATAGCTATTTCCAATAATTAAGATGTTCCAATCAACTAAAGGTGTAATTAATCTGCCTGGAAGAGGACATGTGTCTGTATAATTTTATTACACAGTGAAGTGGAAAGTTTGAGTTGCCAAAGACTGAAACAGGTCAGTGGAAAAAAAACAGTGAGAGCGTGCTGGGTACCAGGAAGTAAAAAAATACATGACAGACACGTATCAAAGAAATGGTTACATACAACTACTCAAACATATTAAGGGAACAGTTAGTCATCACAATAAAACGTGTCAGTTAAACTTCAGGGATTTCTATCTGTCCAATCAGGAAACAGAAATGATCATCAGTCAGTTTCACCTGCAGTAAAAGTGACAACAGGAGAGGAAACAGGAGGACAATCCTCAAAAAGAGAATGTTTTCACAGATGGTGACTGTAGATCAGACATCCCCAAACTAGGGCCCGTGGGCCAAAGTTGGCCCGCCGTACCGTCCGAGGAGAGAGAGACAGACAGAGAGATACCTTCGACACACATTGTTATTTCTAATTTGACACAACAATTTTGTTTGTTTTATAGTTGAACTACAACAGAGTAAACTGAAAAATATATTGTAAATGCGCAATTCAAGACGCAGCACTGCGTGCTTTGCGACACATGACGTCAATAACCGTCATCAAATTAAACTCAATAATGGAGAGATAAGAGACAGTGGCACACAGACAAGAGATATTTAAAAAAAGCTGGGGAAGATGAGTTTTTCTAATCATCAGTGAGACTGTCTCTGGCCGCGTCCACACGAAGCCGCTGCATTCCCTATCCGATCATAAACACGGTGTCGGCGCAAGAAATATCAGCGTTCACACGAGACCACTAGAACCGACTGAGAACGGTGTAGTTTATATGCCAGACCAGTATGGGGCACTGTAATTCTGCCACAGATAAACACTATACACAGAGAAGAAGACTTTGAGCATGTGCATTGTTGTTGCTGTTCAGTGTTGCCAGTTGCTAGTTACCTTTTGGTCACGTCTGACCGGGAAAAAATGCATTGGGCTGATTGATAAAATTTGGGATTGTTTTTGATGCATAAAATCGCTCAACATTTTTCATTATTTATAAGACTACGCACTTTGGGCTGGTATTTTTTTAAATGGGAGGGTTTTAAGCAGTAGCTGGCCAGGAAATCTTCAGTCCAATCTGGCAACACTGTTTCTGTTACTGTGACGCAGCCGACACGTGATGTGATGACATCATCGGTAAACAAAAAAATATACGGATTGGCCGTCCACACGAGTCCGCAAGGGAGTCGGATTCAGATCTATCCACTTTAGGACCCAGTATCAAAAGAGAGCTCCCAAATCGCCAGATCCGTGTGGACGGAACGCCAATCCGATAAGAAATGTATGCGGATGCAGTGATACGCGTCTCCGTGTGGACAGGCCTTCTGTTTGGCAGGACAGTGATCCCTCGTTTATTGCAGATAATGTGGACCGGAACCGGATAGGTGAAAATCCACGAAGTAAAATCAGCCAATCAGCTCACGAGATACATCCACTCGTGCTCTCATTGGTCGAGCTCGCGCCGGGAACCAATCACATGTCTTGTCTGAGTCCCGTGGGCGTGATAGTTTCTCTCTTTGTCTGGCGTCCTGGGAAACAGTTTCTCTCGCATCACGATACAACAACTCCGCTTTCCGCAATACGGCTGCACATGCCGGTATTTTTGAATTTTTATTTTTTGATGAATATTTTTGAAAAATCTACGATGCACTGAGACCGCGAAGTGGCGAGGGATTACTGTACCTCTGCGAGCAGACTTCCAGTGTGATGAACTAAGAAGCCAAATAACTGACTCTCACCTACATAATATCTTGTGTTTAACTGTAAGTCAGCTGCAGCCCAATCTTGAAAAACTTCTGAAAAATAAGGACCATCTTCAAATCTCTCATTAGGTCACTGAAATTGCAACCACATGGTTTATTATTGATTGTGTATTTGGCATTGAACTGTATTGTACATTGAACACTTGGGGATTGTTGCCCATTTAAATTGTTCATTAAAATGCAAAGCTTTACAAATAAAACTGCATTAGTTTTATTTATTAGGACTTTTAGTTCACAACATCTAGTTCACCACACATAACGTCATCTGCATATCATTTTCATATGAATATTGCCATACATGTGATTAAACATTTAACGGCACAAGACATTAGGAAGATATGAGATATGGACTATAAATGTACTTTGTCATTATCCTCATCTTGTTTTAGATTAAATAGCATTTCAAAATATCTCTAAAAGCCATTTAAGATACGTTTCAGAGAAGAGTTATTCTCAATCTTTTGCACTGGCTAAACAGTATTATTTTAATGCTTTAAACCAGTGGTCCCCAACCCCCGGTCCGCGGATGAACTGGTACCGGGCCGCGGATCAAATTCACGGACCGGTCCGTGAGCGGCTACAAGCGGCTGTGACGCTGGTGCTTTGGCGATGAGGAGGTGTGTTTCATCTCGCGCGGACTCATCATCCATCTCGCTCGCACCTGCATTGATTAACGTGATGACATCGTTAAACAACCCCCCCCCCCAACCGTCAACAATCTCGAGCGGACTCATCATCCATCTCGCTCGCCATCTCACTTTTGCATATTTTGTAGTAAACTTGAAATGCCAATGCAGCTTAAAGCCACAGATTGAAACTCACTTTTATAGTTCACACTAATGTTTTAAATGCTGCCCTGTGTCTCGAACAGTAGAGAGCAGCGCTTGCAACATCAAGGTCATGGGTTTGATTCCCAGGGAAAGCAAGAACTGATTAGAATGTCACTGTGTTTCTTGAATGCAATGCAAGTCGCTTTGGATAAAAGCGTCTTATAAATGCATGAATGCAAATGCCCAAAAATGTTATATGGATATATTAAGAAAAAGACTCATATGATACTCATCATATATATAAATTAAGTTCATTTTACTCTGATGTAAGCACATTATCTGATGAAAAAAGTACAAAGTAAAAGAAAAAAAAGATTTGTCAGTTATTAAAGAAATTTAAACATATTTTGTGCAGATGAAGTTGAGTTTGAGAGATTGAGGACGGCTGATCCAGCTCTGATTTCCTCCAGACTGAACTGCTCCAGATCTCACTCCATCCTCACATTGATTTCTCTCCCAGTTCTGATAGCACACGGTCTCTCCATTCACCCAGTACCAGATCCCCAAAATGCTGGAGTGACGTAAACCCATCCACACCTCCTCAGTAGACGCCAGTTTAACCACATTCATCACCTCATTCTGCATCTGCTCTGAATGAACCGACACCAGATCCACATGATTCTGTCTGCAGTATCTCAGAGCTTCAGGCCACGTCAGATTCTCTTTGATCACAATCAGTTTATCTGGACACAAAACAAACCACAAGCACAAACTAGAGAGAGACTGATCAAAAACAACATGCAGAACAAACACTGTGGAGGAATTTGTCATGTCAGACATGTAGCGTGAACTTTAAGATCTCTGGAGGTGATGATGATTGTGTGTGTTTTGTGAGGATCTGCTCACCTTCATGACACATGAAAGGAAATTTGATGTTGCAAGAGATGTCATGCCATTGTCTCGGATTGTTTGGTTCCATCACTGTACAGTTTTCAACTCCTTGATAGTTATTAGGTTCTCCAGACCTCCAGTATCTGAATGAGGAGTTACTCTGATCTGACCACTGCCATGAGTCTCTGAACAGACCGATCCAGACATCATTAGATATGTGATTATTCTTGATGAACTTCTGGATCTGTTGATTCTCATTCTGGTTTCTCACACTGACCAGATCAATGTGATTCTGTCTGCAGAAACTCTGAGCGTCTCTCCAATTCATCGTCTGATTGATAAAGACGAGTCCTGTGTTCACTTTAAGAAAAACACATGGAAACAGATTCCATGCTTAATTAAATGCACAAAACTTACATTCATGCATTTATCAGACACTTTTATCCAAAGTGACTTGCATTGCGTTCAAGAAACACATTGACATTCTAACCAGTTCTTGCTTTCCCTGGGAATCAAACCCATGACCTTGATGTTGCAAGCGTCACGCTCTACTGTTCGAACTACAGGAAGGATACTACTGTTAAAATAAGTTAAAATTGTGTTAGATCCTGATAAGTCATGAGATATCCATGCATGAGTTTATAGATGAATTAAGGATAATTCATGCACCCTTGCCGTAAACTGTTAACTATTAAACTGACTTTAGTTGAAAGTGTGATAAATATCCACAGACTCTTCATGATCACATTAAAAAGCAAAAACGTTTAGCATTGCATTACAATTTTGTACAGTATATGATACAACTTTTAATAAATTAACATTTTCATTGTAGGAGCTGCACTTACTGTCATTAGATGAACTGCAGATGAAAGTCAGACTGTTGATACATGAATAATCATGCCATTCTCCATTTCTCTTAAAAACACACTCCTCATTTCCTCCATTAGGTTGTCTAGATCCCCATTTCAGATCGAGCGCAGGTTCTCCTGAAGACCACTGCCATTTACTAACACTCGTCTTCTGCAGCCCAATCCAGATATACTGAACACCTTCATCACTCACACTCTTCTTCAGCTCGTTCATGTCGTTCATGTTGTCAACGGTGGCCAGATCTGTGTATTTCTCTCTGCAGAATCTCTGAGCTTCAGTCCAGTTCTTCAACACGTTTATAAAGTGATACTGACGCTGAACACATTCAGATACGGAGCAGAGAGCTGTGAAAGAGAGGCTTTGCTTTAATGCTTTTCATAACAGAGTCAAACCTGATGAAACTATAAACCAGAAATAAAACCACAAACACACTCACCGATGAGAAGAAGAACCAAATATAGAGTTTGATCCATTTCTGAGGAAGAAACACATTGAAAAACTCAAATACTCACATATTGATCTGAGAGTAAAACATAATCATAAGCATAACTCCATTCACAATCATTCAGACAATATGAACATCTCAAAGTGTAATTGTGTTTGAAGAATGAACATGTGAGTTGTTCTTACTTTAGAGGTTGTGTGTTTCTGTCCTGAGTCTGATGTTTCTGTCTGCAGCTTTAAACTACGGGATTATTATGGGATCTGCTCTCATCCCTCTTTCACACATCATTTGTTTATTTCTCTAAACAAAAGCCTTTTCATTGCATGTGTGTGTGTGTGTGTGTGCGTGTTTATATAATTTCTCTGTGTTGGTCATTCTTTGGAAACATGTTCATTTGAATATGACTGGAGGATCTGTGCATCTATTGTATTTCCACAGTGGCTCCACAAGAAAAATCCACCTCAGTATTTGCATTTTCTATTCTTGTCATTTGTTTTCCATGTTATTTCACCTGCGATACTGTCAGTGACCAATAGCATGTTTCTGCATCCCAAAAACAAAGTTTCAGACCCAGTCTGTCTTCACTATCTCTTCATGTTTGATTCTGCATCATGAGCGCTGTATGCACATAATGTTATGGCCAACAGTGGACGTGTGTGAAGAAAAGAAAAGAAACAGCAGCAACACATGCAACTCTCTAATCATGCAAATCATGAGCACATTATTTCACTATAGTGATGTCACTCATTCATCTTGATATGATGGCAATTCACTGTCAACATTTTAACATGATAAATTCATCACTGGCATTACAAAACATTCTTGCATTTAATTTCATTGCAATTTTCTTCTTTTAACCCCTTTCCCTTTTTTGTACAGATGTCCCTGATCATCATGCGTGTGAAAGCCTAACAATGAGCTAACAATGGACATTTGGTTACTGAGAACAGAAGGTCATTTGCATGAATGACTCTGGCAGAGGCAAACACAACATCTCTAAACTCTTCAACATTCATTAACTTTTGCTTTATGTCTGTGGGAATGAGACCTTTCTACCAGTCGCACTGGTCATAGAGCCATAGTCCTGTCGGAGCGATCGATCTGTCAACCTGGGAGCAGCGCGATCTACCTGTCGTCCGAGGGCGGAAGTAGCGGAGCGATCGTGCCATAAGCAGCCGTCAAAAGAGCCACATATTGCTCGCGAGCGGTATGTTCCTGTAGACTTGAAAAACAAGCTTTTGTCCCCGTTGCTGTTTAAATCACGGGACCAGAGACCAGTAATTTTGCCAAGAGATCTCTTATTTATTTTTATATATACAGTGATACCTCGGTTTACGAGCGACTTGGTATGACCAAATCGGTGTACGAGCATTGTATCGGTGTACGAGAAAAATTTTACCCACAACCACGCGCATGTTTTGTGTGTAAGCTCAGCATGATCTGCGCATTTTTACAGGAAATATCCTAATGACAGCCTCTCATAACACAGTCACAGGGTTCCAACAACTTTATCACCCCTTCACTCACTCATTCTCTCAGCGTCGCTTGGTTTGGCTGCATCATTCACCACAGTGATACTTTTATAAGTGATTTACAGCGGTTTTACCTCCTGTTGTTAACATTAATTAATTGTGATCGCTATTGTTCACATAGTGAAATATACACGTACAGTACGTATGTACAGTACCACGTTCATTCGCGGCCGCGCCTCCAGCGCACGTTCATTCGCGGCCGTGGCTCCAGCGCGTTTGTTTGCGGCCACGGCTCCCATGTGTGATACACCTCTGGATTATCACTTTGTTTGTTTTCTACACTATTATAATAAATTCACTCATTTGCACTTGAATCCTTGCTTTGCCCGCTCCCCGCTCCTCCCTCCTCCCTCCTCCCTCTCCTCCAAGCAGGAAGCTCAAACCTGAAGTGCATTACAGTAAATTGTCAATTATTAATTAGTATTTATATGAGATCTGAATGGTTATAATTTTAACTGTAATTAATAGCGTAAAACCCCCAAAAATATTTAAAATGGGCATTTATGGTCGTGTGGAACGAATTAATTGATTTTTTGTGCATTCTTATGGGGAAAATTGTTTTGGTGTACGAGCATTTTGGTTTACGAGCTCGCTCTTAGAACGAATTAAACTCGTAAACCGAGGTATTACTGTATGTCAAACATAGGAGAGAAAGAGTATGCTGGAGAGGTGGTCTTCGTTCCATCTTGGATCTCTATAACATACGTTGGGTTTTATACATTACCAAAGTAACATCTGGCATGACCAGAGAAACAATCGGCTTCTGTTAAAAGTGGAATGCACCTTATGGCCCCTACATGTCCCTATCATGTGAGCATCATGTCCTGTGAAGAACTAAAAATGCATGTTCCCATGCTCATATAACACTCAAACATTTGTTCATACAAACTAAAATCTAGCTTATACACTAGGAATATAATACAACAACTTATGAATAAAAACAATACAGATACATAATAAAACAGATTATGAATACTAATATTGAAAAACTAAAAAGTAATAAAAATTAATCTTCAGTTCCCGACCCCTGCTTTAAATGATACCAAATGTGAGTAGTTGTTTATGGCACACTCTTAACATTTCATAAGATAAGATGTACATTTATTTGTCCCACAATGGGTAGATTGCTCTGTTACAGCAGCAATTATGTAATACAATATAATAATATACAGTATACACTGTTACGACCCCTGGCTCAAGGGACGCAACAAAAACAAGGGATACACGTAAACCGAATATTTAAGCTCAAAAAAAGATGTTTATTACTAAATTAAGATAACATTAACTCATTGAAAACAGATAATTAAAGAAAATAACTGTTTCTGAAACCATCAGTAATGTCAACATGTAATGCAAAAGTGTAAGTGTAATATAATGTTGAGAGATGAAGGTGGAACGCAATCAAACAAAACATTACAACAAACAAACAAACAAACAAACAAACAAACAAACAAACAAACAAACAAACAAACAAACAAACAAACAAACAAACAAACAAACAAACAAACAAACAAACAAACAAACAAACAAACAAACAAACAAACAAACAAACAAACAAAGGCCAACTTCACAGTCTTGTAGACTCCCTCCATCTCCTCCACTTCCAATCTCTCAGTCTCTCTTAAAGAGCAAAGGAGGTGCTGGACACAGGTGTTAACAATCTCCCGCTAATTGATGGAAACCGACAGGCTGCAGTAACCAAGGCCAACAGCAGAGGCCGTCACAATACAAAAACACAAATGTATATAAAAAAAAGAGTAGTGATTATACTAAAAAATCAAATATATTGCACAAATGTAACTAGTAACTAATATTGCACATTTTCCAAATTGTTATTGCACATGTTTGCACATTGTCTTTTATTGCAGTGAAACAGTAGCAGCATTGAGTATCATGGTGACTGGTTCACAGGGAGCAGCTCTGATTATACAGTCTAACAGCAGCAGGAGAAACGAGTGTCTGTATCGCTCCTTCAGACACTTCAGATGTAACAGTCTGTCACTGAAGGAGCTGCTCAGAGCTGAAACCGTTTCATTCAGGGGATGAGAGTCATTGATGACACCAATGATGACAGTTCTGCTCCCGTGCTCCTCTCTCCCACCTCCTGCACAGTATCCAGAGAAATCCCCAGTCACCGATGAGAAGAACCAAATATAGAGTTTGATCCATTTCTGAGGAAGAAACACATTGAAAAACTCAAATACTCACATATTGATCTGAGAGTAAAACATAATCATAAGCATAACTCCATTCACAATCATTCAGACAATATGAACATCTCAAAGTGTAATTGTGTTTGAAGAATGAACATGTGAGTTGTTCTTACTTTAGAGGTTGTGTGTTTCTCACTCAAAACCTAATATTATTACTAGAGTGTCTAACTCGTGTCAAATTTAATGGATGTTTGTGTTTGAACTGAACAACCCACTAATGAGCTGATTGGTTGAAATCATGTCTTGCTTTTGTGTATTTAGGGGCCAATCACTGAAAGTGCGATGGGTTCTATTATTATTATGTCCGTTAATGTTCTTATTACTATTCTTCCGTTTCTTCCGCTCTTGAAGTTACAAGAACTGAATGGTAAAAATTGGCACACATAGACTGAGATCAGTCCAAACATCCACCACAACACATTTGGAGTTATTAATTCATTCCCTCTGCCACCAACTGTCCAAATGTTCACTTACATTTGTGCTAATAACTTTTGAACCATAAAGGATAGAAAAAAGGTTCTTCATTCCTCTAATTCCTTGGCTCAAGCACATTCAAAATGTCCACCAATTACAATTTATTTTTCATCTTATTTTCACAAGATCATCTTCAGACTATGCTGGCAAAAAGTTATCAAGATTTTTTATAAACCCAACCATTCTCAAGAAACTTGTGAAAGAGTTTTACAAAGAGCTTGAGGCTTTATCTCTGCTGCACTTTAGCGTTTTCAGACCAACCTTGAATTTGCTGGCATGATTTCAGGCTCTTGATTCTGTGGCTGTACGTCTGCAATGCTTTTTGCATAATGACAACAATTGTTTTTGTGTCACTGTCACTTCACACTGATCACAGCATAATAATCTGATAACGGCAATTAAAAATACATAAATAAATAAAAACTCTAAAAACATTTTTAAATACTTATTGTGGCCATTTATTTTTAAGTTCACATGCCACTGATAAATCCTGCTTGCAGCTACAATTATTTATTTTTCCTAACCGGAGAACAGAGACCCGGGGGCCCGTTCTTGATTTGATTGTTGCCGTTATCGCATGATCTTGGATTGTTCGGTTCTTCGACGCTCATCCGGGACTGGTTGTCATAGTAACAGCTCCGTTGAATTGAACCTGCTCGGAGCAGCTTACTTCATGTTAGCAGGATTATATCACGGCTTTATAAGCGGAGGTGTAAGTAGGACAGATACCATTTTGTAGAATATTTTTGCATTTTACTTTTACTTGTTCCCAATTTCTAGTGGGTCCTGCAGTGGCTCTAATATAAAAGATGATTATGAAATACAATATAATTACACACATGATCACTGACCTATCAAAATGTTGCTGATCAATGTTTCTACTATCGATAAATACCCCCCTTTTAGAAAATCCACGAACGAGCAATGATCTCAGATAACTCAATCCAGCTATAATAATAGTCAAGAACAAGTGCGTTCGAAGAACTGAATCATCCAGATCATAGTTAGCACGATTCTCTCATCCCGGATGTGTCAACTGATCTTGTAGTAAGCGACGCACAAAGAATATGCCCCAGAGACTATTGTGAGGTCTTTTTGAAAGTGACACTTTTTGAATTTCATGGAAATGTCCTTTTTGATACTGCTTCAATCTCCCAACATTGGACTGTTTACAAAGAAGCACCTCTTGTCTATTGACTATTAAGGGCTCTTGTATAGTAAGGTACTGTCATGGTTCAGTCTCTGTTTCCAGTTTTATTAGTGTTCTAGTGGACAGAACCGTGGCACTGGTCGCGCTCTCTCTCTCTCTCTCTCTCTCTCTCTCTCTCTCTCTCTCTCTCTCTCTCTCTCTCTCTCGTGTGTTTGTCTCGTCATTGCCTGCCCCGCCTTCTTGTTTCCCTTAATCATTCCCAGCTGTGTCTCATCACTACCTTCCCTCATGTGCTCTATTTAATCCCAGTGTGTTTGCTGTCCTGTGTGGTGTTGTTGTCTTTCCATGTCTGGATTCTCTGTTCAATCTGGTTTGTTGTGGGCCTTGGATGTCTTGTTATTGTGCTTAAGTTAATGTTTTCTAGTAATGTTTTCCCCCTCGTGGGTATGTTCTTTTGTGTGTTTATGTTATTTTTGTATTATTAAATCTTCCTTCCCTGTACTTGAGTCCTCCCCGTATTGAATTGTGACAGGTACATGGAGTGATGACACCATTATAGGACTATGCTTATTGAAAAAAAAAAAAAAAAAGATTGTGCTGAAAAAATAAATGTTGTTAACAGTGTTGTAAAATCTAATGTTGGGTACAAGAAGTCAAAATAATTTAAATACTGGAATTTGAGCATTATTGTGAATGACTCTGATGTCGAGACGACATCCTATTTTGAGGGGGAGAGTGTGATATGTGTGAATAATTAAGTTTAATTTATTTTTATGTAATTATTTTTTTTTAATTGTTTATTCGTTATTGTTTAATATGAATACTAGTTATAAATATATTGTTTTTTATGATAAGTTATAATTAATTTGGAGTTAATAATTTGTGTAGTGCTTGTTAAGTGGGCGTCACTGCCTACCTGTATAGAGGGAGTTCTTGCGATAGGCTTCATTCATGTTATAAAGAACGTTGAATGAACATCGCATGTGATTCATTAATCATTATTCATCACTCCCTTACAGGAGTATTACAGTAGCATACGACTATGGTATTATCTGTGTCCAGATATGCTCTGATAAAAGAAAAAAATGCCTCAGACTCGTCTTTGGATTTGAGAAATTTCATGACTATCTATGGTTTACCATTGTTCACAGAAGAAATGGATCATAAGCCTCTAACTGCAAAAAAACCCAAAGGAATCTCAATGAGATATGTCTATGTATTCAGTATCTAAAGATGAGAATGCAATGAAATAACGTTGAATTACTCTACGCTCCTGGGAAGTACATCGTCTTAGTCATTATCTTGTGCACAACTGATGTTTGTTCCACGAAGATGATGTGGACATACATGCAAATATTTGTGTTGAATCTCTTGCAGTGTCTAATCAGAAGTTCAATTAAATAGATGAGGAGGCAGTTCTGGCTCCAATGACTGACTCAAAAGTTCTTGTGGACAATTTTACATTGTTAGAGATGAGTGCAGTGTAGCAGATGGAGACGAGACAGAACAGTTGTTCCACAAGTGCTGATGAGATGATTTGTAGGCTACATGGAGGACATCTAGGAATGGAGAAGTGTAAAAGGAAATCTATGGATTCAGTGTATTGGGCTGGCAAGAGTTATGATAGTGAGAAAATGGTCAGTACTCGTAAAAAATAAAATAAAATTACATTTATTAATTTAAGTCTAACAGACAGGCAGAAAAAGGAGTGCATATTGTAAAGAAAATTGTATTGCTCAAGAAATTATCAGAAGGAAAGTCATATCCATATCTAGCACTTCTGAGATATTGAGCAACACCTGTGGGACATGATGCCTCTCCTGTAGAGATCTCAATGAATCACAAGATAAGAAGGACACTTCCCCACAGGATTGACTCAAAATGAGACGTGATGAACACTGCAACAATAAGACAGAAATAGAAAGCTCTCTAAAAGAGACAGAAGACCAACTCTGACTAACAAACCAAAATGCTGAAACTGTAATCAAATAATGACATTGTGAGAGTGTAATTTATCAACTGCTGGGAGAAGAAGGCTGTTGATCTGGAAGAGATAAATCCAATATCATGTGTCATGAAAACAGAGAATGGGCAGGTTCTTGAGAGAAATTGCAGAAAAACAAGCCAAATACTGACTGACAAGAAAGGAGCATTTCTCGTCTCACCTGAAGATCAAGATGCAGTCTTCCTCATCTTCCTCCATTCCCTTGGACAATGGTCATTTTGCAGAAACAAATTACTCTCTTATACAAATAAGAACATCACGTATCATAAAGAAACCTGAGAGAGATATTTTGTAAATGACTATGCCTAGTTACATTTGAAATGTGCCTAAGACATGCAAATGATTTTTGATTTATAAATGATTAACTGTTAGATCTGACATTTTACTATAAACAAATTGTAGAAATTACTGTGGTTGAAAATTTTAGCCACTTGTAATTCAATTTAAGTGTTGTGGTAAGCTTGAAAAACTGAACGAAGAAATGTTTACATGCAATAATTAATGAATGCACATCAAAACATTGTAACATTGCAATTTAATACTAATGTCTGGTTGAGGTTATGCAGGTAATCAACTGAGAAAGCAATAGGGAAGACAAATTAAATCACAACTGAAACTTGATTATGCCATCACAGATACATTTATACAGGTAATCAAGCAAAACTATTTTAAAATACCATGACAGCAAAACAGAATAAGCCTATAAATAATGAGAAAGAACCAAATTGCATATCACAGCTATGCAGATGACACCCAGATTTACCTCGCGTTATCACCTAATGATTACAGCCCCATTGACTCCCTGTGTCAATGCATTGACGAAATTAAAAACTGGATGTGCCTAAACTTCCTTCAGTTAAACAAAGACAAAACTGAAGTCATTGCATTTGGAAACAAAGATGAAGTTCTCAAAGTGAACGCATACCTTCACTCTAGGGGTCAAACAACTAAAAATCAGGTCAGGAATCTTGGTGTGATTTTGGAGTCAGACCTGAGTTTCAGTAGCCATGTAAAAACAATAACTAAATCAGCATATTATCATCTCAAAAATATTGCAAGAATTAGATGCTTTGTCTCCAATCAAGACTTAGAGAAACTTTTTCATGCTTTCATCACCAGCAGGGTGGATTATTGTAATGGGCTCCTCACCGGCCTTCCCAAAAAGACCATAAGACAGCTGCAGCTCGTACAGAACGCTGCTGCCAGGATTCTGAGCAGAACCAGAAAATATGAACACATCACACCAGTCCTCAGGTCCTTGCACTGGCTTCCAGTTACATTTAGAATTGATTTTAAAGTACTGTTACTTGTTTATAAATCACTCAATGGCCTAGGACCTCAATACATTGCAGATATGCTCATAGAATATAAACCTAACAGATCACTAAGATCATCAGGATCAAGTCACTTAGTAATACCCAGGGATCACTCAAAGCAAGGAGAGTCTGCTTTTAGCTGTTACGCCAGCCGCAGCTGGAACCAGCTTCCAGAAGAGATCAGGTGTGCTCCAACAGTAGCCACATTCAAATCAAGACTCAAAACACATATTTTTACCTATGCATTTGCAGATTGAGCACTGTGCTATGTCCGAACTGTTTGCATTTTATTTACGTATTATCTTTTTATTCTTTTAATCATTTTTAATGTTTTATTTTTATCATTCTTCTTTATGTAAAGCACTTTGAATTACCATTGTGTATGAAATGTGCTATACAAATAAACTTGCCTTGCCTTGCCTTGCCTATATTAAAAAAAAGATGGTTAATTTACTTAGAGCGGATCCTAAGGACAGACGAATGAAATCAATGTATTGAAATCATATCATATGACACAATTTACAAACTATTGAGCATATATGAACAAATATAATAACCATTATGTTAACCGAAAACAGTTTCTGTGATCCAAGGAGTTTGTGTTAATATATTGTGTGGCGTTTTACTGCAAAACTGAACACTCATGTGAGATTCACCATCACCAAGTATTTCAGATCATCTATCATGTTTATATTTTAATCACCTGCAGAATATTAAAAACATGTTTAAAATGTTATAAACGTTTGATAAGATCACATTAGTTCATGATTATTAACGTAAAACAATAAAACAGACTAAAGGAATTAATAAAGGACAAATCAAACATGAAAGTAAATAAGAAATTATGAAGAAGAAAAACAGTGAATGCAATTTTACGACACAAACATTCTTTTCACTCATAATTAATGCAGATGAAGTTGAGTTTGAGAGATTCAGGACGGCTGATCCAGCGATAACCTTCTTTAGACTGAACTGCTCCTTTTCTCTTCTCGAGGCGACAGTCTTCCGGTGTCGTTCCGTTCCCTGGAGCCCAGTTCTGATAACACACCACCTCTCCTCTCAGCCAGAGCCACATGTTCATGCTGCAGAAGTTGTGTAAACCCATCCACACCTCCTCAGTAGACGCCAGTTTAACCACATTCATCACACGACGCTGCATCTGCTCTGAATGAACCGACACCAGATCCACATGATTCTGTCTGCAGTATCTCAGAGCTTCAGGCCACGTCAGATTCTCTTTGATCACAATCAGTTTATCTGGACACAAAACAAACCACAAGCACAAACTAGAGAGAGACTGATCAAAAACAACATGCAGAACAAACACTGTGGAGGAATTTGTCATGTCAGACATGTAGCGTGAACTTTAAGATCTCTGGAGGTGATGATGGATTGTGTGTGTTTTGAGAGGATCTGCTCACCTTCATGACACACAAGAGGAAATTTACTGTTGCAGGAGACGTCATGGAATTGTCCCAGAGCGTTCGGTTCAATCATTGCACAGTTTTCATTTCCTCCAGAATTATCAGGTTGATCTGACCTCCAGTATCTGAATGAGGAGTTACTCTGATCTGACCACTGCCATGAGTCTCTGAACAGACCGATCCAGACATCATTAGATATGTGATTATCATTGATCAACTTCTGGATCTGTTGATTCTCATTCTGGTTTCTCACACTGACCAGATCAATGTGATTCTGTCTGCAGAAACTCTGAGCGTCTCTCCAATTCATCGTATGACTGATAAAGACGAGTCCTGTGTTCACTTTAAGAAAAACACATGGAAACAGATCCATGAATCAGTTTGCTAATTATTTTTTACACTGATTTACTCTATGTAACAGAGTTAAAAAAGAATATTTAATTTAAAAGGTTTTGTGTGAATTTCATAAAATAAGGTTTTTGGTTCAATTCAAGACAAGAGTCGTTGCTGCTGGTATGTGCGGTTTTCCGTGCTCTGACTCATTTAATTAAATGTGATGTTTAATGTGCGTTAATCTTTTTAACATAGTTTCTTGTATGCACATATTTGAACATGTATATGGTGTATCTAACACTTTAACACCGTTTTTGAGATTGTTATAAATGCACTGGATTTCTTTGTGCATCACACAAAGTGGAGTGAGGTCATTTCTTGTGTCTTAACAATCTGACAATTGTATTACAAGTTGAGTGAATGTGCAATTTAAATTTTTCTAGTCTTTTATGAATGTCTTCAGTATTCCTTCAGCCAAAGTTACTCTTACTTTTTCCAAAAAGATAAAGCAAAGTGAAAAGAAGCCTGTTGTGAGTGTGTCTTTCCACATCCATTACATATGGAAGGCAATGTCTGCCAATTATAAATCAATCAATTAAATAATAAAAATGAAAACTAAAACCAGATTAATTATAGAATTATATTTGCACAGCTGTTACCCGTCTGCCTGATTGGATTGTGTTTGTTTCCTCAAACAGACTTGTTTTTGTTTTAGATCTTCATTCAACGTTTATATGGTTTTATGATCCGCCTTGTGGCTGTTTTTAAATGTGCTATACAAATAAACTGAACTTGAACTTATTGTTCAATACAACTTATTTGATTATTAACTTGTATTAGATTATTTAATATTAAAATTTTGTTTGTCACGTCAATCTGGCATTGCAACCTTCAATCTAAATCACTAGCACAACTTGTTGGCATTGTGCTATCTTATTTAATCTGCTATCCGTGCATACAGCGTTTTCTCTTTTTTTTTATGACCCGATAAACGACTGTGGCTAGTCGGATCAATCAACAAGTGGTGAGTCATATCACCTTCTCCTATTATTGTCACTTGCATTCAAGCAGTGAGGGCTTCACATGTGATAAATACAGGGACATAGTCAGGCTGACAAAGAAGATTTCAGATGAAAATAGAAACTCCAGCCACCATAGTCACATGTTTGCCGGGAGCAAAAGCTCCTGACATCAAAGAAAATTTAAAATGCTGGCTAATGTTAATCATGAATACTCTGAGATTGTTATTCATGTTGGCAATAATGATGTCCAACTACGCCAGTCAGGGATCACTAAAATTAACATTAAAGAGGTGTGTGGACTTGCAAGTATGATGTCAGGCACTGTAATATGCTCTGGCCCCCTTCCTATTCGAAGGCGTGATGATATGCTTAGCAGATTATCTGCTGAAGCTGAAGCTTGACTAACTGGGGCCCAGGTCAGGAAGCAGACAAACTGGTCAAACCGACCATCTTCTAGCTGGCTCACGTCAGATAAGCTCCAACACATGGAGACTCTTTCTCTGAGATATCATCGTATAGAGACGGTGTTTGTTCCCGAAATAGAAAATACAAAAAGCTTTCAAAACCTTTTAAAGGTAAACATTTATTTGATGTACAAACATCTAGAAATGGATATAACACTGATGAACAAATGATAAAGCATGACTTACTGAATATATGATCCCTTTCCTCAAAATCACTTACTGTAAATTATATGATTACAGATTATAAACTAGATGTCCTGTGTTTGACAGAAACCTGGCTATGACCAGATGATTACATTACTTTAAATTAGTTCACCCTTCAAGATTATTATTAACATGAGCTTCATCTGAAAGGTTAATGAGAAGGTGTTGCTGCAATTTATAACAATAGCAGCACAAAAGACAAACTGGAATTATTACTTACACTTTACAGTACACTACCTTTGAGTAGTACTGAAGGTATTGTATACCGGGCACCATACAGACTTTATCAAAGAATTTACAGATTTTCTATCAGAGTTAATAATGCAATATTTATCTGCAGATAAAGTCATAATTGTTGGTGATTTTAATATCCATGTAGATAATGAAAAAGACGACATTGGAGTTACGCAACATGTATCAGGTCCCACTTATTGTCGGAATCATACTTTAGATCTAATATTGTCGCATGAGATCAATGTTGATACTGTTCATATTCTGCAACAGAGCGATGACATCTCAGAAAAGAACTAAAAGGTCTGCGTGTAATAATCTAGACTATTGTCTAACACTCAATGGCTGCTCTGTCAAGTCTTCGTCGTCAGTTAGTAACTTGGCTGTGCTCTTTGATGGCAATCTTTTATTTGAAAGCCAGGTTTCTAGCATCTGAAAAACCGCAGCTCTTTGTGTCTGAATCCAGTATTCCGGAGAAACATGTGATAAAATACGTGGAAATAGAAAGTTTCAATAAAACGATAACAAATGTAATATCAGCAATTTATTGTAAATTATCGGGGAATGTTTTGTCCTATTATATTTCAATGTAATAGGACACATTACAAATTATATATGACAATATATTTTTGTATATTCAATTTGTAAAGATGTTCAGATTTATCACAGACTCTGTAGCTGATGATCACAAATTCAAGCTTAAAATGTTGTATTTGTTTCAAGCATCTACTTAAAAAAAAGTTCCTTTTTCGAGAATTAAAATCTCCACAACAATAATTGAACTTTGCTCTCGGGACAAATGGTTTGTTTATTAATATCAAGATGTGACAGGCTGACAAATGTCTGTCACATTTCAAAAAATTGTGTACATTAATTCCTTATAATTTATGTTAGTCAAAGAAATAGTTAGATTTTTTTTCTTTAAATTATAAATATTGCTATAAATTATCTAGACTCTGTAATGACAGATTTCCAGAGTTATCAACAATAAAACATCAACGTCCGTTTGAATTAGAAACTGCTTTTGATTGAGAGTGTGATTAAAAAAAATACACAGCATCTTCTTGAGCACATTAAAAAGTAAAGTAAAAAAAAAGTTTAGCAGTAAATTAAAATTTTGTACAGTATATGATGCAACTTTTTATAAATGTTTATTGTCATTTTAGGAGTTGCACTTACTGCTGTTAGATGAACTGCAGATGAAAGACAGGCTGTTACTACATTTCCCATCATGCCATTCTCCATTTCTCTTAAAAACGCACTCCTCAGCTGCTCCATTGTTATCAGGTTGTCCAGATGCCCAGTTCAGATAGAGCGCAGGTTCTCCTGAAGACCACTGCCATTTATTAACACTCGTCCTCTGCAGCCCAATCCAGATAAACTGAAAACCTCTATCATTCACACTCTTCTTCAGCTCGTTCATGTCGTTCATGTTGTCAACGGTGGCCAGATCTGTGTAATTCTCTCTGCAGAATCTCTGAGCTTCAGTCCAGTTCTTCTTCTCGTTTATAAAGTGATACTGACGCTGAACACATTCAGATACGGAGCAGAGAGCTGTGAAAGAGAGGCTTTGCTTTAATGCTTTTCATAACAGAGTCAAACCTGATGAAACTATAAACCAGAAATAAAACCACAAACACACTCACCGATGAGAAGAAGAACCAAATATAGAGTTTGATCCATTTCTGAGGAAGAAACACATTGAAAAACTCAAATACTCACATATTGATCTGAGAGTAAAACATAATCATAAGCATAACTCCATTCACAATCATTCAGACAATATGAACATCTCAAAGTGTAATTGTGTTTGAAGAATGAACATGTGAGTTGTTCTTACTTTAGAGGTTGTGTGTTTCTGTCCTGAATCTGATGTTTCTGTCTGCAGCTTTAAACTACGTGACTATTATATCTCCTCTCATCTCTCATTTTAGCACATAATTTGTTTATTTCTCTAGAAACCCTTGTTTCATATTTCACTTCCTTCTATATTTGTGTGTTTGTCCAACTCTTTCCCCATATTTGCGTATTGACGTCTGTATCAATTAATCTGAATATTCAAGCTTTATTAAAACATTATTTCTGTATTAGCATTCATCATTTATATTTTAACTTTAATTACTAAACATTTTCTCTAATGTTATTGTTGGACTGTATAACTCGTGTTACATTTCTATTTTATGTGTGTTTGTCGTTCTCTTTTTATCTAGTTCTGGTGACAAAGAGGGAGAAAAGTGTTTTGCACATTTGTGGTGTAACATTCCTGTTGTTGCTTTAAAACAAACAGATGAATAAAACTGGATGAAGAATAATGAAATGTGACAAGAACTATAATATTCACTGACAAACAAACTTGCTAAACCGACTGTCTGCTAGCTGTCTCAGGTCATACAGGTTGGATAAATTCCAACACATAGAGACTCTTTCACCTAGATATCATCCTATAGAGATTGTGTCTGTTCCCCGAATCAGCAAATCCAAAAAACTCTCAAAACCGTTTAAGGGTAAAAATTGAATTGATGTACAAACAACTAAGAACGGATATAACACAAATGAGCAAATGATAAAGCTTGGGTTACTGATTATATGATCCCTTTCCTCAAAAGCACTTATTGTAAATTATATGATTACAGGTCATAAACTAGATGTGCTGTGTTTGACAGAAACCAGACGATTATATTACTTTAAATGAGTCCACCCCTCAAGATTACTGTTATAAACATGAGCCTCGTCTGAAATGTAAAGGAGGAGGTGTTGCTGTAATTTATAGTAACACGATCAGTACTGCTCAAAGGTATAATTTGAAATATAATTCTTTTGAAGTGATGGTCCTCAATGTAAAATTATCTAGTGCAAGTAATAATTCCTGTTTAACTTTTGTGCTGGCTATTCTATTCAGGCCACCAGGGAACCATACAGACTTTAACAAAGAATTTGCTGATTTTCTCTCAGAATTGGTAATGGCTGTTTCACAGGTGCGTGTAGGAGAAATAACATACATAGTAACTTTATTTACACAAGAAGCTCAATAAGGGATTACGCGCCACAACGCAAATGAGAACCGACAACCAAAGAGTGCACAAGGAGAACTAAATATACTAACAGTGATTAACCAAAAGACAAAAACCTGTGATGATTGGTGACTAAGGAAACGGATGAGTGCTGGAAAGTTCTGGAAAACTCTGCTTGGACAAAACCTCTCTAGCCATGGAAAAGTTCATTTCCTAAGGAACAGAGGATGCAGAGGAATATAAGAATGCCAGTGCCATCTGGTATAATTGAGGATACAGATGCTTCTGTTGAGCCCAATATACTAATGGATCCTTGGATCTTGAGAGATTCACTTCTGATAAATATCGGTCCACTTCAACAGTAGCATCTGCTGTTTCACTTGAGCTCCTTCTACTGTGATCAACCGTGCAATCAAGCAGATGCCAAAGGTCTAATAATAATAAAGGTACAAAGAGAAAAACTCCAGCCTAGCATCTTATTTACAGTAACGAAAAAATATAATGTATTACTTTGAGTATTGAGTGGATTGTTAGTTTCTGCATGCTCATGCAGTGCTGGATAATGTCTGAGCATGGAGGAAGTGTTATTGCTGTATGTCAGTTCATTCAGGAACAGCAAGCATTACAACTTGAAACATGAAAGATTATACAGCCATATAGTGAGGATTATAGTTATATTAAGACAGTAAGATATAAAAATTACACATACCTTATTGTGAGTAACCATTTCAAAATGCTCCCAGACAGGGGAGGATTTCCTCTTTCTTGCTGGCTCCATTAAGAGTATCCAAAAGGGCAATCCAAATCAACAAGCAGTCCAGTTCAAGTCCAAAAATCCAACTAATCTTGTCTATGTAATAATAATCAATAATATAAGTAATAATAAAATTATACTAACACTAATATAACCCGATATAATTTAATAATATAGTTATAATAATACAATAACCCAACACTAACTCTGACTCTCCAAGACTCTACTACTACTGGTTCTGGAAGATGGTGCCGGAGACGCACACATTGTAGGTTTATATATTGTTCATATTGTTTATATAGGTTCTATATATTGTTCGTGTTGTTATGTATTTGTCACATCTTTCATTTTGTTGTCAATAAAATAAAAAATAAAAATACTACTGGTTCTGCTACTCCTGAAACACCTACAAGGTGGCACGTCTTTCAAACCCCCTTTATCCGGAAGCAACACATAAACCGAACTGATGACTATTCCACACAAACCGAGGCCTCATTTGTCATCAGTCACGTGATTTCTATATTTCCAACACAAGCCTTGAATCTATGTTTCATCTGGCCCATTTATGCTCGACACAAGCTCCGAAGCCTCTATTCAAATGTCACATCACTACTTCTTACTGCCTGTCAGTTCCAGTATTGTCAAGTGAAGTCCTGTATGTTATCCAGGCATTAGTCTTTTTTTCCCCCCTTGGCGTTGTTTAAGTTTTATTTTTGTAAATAAAAGCCCTAGTCCCTGCATTCCTGAATCCTCGCTCTTCCCTTCACCCACATCCCTGACACCAACAACTTTTACTGACATTATAAATGAACTCCAGGGTAATGAAATGATGATATGAGCACTTTAATATCTTTATCTTGTCTCTGTTGTGAATGTGAGGGTCTCTGAAATGCATTTCTTTCGTGGAAATTCAAAGACAATTTTACTTATAAACAAGAAAAAGGACGTAACATCACAGTGCGATGCAAGCTATGTCTACCTGCAACAAAACTTCTATCGGCTTCAAAGGATTCAACATCTAATCTGAAAAAGCATCTTGAAGTAAGTTGTTCTTGGTCTTTGAAAATTATTTTCTTTATTCCTTATTTTCCCATTTACTCATAGGTTGAGCCTTGTATGGTTATCATCATTAGCCTACGTTTAAAATTTATAAGAATTTGGTCTTATACAACATAGAATTGACATCCAATTAATCATGCGTTAAATAATGTTTTATAAAGCAGTGGTCCCCAACCCCCGGTACGCGGAAGAAGTGGTACCGGGCTGCAGATTTCTGTCACCCATTTCTGTCAACAATTTTTGCGCGCTCCCCCCGTCAACAATCTCGCGCGGTAAGATTATCAAACGTTTACCGGACAGACAAACTCTAAATCTTAATAATTCATTACAAATGTTCAGGTAAATGGCGCCTTTGTGCGAGTTCATTATCCGAATTGTGAACAAATTGTTTTGTCATCTTTTTAAATGAATAATTTGTTTTGTTTACAAAAATATTGTCAATGAATTATTCACGAATTTGATAGATCTGGGGTGTATTTCCCAAAAGCATCGCTAGATAACTATAGTCATGAATTCCATTGAACTTCATTGCGTCCATATTGCGTCATTGCATCCATATAGTGGAATTTATATGCATTTGTAGGCTTGTTTCAATGGAATTTATAGGCATTTATAAAAGAAATTTGGGCGGGTTTGTCATCAAAAACAAGCCCAGTTTTTATCCACCAGCGCAATGCATTTTTTTCCGGTCTGACGCGACCAAAAGGAGCCCAATTGGGCGGGAACCCGCCCAATATGGCAACACTGGACTGGTGTGTGTGTGTGGGGGGGGGGGGGGGGGGGGGGGTGTTAACATTGAACACATAACAAAAAACAAAAAACACATAACATTGGTGTTAACATAACACCACAGTGTTAACATTGGTTCCAGGTAATTCCTATGCTACCATATTCAGGGTGATACTGTTTGTGTGTGAGTTACTTTCATTATTATTACTGTGTCATTACTGTTTTGTTTATTCACAATCATTTTATATTTTTATATTTTATATGTCAAATTAAATCCTATGTTTTTGTTACTGTCACCAGAGTTTTACTTCTGTCATTTTATAGACAAGTATTTAGTGATTTTCAGAGGGGCCTAACTTCAACATCTGTAGGCATATATTAATGAATTTGGGGGTGCTGTCCTACTTTATTATAAAAGAAACAGGTAGGGGGCGCTACAAATATAATAATAATTATATATATATAAACTATAGTTTTTTTACATGAGGGTATAATGTATCTAGTTAATTTAGATATTAGTCGTAGTCGGGTGTTAATTACAGCTCAAACTGTGTGTATTGCCTTGCGCTACTTTGCGAGCGGCACGTTCATTTACACTGTTGGGATGCGGAGAACATTGTGAAAGTGCTGTCTGTCGTGCCATTCACAAAGTTTACCAGCACTCAAGCAGTCATTTTTGAAAAGAGGGAACTTTGCACACAGTTTAGTTTACAGTTTAGTTTTTTTTGTTTGTTTTTTTAAAATCCAGCTGATCTTCTCTTTCCTGTGGAATGAAATAAATAAATCATGCAAGGTCATCAATACTACAGTGTGTTTATTAGTGTATTTTAATAAATTTGAAGTTCCTTTTGAAGCAATTCAATCTCAAATGTAACTTTTTGCTTTATTAGTTTTTTGCAATTCCATTTCATTAATTAACTTTTTTTGTAGCACAGCGCAAGTAGTAAAGATACTATTTTGTAGAATATTTTTGCATTTTACTTTTACTTGTTCCCAATTTCTAGTGGGTCCTGTGGTGGCTCTAATATAAAAGATGATTATGAAATACAGTACAATTAATATGAGTCAATATAATTACACACACGATCACTAGGCTACTCACAAATTTAATTTGTCGGCAACTTTTTGCCAGCCCTCTCTCCTGGCTTTTGCAGCTTTAAAGTGTTGCTTTGTGTTTTAATTAAACATTGAAATTCAGCGACGCGCCGCCGAGAAATACTGCGCTCTTTCAGCATGCTCGCTGACATATCAAAATGTTGCTGATCAGTGTTTCTACTATCGATACATATCCCCTTTTAAGACAGCACAGGCATAAATTCGAAGAACCGAATCATCCAGCTCATAGTTAGCGCGATTATCTCATCCCAGATGTGTCAACAGATCTTGGATGTAGTAAGAGAGGTACGAAGAATATGCCCCTGATCTGGATTTGTATTTTCACTTATTAATAACAACCTTCATTTAAAAACTGCATTGTGTTTAATTATGTAATATTTGACAATTTTAATTTGTTTGATTTTCTGAAACATTTAAGTGAGACAAACATACAAAAAAAGAAAAGAAATCAGGACGGAATCAAATTCTTTTTTTTTACTCCACTGTTTTGCGTTCAGGAGGCGATATCTGGGAATCTTTTAATGAACAGCTAGGGTTCAGAATGTTACGGGTCAGAGATTGAAGAATCTTGAAGTCAAAGGGATCAGGAACATGATACTTTATTTAAACAAAACAGGATAAACAAACGTTAAACGAGAACAGACCAAAACTGAAGGGAAAGGGTAATTAATCATCACAGAAAAACACCAAGTCAGTTAAACTTCATGGATTTCAATCTGTCCAGTCAGGAAACAGAAGTGATTGTCAGTCAGTAAAAGTGACAACAGGTGTTGCAGGAGAGGAAACAGGAGGACAATCCTCAAAAAGAGAATTCATTTGCAGATGCTGACCGTATATGATTATTTTGCGTATATAATACAAGTTTTCAGATTTATAAAACCATTTGAAAATCCCTCTAGAGACCCAGACAACAGAAGACTGATGCGCACATGCATCTGCACCTCGACAACTCTGCTTGCAACATCTACACCACACATAACCTCATCTGCATATCATTTGCATATGAATATTGCCATACATGTGATTCCACATTTAACGGCACAAGACATTAGGAAGACATGATATATGGACTATAAATGTAATTTGTCATTATCCTCATCTTGTTTTAGATTAAATAGCATTTCAAAATATCTATAAAAGCCATTTAAGGTACTTTTCAGAGAAGAGTTATTCTCAAACTTTTTCACCAGTCAAACAGTATTTTTTTTTAATGCTTTAAACAACTCAGAATTTATGCAGTTTTGCATATAAGGTTAACATATATTTTAGGATGTTTATACATTATATTTTTAATGGAAACATATTTAATGTCTAGTTACCTGCAAGGACATTTGATTGAACGTTCTCAAACACATTGATTTGTAGTAAACTTGAAATTTAATTGCAGCTTAAAGCCACAGATTAAAATGGGCTTAAAAAGTACACATTAATGTTTTAAATCAGGGGTGTCAAACTCAATTGCACAGGGGGCCAAAATCCCAAAAAACTTTAGGTCGCGGGCCGAACAGGATAAACATTTATTGAAAACACTAAAACTAAACTTTTAAAACTTACCTTTTTTGAACTTAGATGTTAATAAAAACAGACAGACATTCTGGTTTCTGGTTTCTCACACTGACCAGATCAATGTGATTCTGTCTGCAGAAACTCTGAGCGTCTCTCCAATTCATCATCTGATTGATAAAGACGAGTCCTGTGTTCACTTTAAGAAAAACACATGGAAAAAGATTCATGAATCAGTTTGTTCATTATTATTATGCTGACGATATATTGAATATAACATTTTCATAGGTTTGTGTCATCCTGAAATCTGAATTAATCAAGTGTTACATTATAGAAAGAAAATATATATTTTTGTTATATCAATATAACAACGGTTTAAATAAATAAGAAAATATACAGAATATATTGTAGCAATATGTTTAAATATATTCAATAATACATAAGGAATTACTGCTTTTCATATATTTAAATATGTGACAATATATTTCTGTAAATAAAAGTGTAATTGGATGCCAAATTCTTCGGAGACTCTTTTTCTGACTGTAATTCATCCTACAGCTTTAGGAAACTTTATCTTTATAAACCCCAAATTCAGCTCACACGTCCAGCCTGCTTCAACTCGCGTTGCTGTATCTTTTACTGTCTTTTGTATCTTTTAATCAATTGCGGGTATGATTTTCGTCCAGGGGGGTGAAAAAGTAGCCGAAAACTCCCATAGACTTTACATTGTGTCTAACTTTGACAAGTCATTACTCAGAGCGAGGATTTCATGGAAACATGTGGGTCGCCACATTTGAAGAGTGTCACGCTCTGTAAATTGAACATGCCTCACAATGGGGAGCATGTTGTACCCCTGGGGCATAAAAGCTGCCCAAAGTTGCCCCATAGATACTATGGTGAGGACCAGCTGATGAAATATAATTTGTGATCACGTGTTTTTCCTACCATTGTAACTTGAATAGGGATTTTGTATTAAATATAACTCTGATCACAATCTCATGGGGACAAGGGGGAGGGCCCAATTTACTCAGGGAACCAATGAGTGTCTCAGGATCACAGTGAAGCTATCAAGACATGCCCTAGCAACCATTTAGAACTCCTTAGCTACCAATCCTATTGACTTCCATTTAAAGAGATCAAATTCTATAATCCTAGATATAAAAGTCATTGAAACTTGAGGATTAACTTGTTTGACTCGGGGCAGAAAACTGCCAATCACCAATCATCTTTAACACTTCTAGCCAAGATCTAGCAACCAGTGTTGAGCACCCTAGCAACCAAAGTGAGATATCGTCATCTCTGAAGGTCATAGAGGCATTGTGGTTGGTTTATATCATTAATATTGTCAAACAGCCTTCGGAGTAACATCACTGACAGCTGCCAAGTCACTCCTTAGCAACCAAACCGACTACCCCAGAAACCATTCAACCAGACCTATATCTCTGCATGAGTGTATCATAGAGAGAAGGTGTTTGGCTCCATTGACTCATGCTAGAAAATATGACTTCCAACATGCTACTCATGCTAGCAGTGAATAGCTACATGCTAATAATGATTAGTTAAGTGTTAAACTATGCTAAGAACATACTAAGAATGCCATAGAAACCACTCCGAAACACCTTACAACCACCTAGCACTGGCCAAGGATACCCTAGCAGAGCCATAACAACCACCCCAAATACCCCAAGCAAACACCTATCGATACCCTAGCAACCGCTTAGTTTACCCTAGAAACCACTCCGGTTACCCTAGCAACCGCCTATCAACCTCTTCTTTTACACTAGCAAGAACCTAGCAACCACCCCAGTTAACCTAGCAACCAGCAAGCAACACCCTAGCAATCACCCTGGATACGCTAACAACTCCATTAGAGCTACCACCATTACCCTAGCAACCAGCTAGCAACCACACTGGTTACCCTAGACACCTCCTTTCAACACCCTAGAAACCACCCCATATGCCCTAGCAACCAGCTATCAACCACTTAGATCACCTTAGCAAACATCTTAACAACCTGCTACCAAACATGCTAATTAAACGATTCTGGTCTGGCATTCTCAAGCAAATTTCTAGCAAGTTTTTCCTCGCCAAACTTTATTCTGGATCACAATCTGACCACGACCACATTAAAAATTAGAAGCATTGATTGATGTACAGTTTATAAGATTTTTTTTTTTTCTATAAATGAATGTTTGTTGTCATTGTAGGAGCTGTACTTACTGCTGTTAGATGAACTACAGATGAAAGTCAGGCTCTGAAGGCATGAACCTTTTTCCCATTTTCCATCTCTCATAAAAGCACAATCACTTCCTACATTAGGTCCTTCATATGCCCAGTTCAGATAGAGTGCAGGTTCTCCTGAAGACCACTGCCATGTCTCAACACTCATCTTCTGCAGCCCAATCCAGATATACTGAACACCTCCATCATTCACACTCTTGTTCAGCTCGTTCATGTCGTTCATGTTGTCAACGGTGGCCAGATCTGTGTATTTCTCTCTGCAGAATCTCTGAGCTTCAGTCCAGGTCTTCAACACGTTTATAAAGTGATACTGACGCTGAACACATTCAGATACGGAGCAGAGAGCTGTGAAAGAGAGGCTTTGCTTTAATGCTTTTCATAACAGAGTCAAACCTGATGAAACTATAAACCAGAAATAAAACCACAAACACACTCACCGATGAGAAGAAGAACCAAATATAGAGTTTGATCCATTTCTGAGGAAGAAACACATTGAAAAACTCAAATACTCACATATTGATCTGAGAGTCAAACATAATCATAAGCATAACTCCATTCACAATCATTCAGACAATATGAACATCTCAAAGTGTAATTGTGTTTGAAGAATGAACATGTGAGTTGTTCTTACTTTAGAGGTTGTGTGTTTCTGTCCTGAGTCTGATGTTTCTGTCTGCAACTTTAAACTACGGGATTATTATATCTGCTCTCATCCCTCATTCAGCTCTTAATTTGTTTATTTCTATGAAAACCCCCGGTTTCATGTTTTACTTCCTTCTATATTTGTGTATTTGTCCTCCTCTTTCCCCATATTTGTATACTGACGTCTGTGTCAGTCAGTATGAATATCAGAGCTTTGTTAAAACATTATGTATTAACATGCATTATTTATATTTTAATTATAATAACTAAACAGTTTCTTTAATGTTATTGCTGAACTGTAGAAATCTTGTCACATCCCTGTCTGACGTGTGCTTTCTCTGATTCTTTTTCTCTGATTCTGGTGGCAAAGAGGGACAAACTTTTTTTTTCTTCTTCTGTTTCCTCTTCTGAGAGCAGAGACACTCACATTCACAACAGAGACGAGATAAAGACATTAAAGTGCTCATGTCATGCTTTCATTCCCTGAAGTTCATTTATAATGTTAGTAAAGGCTGTTGGACTCTCATTATCCACTGAAATAACGTCTCAGGTTACTTACGTAACCCTAGTTCCCTTAGAGGGAACTCAACACTGCGTCGACAACGCATATGGGAACGCATTAGTGTAATTGTCTCTTGAAGCGCAATAGAAACCAGGTGTGCGAGTGCACGTAGCCGAGTGTGACGTCATGAGCCAGGAGTATAACTGCACGCAGCAAACTAGCAGCCTCAGCTTAACTAGTGTCTGAAACAGCCGGCGTGCGATGGAGCTGAGGCTACGAGACGCAGTGTCTCGTTCCCTCTAAGGGAACTAGGGTTACGTAAGTAACCTGAGACGTTCCCTGTCAAGGGAACTCAACACTGTGTCGACAACGCATATGGGAACGAGAATACCCGCGCTGCCTCAGCGAACGGAGTACGCCAAGCTAACGTAGCTCACTACGAAAGGGCCAAGGTTCCCAAAGCAGGGTTAAGGTCTAACTGGTAGAACCTAATAAAGGTATGCGGTGAGGACCAGCCAGCCGCATCACAAATATCGGCAAGGGGAGCCCCTGCGCAAAAAGCTTTAGAGGTAGCCATGCTCCGAGTAGAATGGGCGCGGACATGCAGAGGACACTGCTGACCCGTCAGTTCATAAGCTAGTGAGATAGTCTCGACTATCCACCTGCTTAAAGTAGGTTTAGATGCTGGAGCTCCCTTAGGAGCCCTGAAGCATACAAAGAGTTGGTCCGACCTACGCCATGGGGCCGCTCTGCGGACGTAGGCGTCCAGTGCTCGCACTGGACAGACCTTGTTCTTGAACTCCTGGTCATGATCATCAAAGGGGGGAGGACATAAGGCCTGCAGTACAATGTGACGAGCTGGGCTCGAGAGGACCTTCGGAACATAACCTGGTCTGGGAGAGAGAAAGGCTTTTGCCAGACCAGGAGCAAACTCCAGACAGGAGGGGGCCACTGACAGGGCCTGAAGGTCACCAACCCTCTTGAATGAGGAAATGGCTAGGAGGAACACCGTTTTAAGAGTGAGAAATTTATCTGAGATGTCCTCAAGCGGCTCAAAGGGTTCCTGGGACAAGGCCTGGAGTACCACAGAGGGCAGTGGGTCGCCTCGTGGGACGCAAAGAGGTCCACCTGGGCTTGACCGAATTTCTCCCATATCTGCTCCACTACCTCGGTGTGGAGCATCCATTCCCGGAGCTTTGGCCCCTGCCTCGACAGGAGGTCTGCTTCCGTGTTCTGGGATCCCGGAATATAAACTGCCCGAAGGGAGCAGAGTTTGTTCCGAGCCCAGAGGAGGATCCGCCCGGCCAGCTTGGAAAGCCGGAGGGAGCGGAGACCCCCCTGATGGTTTATGTAGGATACCACCGCTGTGTTGTCGGACTGGACTAACACATGGTGGCCCCGGAGGTCTGGGAGAAAGGCTTGAAGCGCCTTCCAAACTGCCAACATCTCTAACGCATTGATATGCAGAGAGAGGCAGGCCTCGTTCCATAAACCCTGAGCTGAGCGGTCCCTCAGGACCGCCCCCCAACCCGAGCGGGAAGCGTCTGTCGACAGCATTACGCGGTGACAGACTGGTCCCAGTACGGGTCCTTGGGCAAGAAACCAGGGATTCTTCCACTGACTCAAGGCTTGCAGGCAACGCCTTGAGACCTTGATTAGGCGGAAAGGGTTCCCCCTCGGGGAAAACCCCCTGGTCTTGAGCCACCACTGCAGACGTCTCATGTGAAGCAAACCTAGCGGTATCACGCAAGAGGCTGCTGCCATGAGCCCCAGAACTCTCTGGAAATGTCTGACAGTGATCAGCTGGCCTAGCTTTATGTCGTTGACTGAAGATAGGATTGATGTAATGCGCACGGGGGAGAGCCGCGCTGCCATTGACACAGAATCCCATACAACGCCTAGGAAAGTAGTGCTCTGCCTCGGTCAGAGTACACTCTTTTTGGCGTTTAGTCTCAGCCCGAGCTCCTTCATATGTGCGAGAACAACATCTCGATGCTGAATCGGCAAATCTTGAGACTGGGCCAGAATGAGCCAGTCGTCGATGTAATTCAAGATCCGGATCCCTCGGGATCGGAGCGGAGCTAGAGCTGCGTCCACGCACTTGGTGAAAGTGCGAGGAGACAAAGCCAGGCCGAACGGAAGGACCCGATATTGATAAGCCTTCCCCCCGAAGGCGAATCTGAGGAACTTCCGATGCTGAGGAAGGATGGAGACATGGAAATACGCGTCTTTGAGATCTATCGAGACAAACCAGTCCTCGGACCTGATTTGAGCTACGATCTGCTTCAGAGTTAACATTCTGAATTTCAGTCGCCTGACAGAATTGTTCAGAGTGCGAAGATCTAAGATAGGGCGTAAGCCTCCACCCTTCTTGGGAACTATGAAGTACCGACTGTAGAAACCTGATTCTCTGGCTGAGAGGGGTACATATTCTATGGCCTCTTTCCTCAGCAGTGAGTCTACTTCTTGTTCCATGACCAGAGCCTGCTCGGGGTTCACCACTGTTGGTAAGACACCCGCGAAGCCGGGAGGATGAACCCGGAACTGAACAGCGTATCCTTTTGATACGGTACGCAGGACCCAACGAGAGATACCTGGGAGGCGCTGCCACGCCGCCAGGAAGTCTACTAGGGGTATCAGTCTCTCGAGACCGACCTCTGGACATAAATATTTTGCCACCCCGGGGCCCTGGCCGAAACCAGAGAGCCGCTGGGGCGGATGCTCTAGGACCCTCCTCAGAGGGGGCAACCTGCCCAGCACGGCCCGAGAGGAGCGTGACTGGACGGGACTGCCCGCGTTGAGCATGGCCCGAGTCCCTCGAGACCCAGAGCCATACACCACGCTTAGCATGCACTGATCCGCCTCTCGAGGAGGACCAGTGCTGCGAGGCCGCAACCGAAGACCGTCAGGGCCTCTTGCTCTTGGCCTTCTTGGCCTGGAGGACAGTCCTCAGATCTGTCCTCCTACCAGAGGTAGTTTGTGATGCGGCTGGCTCGCAGGCCCAGCGGGACGAGGGCGGCGGGGGAGGATCTTCCTGAACGCTACCTCCTGCTTGGCAGCCTCCTGGAATCTCTCGACAGCCATCTTGACGGCATCGCCGAAGAGACCAGGAGGCGAAAGAGGAGCGTCAATCAGGATATTTTTATCCTTCTCTCTGAGGGTTGTGAGGTTAAGCCACAGATGTCGTTCTGTGGCCACCAGGGCTGCCATAGAGCGACCGATTGAACTGGTCGTTTCCCTGGCAGCCCGCAGAGAGAGATCAGTGGCCCTGCGCAGCTCGGCTACTGCCTCAGGGCCAATACCCCCGCCCTCGTCGAGGTCAGAGAGCAGGTCCGCCTGATAGGCTTGCAGCAGTGATGAGGTGTGTAAACACGCTGCAGCCTGACCAGCCGCGGAGTACGCTCTGCCCACCATTGTAGATGTAACCCGGAGGGGTTTGGTGGGCAGCGTCGGGGTTTTTAGGGGCGGCGATGAATGGGGGGCGAGGTAGTTAGCCAACGCCTCCTCCACCTTAGGCATCGCCCCGTAACCGCGCTCTTTGGCTCCCACAAGGGAAGCATAGCTAGCAGCAGCGCTGCTATGAACCCTGTGGGAGGCGGGCCGCTTCCATGACCTCGACACCTCAGTGTGGAGGTCTGGAAAGAACGGCAAACCCCGGCGCTGAGGCTGTACCCGGGCGGGTAGGTAACGTTCGTCGAGCCGACTCTTAGGACGAACATCCCTAGGCTCGGCCGGCCACTCGAGACCAAGCCTTGCCGTTGCCCGAGTAACCACCTCGAGCAGCTCCTCGAATGCGGGAGAAACCGATGGCGGCTCGGCTTCCTCCACATCAACACTGACCACATCCACCTCCAGCTCCTCAGAACTGGAGAGGTTGAGCAGTGCGTCATCACCCAGGTCGGAAGTAATCACCGCATGGTGCGCTTCCGCGTCCTGAGTGAGAACAGACTCAGCAGGTAAAGGAGGGGAAAAGGCATGGCCCGTCTCCATCCCCGCTGCTAAATCTAGCTGCGATCCCCACGAGTGCAGCCGCCGCTGAGCCTCAGCCACAGCGGGACCAGACCCACGAGGACCGCGTGCTTGAGCTGCCTCCTCGAAGACAGCTAAGCGTGAGCGGAGAGTGCGCAGCGGCAGCTGCAAACACTCTGCACACTCAGAGCCCTCAAGCGCTGAGCGTGCGTGTTCCTCGCCCAAACAATAGACACAGAGAGCGTGTGTATCCTTACCCGTGATAAAACGCGGGCAAGGAGGGACACAACGCTTAAAAGACTGTGTATCCGCCATTTCTTAGAGGTAAGTGAAAGATATCGACTTACAGCCAGCAGAGCAACTCAAACACACGTTAGCTTCGAGCGCTGTTGAAGACACTAAGCTGAGGCTGCTAGTTTGCTGCGTGCAGTTATACTCCTGGCTCATGACGTCACACTCGGCTACGTGCACTCGCACACCTGGTTTCTATTGCGCTTCAAGAGACAATTACACTAATGCGTTCCCATATGCGTTGTCGACGCAGTGTTGAGTTCCCTTGACAGGGAACAACATCAGCCTCTGCCGTTTTATAATAATTTATTGATTGGCTGGAATGTGGACATAAAAAAAATCATGATAACGATTTAGTTTAATTTCAAATTTCTGTTGTTTCTAACACATGAACACATTTGCATGTCAGCACATCCTCGTCACTCATTTGTTTATGTCCATGCCACATTTAGACGTTCAGGCTGGAAAATATTTACATCTCAAATGTGAAATAAGAGAAACAGTGAGTGTTTCTGTTCTAGTAATATTTAAGTCATGTTTCATCCAGTCTTATTCATCTGTTAAGTTTACTGCAACAACAGGAATGTTACACCACAGCTGTGTCCAAATTCAGAAGCTCCACATGTGAGAGACGGGTCACTGCAGGTCAGAGTAATCGGCCAAAAGGTGACTTGCTACAACAGAAACCAACCTCAAACCCACAGCCTGACAGACAGATTTAAGGCAAGGCAAGGCAAGTTTATTTGTATAGCACATTTCATACACAATGGTAATTCAAAGTGCTTTACATAAAGAAGAATGATAAAAATAAAACATTAAAAATGATTAAAAGAATAAAAAGATAATACGTATAAAATAAAATGCAAACAGTTCGGACATAGCACAGTGCTCAATCTGCAAATGCATAGGTAAAAAGATGTGTTTTGAGTCTTGATTTGAATGTGGCTACTGTTGGAGCACACCTGATCTCTTCTGGAAGCTGGTTCCAGCTGCGGCTGGCGTAACAGCTAAAAACAACCAATAACAACCAATGACAGATTTTTCTCCTCTCTCCAAACATTCATCATGTCCATTACTCCAATGTGCAGATGAACACCCCACTAACAAATATTTAATCAAGTCTAGCTTATGATCCTGCAAGTTATTGCAAAGCTAGCTCTCACGATGCAGAAGAGTAAAGTTGATTCTGAAAACAGAGCCTTTAAAAACCGATGGGAGGCAGAGTATCGTATCTTCCAGCAGATGATAATCCGCACCCTCAAAACCGCGGGTTTTGTGTAAAAAAAATCATTGGCATAACCTGCAACCACATATTGATGAACTTTTTTGTGTAAGATCAAATTTCAAATGTAGCTCGCATGACGTCAATTATCTGTTGTGTATCAATGTATCAATTAACTGTTCAGGCTCGGTACACAGTGCTTGTGCGCGACATTCAGGTGTTGATCATCAGACGAGAAGAACCCGCCCTCATGCAGCACAGCCAATCACGTCTTCTTGCATGATTGACAGGTCAGACAGCCTATCAGCGCCAGCTGTCAGAGTGACAGTACAAGCGCCAGAAAGAAAATACAGTGCAAAAAAACCTTACGTCCTTAGGGACGTAACAAATATATTGAAATATTATTACGTGTAAAAAATATGTGATATAGTTCAGAAATAAATCTGCTATAACCCATGCGGGAAAATATGGTATATTTGTACTGTACTCTCGGTAAATATATTCCGTTCTGAGCTTGGGAGCTCCTTTCATCAGTGGGATACGGCGAAGGAACTTGAGAGAGGAATTTTTCATCATCAAATAGGTACATCTCAATCTTGGACATTGTGGCGGAAAGGCGGGGCATCGCCTGCTAAATTCCAACACATTGGCTGGCGCTGAGCCAGAGAAAGCGCTCAACACTTGTTGCTATTCAGTGTTTTCAATCTCTTGGAGATTATTTACAGACATCTGAATATATACGCAAGTAATAACAAAACACCACTATGGTTTGTAAAATACGCTGATTTCCATAAAGTATATAACCTTTCAATTATAAAATTGACAGGGAGTTTAATTTATATCAGATGCATGTTGCATGTTTAATGACTAAACACATTTACCTGTTGGAATATCAAAATTGATGAAAGTTCACAAACTTTTTGGCTTTAAATAGACATAGATCATAGATTTAAATAGATCATTCAAATATCATAGGAGACTTATATATATTATAAGACTCATCATAGACTTAAAGGATTGAAGACAGTGAAGGCAGTGAATTACTTTGAAATAAGAAGTGCATTTGGTTTCTTTTCCAGAGAGTCCACTTAATAGCTCATTAAGTTGAATCATCCAGGCAGTTTTGGCAATGAGTTCTTGATTCTTGTGTGGGCGGCTGAGCGCGCGATCTGAAAGCAGCACGTGCGATCGGGCTGTACTGCACTACTGCTTGAGCTGCAAGGTGGCAGCGCTTTAGTTTAAAACAATCACATTTCAGACGTGGATTCCCCGAAACAGGAGCATCGAGATGGCACAAACTGCTCGTGATTTACCGTTTGCTAAAATCAAAGCGCCGGGAGGATCACAGCTGCTCTTGTTTGTGTGAGCTGACGGACAGAGAGAGTGTGAGCTGAAACTGCAGCGTGGTCTGCCGAGGGCCCGCGGCGGCGGCGTGGCGCTGGTGGAAAGCCCGTTCCTTGCGGGAAGAGGGCGGCATTGCTTGAGACTTGAGCTTGCTGCTCAACCAGCTTTATCTGAATGCGGATGTTTCGCTTGCGGTGGTGAGAACAGGCCTCGCGTCTCACTGTACGTTTGCTTGTTTGTTGCTCGGGATCCGTTTGTTTGGTCTGGCACCCATGATGAAATGCCGAGGGTGATATGATATAGTCAGCATGGTGTTTAGGCAGATGAGAATCGCTCCAGATTCCGGAGGTTTTCGTAGAAAATCCATCTAACGTGTAGAGCTCGATTCCGGCTGTATCGTGACCGAAAGGTGGAGCCAAAAAAGCCGTAAACTGTCCAGCTGCCGTAAACTGTCGAGGAATGTAGGTGAGTCGAACATGGCTATATATACATGCTTCCTCTCATGCTGATAGGTTGAGGTGTAATTGCTGATGATGAGTTGATTGCTTTCATCCTTGGCCGTGCTCCTCCCGAACTTTGTTAATTAAACATCATAAATACTGACCACCGTATGTTACACCTCTTCCCAGAATGAGACCGCAAAACTGAGACTGGCATAAGACTTGCTTTTCAATAGATGATATCGAGAATGTCAATTAACAGCAATCTTTTTTTCCCTTGCTGCTAAACGTACATTTTCAGGACAGGAAAGTTCTGTGCATTAAGAGCAGCAGTGAATAAAACACATCACTGACGAAATGCAAATCATATGGAAAAGGAATGAATTCAGATTGCAGTGTGAACAAGCCTTTTGGAACTAAGGGAAAGAGAGAAAAACTGCTCTGATTATATATTCCTATTAAAGCTTTCAATATAAAGATCAATACAGAGATTATATAATATCTGCAGAGTTCCTGAAGAGCCGTTTCATTTTTGAGGGCTGGTTTAGAAAGAAAGTGGTGTTAAATGTCAAGACCACTGTATCACACACAGCCAGGTATATATTCAAGAAACCTTCCTGAACATGTTGGGAGATGGGGATTGGGCTATTGCAAAAGAAGATGGTGTTCTTTTCCTAAGAGGTGAAGGAGCAAATGTGGGAAAATGCATTAAATTGGATGAATTTCCCTGATTGAATCTTTGCTTCAGCTCATTATTAATGATCTTGGCAGAGAGCTGAACACTACATGCTTCATTGAATGTATGGACCGTGAAGAGCACTGAATGTGTGTGCTGGTGAACACGGCCATATACTCTGTTGTTGCCACACAGTGGGACATTATCTGTAACCTGATTGACACACTGGATCCTACAGAAGTTACAATAGAGATGAGTGACTGAGTCTCCAGCAGCATGTATTATTCCCAGTGCCTGTTCTGAAGAAGAACCTGCAGGCCAAGAGTTGATCAGCAAAGAAAACTATATTGTTGGCATATTTTTATTATTAAACCGAGACAAAAAAAAAAAATTTGCCCTGCAAGAATTTCACACATATAGTCAAGTCGCAGCTCAACGATTGGACTGTGTAGTGTAATCATATCAATGGTGAACGTCTCGGTTACGTATGTAACATTAGTTCCCTGAACAGGGAACGAGACGCTGCGTCTAGCGCTGTGGGAACACCCCTGCGTGTATCCGTCATGAAGCACGTATGAAATGACTAATCGGGTGACGTGGATGACGTCAGAAGCGGGTGACGTCACGAACCAGGAATCTTTAAATACTAGCCACGCCAAACAGACTGCAGCTAAGTCTCTGAAGTAGACTCTGTTGGCAGGCTCGAAGGAGGTATGGCTGAGAGACGCAGCGTCTCGTTCCCTATTCAGGGAACTAAAGTTACATACGTAACCGAGACGTTCCCTTTCAAGGGAACTCGCGCTGCGTCTAGCGCTGTGGGAACGAAATACCAACGCTGCCATAGCGACCAGAACCTGTCAGATGTGATCGCCCTCGGACGACAACACCCGGGCCCCAGGAGTGGAGATTAGGTCTAGACTGTAGAACCTGACAAAAGTATGCGGAGAAGAACAACCTGCCGCATCACAGATATCGCTGAGGGAAGCCCCAGAAATGAGGGCTTTGGAAGCGGCTATACCCCGAGTCGAATGGGCGCGGACTGCCAAAGGCGAGGGCAGCCCGGCCGACTCATAAGCGAGAGAAATAGCCTCGACCATTCACTTGCTCATTCTTTGCTTAGAGACTGGCGCCCCCTTCTTGGGGGGGCCAAAACAGACAAATAACTGCTCTGACCTACGCCACAGGGCAGCTCTGTGGACGTGAGCATCCAAGGCCCGCACAGGGCAGAGAAGATTCTTTTCTTCCTGGTCCGGATCTCAAAAGGGGGGAGGACAGAAGGCCTGCAGCACCACACGAGAAACCACAGAAGTAGGCACTTTAGAGACATACCCGGGTCTAGGATGGAGGAAGGCTCTGACCATCCCAGGAGCGAACTCAAAGCACGAGGGAGCAACTGAGAGAGCTTGTAAATCCCCTATTATTTTCAGGGAATAAATAACCAGGAGAAATAATGTCTTGAGGGTGACGAACTTAGGAGCCACCTCCTCAATAGGTTCAAAGGGGGCTCAAGATAGACCTTGGAGCACCACAGTCAGATCCCAAGAAGATACCCTGGGGTGAATAGCAGGCCTAAGCCTCAGAGTGCCACGGAGGAAACGCGTAATAAGTGGGTGTCTCCGCCGAGATAGCCCTCCCAAAGGGACATTTTCGTACACTTTCAGAGTGGAAGGAGATAACCCAGATACGAAGCGATGCTCCAGCTGATGCTCATTACACCATAGTGTGAAGATTCTCCACTTCAAGGCATAGAGTTTCCTCGTGGAGGGAGCTCTGTAGTGGAGAATGGTCTCAACCACCTCAGAAGAGAGACCAGAACTTAGGAGCTGGGCCCCCTCAGAGACCAATCCCACAGGTTCCAAAGTTCCGGGCGGGGATGTAGAATCAGCCCCCCTGCCTGGGACAGAAAGTCCTTCCTGACCGGAATCTCCCAAGGAGAGCCGTCTAGGTGAGAAACCAGGTCTGGAAACCACACTCTGCCCGGCCACCGCGGGGTGACCAAGATGAGATGGACCTTGTCCCGGCGAACCCTCTCCAGAACTCCCGGGAGCAGAGCGATAGGGGGAAAGGCGTACAGGACTAGCCTCGGCCCCTCCTGAGACATAGCATCCAGTCCGAGAGGAGCTGGATGAGACAGGGAGAACCAGAGTGGACAGTGCGAGGTCTCTCGAGACGCGAACAAATCCACCTGAACTCGGCCGAACCTCTCCCAAATCTGCTCGACCACCTCGGTGTGGAGACCTCGGCCCCTGCCTCGACAGGATGTCTGCTCCCACGTTTTGAGTGCCTGGGATGTAAACCGCTTTGAGAGACAGCAACTTCCCCTGGGACCACAGGAGGATCTGTCGCGCTAGCTTGTACAATGGGCATGAACGCAGGCCCCCTTGATGGTTTATATAGGCGACCACCACAGTGTTGTCTGATCGAACAAGAACATGATGGTTCCTGAGGTCTGGGAGGAAGCTCCTCAGGGCGAAAAAGACCGCCATCATCTCGAGACAGTTGATGTGCCATGAACGATGGTGTCCGCTCCACAGACCTTGCGCTGAGCGACCCTCCAAAACTGCTCCCCAGAGCCAATTAATGCCTGCCTTGTGCTTTGAATATTGTTTTGTTATTACAGAATTCATATTTTCTGGTTTTATTTGTCTTATCTTATTAGTTCTGTGTATAGAATGAGTAAGATATGGCTAATTAATTTTTAATGACTGTATTTAATTTTTTATTACTGTAGCTTTATTACATTCTCCCGCGATTTGCGAATCTCAAAGTATTGCGGTACGTGAGTGGACGCTCTTCTCGTTCTGTTTTACGCGCTGAATAAACAAAATGGACATTCCTCGTTTTTTTAATAAATCCACTACTAAAAGTGTCAAATCTATCAGAAGAGAAGACAGTGGACATCTACGCATTTCGGAAAAAGAGGTGGCTTCTTCTGCAATAGGTAAGATATTGTAATGTCTGAAGTAGTTCTATGACAGGTCAAGGGAGGCTCTGTTTAATAACTTTAATCGGAACGAAGAAGAACACACTGTAACAAGCGAGCGCACCCGTCTAACACACTCGCTTTTTTCGTCGCACTTCTGAATTCCCCGTGTTAACCCTATCACTGCCGATGCAAAACAAAACAGCAACTATAAAGAGTATGTTGTATTCGCTATTCTTTGTATAAAGCAGTGGTTCTCAAATAGTGGGGCGTGCGTTACCCTGGGCTACATGCTTTTTTTTGCCAGGGAACTGCTTCTTGCACTGAACAACTGACATATATGAAGTTCAGATAACCGTCTCCTCATCCTTCGACGTGTACGATCACACCGGTGTTCATATGTGTCACGTGATCAACCACTCACGCGATATCTGGCACTGATCCAAAAAAAGACGCGCTCAGAGCTCGTCATTTATCACAACAATTCAGTGTTTTCAACCACATAAGGTTTCTTTTAGGTTTCAACTAGTTGAGCCAACAAGTTGGTGACTATTTTGAATTATCTATTATACAGCGCTTTTTGTGACTGCGGTATGTCACGTGACAAGCATGACGCGTTGCCATGGAAACAATAAGGCAAAAGTTCCAAAATGGGGGGAGGTGGGGCGCGTGAAATTTTTACCTCTTCCTAGGGGGGCGTGACAGAAAATAATTGAGAAGCACTGGTATAAAGTCATTGTTCATTGTAAATGTATTTTATATGTAGAATGAATGATATATAAATATGATATAAAAAAAATAATCTGAGCTCGTGGTCTGCTGGCCTGGTAGGTGCTCCCCCAAGCACAAAAGTGAAACTCCGCCTATGCCCCTGGAAAACCCCCTGGTCCTGAGCCACCACTGAAGGGGTCCCATGTGCAACAGGCCAAAAGTAATCACGTTGGACGCTGCTGCCATGAGCCCTAGCAGTCTCTGGAACTGCTTCACAGTGTCTGGCCTAGCTTTATCTGCTTTACAGCTGAAAGGATAGACTGGATGCGGACAGGAGACAGAATCCCAGACCACCCCGAGAAAGGTGGTTGTCTGAAGGGGGGAGAGAACACTCTTCTTGATATTCAGCCGTAAGCCCAGCACCCTCATGTGATCGAGAACGGCATCCCGATGCCGAACTGCCAGCTGCCTAGACTGAGCCAAGATTAGCCAGTCGTCCAGATAATGGAGGATACGGATGCTCTGCAGGCGGAGAGGTGCGAGAGCTGCATCTACACATTTGGTGAAGGTGCGGGAAGATAAAGTCACTCTTCCTGACTCTCGTGACTGCAGACGTGTTTTCCTAAGCTCCGCTCTGACCTGCTTTGCCCTTGCGCTAGTATCTGTCTGTTCTTCTTCGGACCCGCTGCTTGCTGGACTCCTGACAATATTGAAATGGAACTGATCAACTGGTCAATCAGCGCGATCGATAAGATTTTTTCACAAAGAAAGGCAGCTCCGGGAGAGCCCAACTGCCCGGACGGGACATTTGCTGCTGGGTATGCGATGGACCCATGGAACAACTGGCAGGTCCTGTGCCTGGAGACACTGTCCGTAGAAGATGCGGAAGATTTATATATGATTGGATTACTGATAGCGGGATTCCTATTCTTTGGCTTTGGGATTATCCTGACCTATCGAAAGATTGGCAAGACAGCTGCGAGCAAATTCACCCAGCCGCTGTCTGTAGAAATGAAGAATTGCCTCGAGGCCGTGTCTGACCGTCTGAAGGAATTAGATCAGCGAGTGATAAAGATCGAGGAACTGAATCGTAACCTATGCGAACTGTATCGTAACAACACAGTCCGGACAGCGAGCCAGATCGGTGAACTTTCACGAATGGTATCCGGTCTGGCTATGAGGCTGGACACGGTGCTGAGGACCAGAAATGAACTTGATTGAACTGACTGATTATGATCCGGACAAAATTACCGATCAACGAATGGATTATTAAAAAGGAGTTGTATTTCTGCCCCTATGTCTCGTTGGGAAGCCAGCATGATGATAGCCTGGTTTCCCTTATCTTCCTTCAGGGACAAAGCCACAGAACTGTTCTCAAAACATCTGATGTTGTGACTACTCTCCCTCTCACCTGTCTGTGTGTCCTGCCTCTATCTGTTCTTATCTATTTCCCTCCCCAATCTCCAAAAAAAAAATCCCTATGTGTGTGTGTGTTAAATTGCAGTATTATGTTAAACTGCATCATGTTTGTATATTATGTTTGTTTTTTTGTTGTGTCTGCTGCTATGTATGCTTGCTTAACTGCACTCATTTATTGGCGCCGCAAATGGCGCCTCGGTGTTTGAGCTCTTCAGTGATTGTTTTTGTTTGTTTGTTCATGTTGTGTTGTATATGTGCACTGGAAGCTTCAGCACTAAGACAAATTCCTTGTGTGTGACAAGCACACTTGGCGATAAAGCTCTTTCTGATTCTGATTCTGATTCTGATTCTGATAAAACTAGGCCAAACGGGAGGACCCGATATTGGTATGCCTTGTCCCCAAAGGCAAACCTGAGGAACCTCCTGTGCTGAGGAAGGATGGAGACATGGAAATACGCATCCTTCATATCTATCGTCACAAACCAGTCCTCGGACCTGATCTGTGGAACGATCTGCTTGAGAGTGAGCATCTTGAACTTGAGCTGCAACACTGCCTTGTTGAGTAAACGCAGATCCAAGATGGGGCGTAGACCTCCATCCTTCTTGGGGACCAGGAAGTAACGGTTGTAAAAACCTGACTGTTTGAGGGGGGAATATGCTCTATGGCCCCCTTTTTCCAACAGTGTCACTACTTCCTGTTCCAGAACCAGAGCCTGCTCGGGAGCCACCATAGTGACCAGAACTCCCGCGAATCTCGGAGGTGAGGTCCGGAACTGAATGGTGTACCCAAATTGAATGGTGCGCAGGACCCAACGAGACACATTCAGCAGAAGTTTCCACGCTGCCAAAAAGTATACTAAGGGAACCAGCCCCTCGAGACTGGCCTCTGGAATTGGTCGAGCAATGGACTCGGTGCCCTGAAGCGGTGAACCGGCAGGGAACGACCGGGCCGAAAGCTCTAGGACCCTGCTCGGAGGGAGCGAGCATCCTGGTGCCGCAACGTTTCCGGGCAGACACTGGGACAAACGCTCGCTGGGGGAGGCACCGTAGACGGAGGTGAACACTGCACGACCCCGATGGGGACAGCCCTCAACGGTCCGGCGCACCTGGCGTCAGGACCGCTTCCCCGTATCCTTCCTAGAAAGAATGACGGTCCTCAGATCCGGCCTACTCTTAGAAGGCTGCGGGTGAGAGCGACCCCCACCCGGCCCTCCGCATTCTGGGGAGGAGTCCGGGTGGAAATACTCGAGCTGAGTGAACAATGAGCTGGCTTTTTGGAGCTCCTCCCGCTCAGCAGCCCCGGAGACCTGAGGGCGGCGGGGGATAAGCTTTTTAAATGCCGCCGCCTGTTTAGTAGCCTCCTGGTGCCTCTCGACGACACAGGAGACGGCGTCACCGAAGAGACCCGGAGGCGTCAGCGGGGCGTCCAGGAAAAAATTATTGTCTTTATCGTGCATCTCTGACAAATTTAACCAAAGATGCCTCTCCCCAGCCACCAAGGCTGCCATAGACCGCCCAATGGCACGGGCGGTCTCTTTGGTGGCCCGGAGAGATAAATCGGCCGCCCGGCGCAACTCGGAAACTGCCTGGGGACCGATACCGCCGCCCTCATCAAGATCTCCTAGAACGTCTGTCTGGTAAGCCTGCAGCAGCCCCATCGTGTGCAGGCAGGCTGCGGCTTGACCAGCTTTACCCAAAAGCTGAGATGAGCTAAGATTTACCCAACAGAGCCAAGGAAGCTTTTAACGGCCTGGTGGGTAGCGTCAGGGTCTTAAGCGACGCTGACTGAGAAGACAAATGGGTGGCTAAAGTCTCCTCAATCTTGGGCAGCGCCACATAACCGAATTCTTTGAGACCCAAAATAGACGAATATGTTCTTGTGGATGGATTGTGAATTCTTACTGATGCCGGTTTCTTCCATGACCTCGACACCTCAGCGTGGAGGTCGGTAAAAAACGTCAGACCCCGGACGCAGAGGCTGAGCTCGAGAAGGCAAAAAACGCTTGTCTAACTTGCTTTTAGGAAGAACGTCCTGCCTTTCTGCCAGCCAGCTGATGTTAAGCCTGGCCACGGCGCGAGTCAGAACCTCTACCAGCTCATCACAGGCTGAGGAAAAAGGTGGCGAGTCCTCATCCCCAGCCTCAGCGCATGCAACATCTAGTTCCTCAGAACTAGATAACTGCAGCACCGGTGTCTCACCCACGGCGCTCCCAGACACATGACACAGAGTTGGTGAGTATCTCCACCCGTGATATAGCGAGGGCAGGGATAAACACACTTTGTGAAACTCTGGCTCGCCATAATATATATATATATATATATATATATATATATATATATATATATATATATATATATATATATATATATATATATATATATAGACAAACAACACCAAACAAGACGAACAGATCACATAGAGCGCTACTGAAGAGACAGGAGCTGCAGTCTGTTTGGCATGGCTAGTATTTATAGATTCCTGGTTCGTGACGTCACCCGCTTCCGACGTCATCCGCGTCACCCTGATTGGTCAGATTTCATACGTGCTTCATGACGGATTCACGCAGGAGCGTTCCCACAGCGCTAGACGCAGCGTCTCGTTCCCTTGAAAGGGAATTTTGGTTTTACATCGCATGTAATATTCACACAGTGTACACCCAGATTAAGACACATTATAAACACGTGTAAATAATTTTTACATGTGTTTATAATGATTTTGAATGCACTTAAATTCAGAATCAAATCATAGATCAAATTCAACTTCACTGTGAACTGTCTCATATCAAAAGCCTATGAATCATGAAATCTAACTAATCATGAGCCGAACTGTAACAAATTGGGGGCTCGTCCGTCTCTCTCGGATGAGATGTATTCAAGAACGCCGTGGCTAATTAGGATTGCACAGTCTGCTCGGTTTGTTAGCGCTCTTGGTTTGTAAGTACAAACTTTTGATCATTTGTTACTGTTTAACCAGTTTGTCGCACTCTTTTGAATGTGAGTTAGTGTTGTTTGGTTAATATTGTTGGATCGCTAACGAAGAGTAAGATTGCTGTAAGTTTGTAGTGAGGTTAGATGTTTGTTTCTCATAAGAGTGTCTTTTCCCAAGTTAGGTTGTAGCAACGCTTTTAGCGTTGATGTTTTGTTATTTTAGTTTGTTATTTTTGTGCTGATACTGGGCTGAGGGCACTGCCGCTGTACTGCATCTCTCTGGTTATCTGAGTTGTTGGTGCTTTGTAAAATGTCCTTCTGAGGAGGAGATAGACTAAATGTCTAAAGAGCAGTTATTAGAGGTAGCAGCACACTTTGACATTGGACTCACAACTAAAGAAAAACGTCTGAGAAAGCATAGGACTGGTTGTGAAATCCGCTTTGATGGATTTGGGTGTGTTGATGATTAGGCCCGAGAAACCTGGTGTGTCTGAAGTTCCTGACCCTAAAGAACAAGTTCGCCCTAAAAGATTTCCTTCTTTAACTTATGAGCAACAGAGAGATTTGATTCTCTTAGAAATCGAAAGTAGTAAAAGAAGCCAAGAACTTGAACTTCGTAAACTAGATCTTGAAGAACAGAGACTACAGTTAATTAGAGAAGGTAAGCTAGAGGTTCGACCAAATGTTCAGTCACAGATGGGTACTTCAGGTTATCAGGGGTTTGACATTGCTAGAGGTCTTAATCTTATGCCCAAGTTTAATGATGATGATTTGGACACTTTCTTTGTCTTATTTGAGCGCCTATCAAGAGTGATGGGATGGAAAGATTGTGAACAAACATTATTGTTGCAGTGTGTGTTCCAAGGTAAGGCTCAAAAGGCTTATTCTACACTCAGTGTGGCAGACAGTCAGATCTACGCAAGAGTGAAGGAAGTTGTGTTGAAAGCCTATGAATTAGTTCCTGAAGCATATCGACAGAAATTCAGATCTTGGCGTAAAGGAAGTCAACAGTCTTTTTCTGAGTTTGCAATTCAGTTTTATCGCTGGTGTACCTCATCTCATGCAGATTCCTATGAGGCACTGTATGAGTTGATGTTGTTGGAGCAGTTTAAAAGTACTCTCTCTGAAGATGTGGCTGTTTTTATAACAGAAAGAAAGGTTAAAACCGCAGAGGAGGCTTCCATTCTTGCTGATGAGTATGTTCTGACACACAAGAGTGAGGTTAAAAGAAATCGTTGGCATCGTATAGAAAATCCTTCAGAAAATGTTGAATCCTGTTCGTTTCCGACTGGTGGTAGTAAGCCTGTGAGGAAATTAAGATCTGTCATTGAGAAGGACGGTCAGTGCGCTTATTGTCTTAAGAGAGGTCATTGGAAAAAAGATTGTCCTACCTTAAAAGCGAAAATGAGTCGCGTTAAATCTGAACCAAAATCTGTTCTGTTGGTGTCTTCAGTAGCTTCAGAGGTTACCAACCTTCCAAAAAACCATGCTGAGTGTATCCTTAAAGAAAAGGCTGTTTTGAGTAGTGAAGAGCGATTGTATGATCCATTCGTTACCGATGGTTTTGTGTCTCTTGTTGGGGGTAATGATAAAGTTCCTGTAAAAATTTTGAGAGATACAGGAGCCTCTGAGACATTTATTCTAGAGTCTGTTCTACCTTTTTCAGCTCATTCGAGTACAGGTAGAGAGGTACTGATAAAGGGAATTGGATTACAGAGTTTGTCTGTTCCCTTGCATACAATAGTTCTGCATTCAGAACTGGTAAGTGGATCTGTGGTTGTAGGTGTACGTCCATCACTGCCTGTAGAAGGGATTTCAGTTATTTTAGGTAATAACTTGGCTGGAGGTCGTGTTTGGAAAGATGTACCACCACCAATTGTAACCGCTTATCCAAAGGAGGACCAAACCATTGCTGCAAAATTTCCTGATGTTTTTGTCTCTTGTGCAGTCACACGTGCTATGAGCAAGAATAAGGTTGATGTTTTGCAGGATTTAGAGTCTAAGGATGACGACTCATCGAAGATGTTTGTGTCTGGTCTTTCCGTTCTCTCTTCTTTTACGTCACGTAAGGAGTTGAGTGAAGCTCAACAGGAGAATGACACCTTAAAGGAGATGTTTTCTTCAGTTTTGCGTCCTAAAAGGATTGGTGAAGTAGCAAGTGGGTATTTTGTTGAGGATGGTATACTGCTCAGGAAGTGGTTTTGTGGTAAAGAGGCTTTGTTAGGTCAGGCATCCGTCCAAGTGGTTGTGCCGAAATCTCTTAGAGAAACTGTTTTGAAAACTGCCCATGGAGATGTAGCTGGTAATTTTGGGGTTAATAAAGTATACAATCAGTTGTTGCAGTACTTTTATTGGCCTCTTATGAAAAAGGATGTAAGGAGATATATTAGAACTTGTCCAACATGTCAACTAACTGGAAAACCCAACCAGCCTCTAAAACCAGTGCCTTTATATCCTATCCCAGCTGTGAAACCACCATTTCAACACTTAGTAATCGACTGTGTTGGTCCATTACCACCATCAAAGTCTGGAAACTCTTATCTGCTTACAGTAATGTGTCAGAGTACAAGATATCCAGCTGCTTATCCTCTCCGTTCCATCACGACTCGATCTGTGGTAAAAGCCTTGACTCAGTTCATATCCATTTTTGGGATTCCTAAGGTCATACAAAGTGACAGAGGAAGTAATTTTACCTCTAAAATGTTTCAGGAGGTATTGAAACAGCTTGGAGTACGGCATAATCAATCTACTGCCTACCATGCACAAAGTCAAGGAGTTCTAGACCGTTTCCACCAGACTTTAAAATCTTTGTTACGGGCTTACTGTGTGGAGCTCAATCGTGATTGGGAGGAGGGTTTGCCATGGTTGTTGTTGGCAGCTCGGGAGGTGTTGCAGGACAGTTTAGGGTTTAGTCCAAATTATTATTTTTTTTGACACAGTGCGTGGACCCCTTGCTGTTCTTTGTGATGGAATCCAAGAGATTGAACCTTCTGTGAGTTTTGTTGCAATATATAAATGGTTTTAGAAGACGGTTGTTTTTAGCTGGCGAGATGGCAAAAGAAAATTTGTTGAAAAAACAAAAGAAAATGAAGTGCTGGTTCGATAGAAAAACTGAATCCCGTGAGTTTGGTGCTGGAGATCAGGTTTTAGCTTTGCTCCCACTGCTTGAGTCTCCCTTTTGCGCTAAGTTTTCTGGTCCGTATACTGTGGTCCGTAAAGTATCGGATCTGAATTACTTAATTTCTACACCTGAGCGTAAAAGACGTACTCGGTTGTGCCATGCCAATTTGCTAAAACCATTCTATGTGCGTTCAGTGGTGACTGAGGCAACTCCGGTAGCTGTCGCTATGGCTGCTGTTTCTTCCTCGGTGACAGCTAGGCCAGAAGATGTTGTGACGCCGGATGATTGTCTTTTGCAACCACGTTTGAAAAACTCTGAAACGCTGGCAAGTTTCGAGCAGTTGGTGAAACACTTGCCTGATGTTCAAAGAGCTGAGTTGATGTCTGTAATTAATGAGTTTTCTGTTTTATTTTCAGATGCTCCGTCTCGGACACACTTAATAGAACATGACATAGATGTTGGAGAAGCCAAACCTATGTGTCAGCGCTTCTATCGTGTCTCTCTGGATAAACAACGCTATATACAATCTGAGATTAAGTACATGACAGAACACAATATTGCGAAACCGTCCTTTTCCAGCTGGGCATCCCCTTGTTTGTTGGTTGGGAAACCAGATGGAACGTACCGTTTTTGTACAGATTATCGAAAGTTAAATAACGTTACGAAACCTGATTCTTTTCCTTTACCACGCATGGAGGATTGCATTGACCAAATTGGTTCTGCTACCTACGTTAGTAAATTCGACCTGCTAAAGGGTTACTGGCAAGTACCCTTGACTCCTCGAGCTCAGGAAGTTTCATCTTTCATTACCTCTTTTGGGCTTTACTCTTATTCAGTAATGAGTTTCGGCCTTAGAAATGCGCCGGCCACTTTCCAGCGCCTGATGAACCAGGTGACATCAGGTTTAGAGGGATGTGCTGTGTACTTGGATGATGTTGTGGTCTATAGTCAGACTTGGGAACAACATCTCTGCCGTGTCCGAGCTCTGTTTGAGCATCTTGCTGAGGCTCAATTAACTGTTAACCTGGCGAAGTGTGAGTTCGCAAGGGCAACAGTAACGTATTTGGGCAAAGTAGTGGGGCAAGGCATAGTGCGTCATGTATGGGCTAAGGTCCTGGCTATTGATAACTTCCCTCCACCAAGTACTAAGCGAGAGTTAATGCGGTTTTTAGGTATGGCAGGATATTATAGGAGTTTTTGTCCAAATTTTTCGTCCGTTGTAGTTCCTTTAACTGATTTGTTGAAAAACAAGGTAAAATTTGAGTGGACCGTACTATGCCAACAGGCATTTGAGAATGTTAAGAGGCTGCTCTGCACTGCACCTGTCTTGGCTGCTCCATGCTTCAACTCACCTTTTTACATCCAGGTGGATGCTAGCCAGGTTGGTGCTGGGGCCGTACTTTTACAGACGGCTGATAATGGTGTAGAACATCCGGTTAGTTACTTCTCTAGAAAGTTTAATTCGCATCAAGTACATTATTCTACGATTGAAAAGGAGACCTTAGCATTGATTTGGGCGTTACAACATTTTGATGTTTATGTGACAAGTGGGATTATGCCTTTTGTGGTTTTTTCAGACCATAATCCACTAACTTTTCTACATTCATTGCAGAGCCCAAATCAGCGACTGGTTCGATGGTCTCTCTTTTTACAACCTTATGCTCTAGACATTCGGCATATACGGGGCGTGGATAATATCCTGGCTGACACCTTGTCCCGTGCTCCGGGTGACTCTTGCTGAGGCCGATAACCTTAGTCGTTTTTAACTTACATTTTTGTTTATTTCTCTTTCCTTAAATGTTGCTTTTCTTAGGCGCCAAGAATTGCTGGAGAGGGAGATGCGGAAGTGTGAGAAGGAAGACTATACTAAAGTATTGGTGATGGAACAAATTAATTTAATGTGCTTGTACTGTAGTGATTTAACTATACAATTTCTGTTCCATTGAGAAGTAACCCCTTAGGTAAGGTCCTCCTTTTTTTTGTGGGGAGGTGTCACGGTCTTACCGTGCTTGTCTGTTAATTGGGTTTCACTAAGGTTTCATTGAGGACACCTGGCCTAATTAGGCTTGTGAGTTAAAAGGCCAGTTCTCTAACAGGAAGTGGTGGGATTGTTGAACTATTGTTCTTTTGTCTTGTTGTTACAGGAAGGGGTTCGTGAGAGGTGCCCTGGAACCCACACCATTTTCCCCCTGTGATCCCCACCCTTAGTTTCGTCTTCCTCATGGTTTTTGTTAGACTTATTGGTGTTTGAATGTGTTCAGTTTCTTCTATTCTTTTATGTTAATCCCTAGAACCACCTGTAAATAAACTCCTATTTTTGTATGTATTATTTGTGTACGTCCTTTTTGTTACAGTCACGAGCCGAACTGTAACATTAGTGAAAACATTTAAAGACATAAACACCACATATGCAAATCTGAAAACTGTCACGAATCGGCTGCGTGCCGTTGTGTGATGCGGAGAACCACGAGGAGACACGGAGAATACGGCATGGAAATACAGTAGTACCTCTGTTTACGAGTGACTTGGTATACGAGCAAATCGGTGTATGGACAGTCAAAATCGGTGTACGAGCATTGTATCGGTGTGCGAGAAAAATATTCCCTCACCCACACGCATTTTTGTGTCGAAAAAGTCCCTTTATCACCCCTTAACTCGTTCATGCTCTCAGTGTCTCTCAGTTTGGGTGCATCATTCACCACAGTGCATTATTTTATAAGTTGTTGTGAATATGATTACATGTGAATATGATGAAACTTTACACAATGCATACTAATGAGGCTCATGTGTGTTCTCAGTCTAGCACCCAGAGTGTAATGACGTTCTTAAAGGGCCATGTACTTTTAGAGGACAGCATACTATAACAGTTATAACTCTGTACAGATCATATACATAAGTGATTTACAGTGGTTTTACCTGGTGTTGTTGCATTAATTATGATCGCTATTCTTCAGGTTGTAATATCGTTACAAATGTTGAAGAAACTAGTTAATCTGATGTGTTCAATAAGTGTTAAGTTTACAGTCTTGTCACTTTAAGAGGGCGGGGTTTCAGTCGGCGCTAGAGAGAGTTGAGTTCTGAGGGATTAGAGAGAGAGCTCCGAAGCAGAGATAGTTTTGATTCTTCTGTTATGTATGGCGTGGGTTGCGGCCAGAACAGCAATCCGATAGTTCTCAATAAAATCTCTGAATGAGAAGGAACCTGTCTGGTTATTAAAAGAAGCAACTACAATGTAGTGAAATATATAAGCAGTAACACCCCGCACCCCCCCCCCCCCCCCTCTCCTCGCGTCTCGATCATGCCAGCAGTGAAGAGTTAAAGTGCCTGTTACAGTAAATTGTTAATAATTGACAGTTAAACTCTAAAAATACTTAATTAGTATTTTTATGAGATCTTAATGGTTATAATTTTAAATGTAATTAATAGGTTAAAACCAAAAAAATATTTAAAATGGGCATTTATGGTCGTGTGGAACGAATCAAGTGATTATTAGTGCATTCTTATAAAAATAATACAGATGTTTAAAATACAATCAGTAGATTTAATCAGAAATTACTGAAGAAAAAAATAAATGTATGAAAGTACATAAGAAAAATAATGAAGAATGAAAACAGTGAATGAAAGTAAATACACAAACATTATTTTCACTTATTTTCTGCTGCAGATGAAGTTGAGTTTGAGAGATTCAGGACGGCTGATCCAGCGATAACCTTCTTTAGACTGAACTGCTCCTTCAGTTCTGATAACACACCACCTCTCCTCTCAGCCAGAGCCACATGTTCATGCTGCAGAAGTTGTGTAAACCCATCCACACCTCCTCAGTAGACGCCAGTTTAACCACATTCATCACCTCATTCTGCCCTGGAGTTGCAATAGAACCAGAGCTGCATCCACACACTTTGTGAAAATGCACTTTGTGATTATAGGCAGAAAGAAAGGACTGGATATTGGTGTGCTTCATCCCCAAAAGCAAACCTTAGGAATTTCCTGTGTTAAAGAAGGATGGGTGATGGTATGTGTCATTGAGATCTATTGACAAACCAGTCCTTGGATCTTGGATCTGCTTCAGTGTGAGCATCATGATTTTGAGATTTGCTATTGAGTGATGTAGTTGGCGCAGGTCTAAGATCAGACACAACCCTCCATCCTTCTTGGGAATAATAAAGTACTGGTGTTAGAATCCGGGCTCTCTGCTGGGCGAGAGTCTATGGAACGAGTTCTTCATCCCTGCTGAGAGTCTGGTTTCTACAGCTGGTACCCAATGACATGTTTGGCAGAAGTCTCCATTTTGTCCACTAAGGGAACCAGTCTGAGTCACTCCTGCCCAGCAGCCCAAGAGACCTGTGATCAGCAAGGAGGACTTATTTTGGAAAACCGTCACCTGCTTTTTAACCTCCTAGAACCTTTCAAGGACAGATATCAATGCCACAGAGTAATGACACTGATACGACAGCACCAGGTACCAAAAAGAGAAACCACACCTAACGGAATCACAACCACACAAATCAGTGACAGAAATAAATGAAAACCCTTAGTGAAGTAGAGACTATGGTGCGGCAAAGAGAAACCAGCCCACTTCAGGAACAAATTGAAATGCATCGGAAATGAATGCCAAAGTTAACAGATGAAAATAAAAAAATTAAAAAAATAAATTGACTAAATCCAGTACAGCAAAACAAAACACACTAAAAAAGCAGAGGAAATAATTTGAAACACAAAATAATAAGCTTACACTGATACACACCAGACACTGAGATAGTTACAGGTCATAAGATTGCACAATATCCGAAACCACTACTAACGTATAGCGGTAATTGACACAATCAATAGCGACTGCTACAACACAGTCAGAACCACAACACAGAGATTTGTGACAGTGATACAATGGGACAGATCTACACAAATACAAATGAACACAAACAACAGAACAAAACTCCTGCCCTCTTAATCATCAGACGTGAGTACAGCTGAACGCCGTAAGCAGCAGTGTGACTCAAAGAGTGAGGAGTTGGTAAGAGCTGTGTGACAGGATACTCATGACGACATGTACAGATATCATACAATAGCTTCATTAGGGACAATAACAAGAACAGCTGCTCCTCCTTTTTGCTAAATCAAAAAGCCACACAAAAAGACCACAAACCTCACTACACAAGCACTCCTCAATCTGTCCTGCTGCTGAATAAGCTTTACCCTCCAGAGTTGGTGTTGGTTTCAGTTGTTTGGTGGGTATATGGTCAACATAGAGAGAGAGAGAGAGAGAGAGAGAGAGAGAGAGAGAGATAGCTTGCAAGTGTCTCCTCCACTATTAGAATAATTAGAGGTTTAGGTATTAAACACATGGTCTTTTGCATGACCTTCACACCTCAGTGTAGAGGTCGGGGAAGAATGAGTCGTCCAGATGTGGAGGTTTTGTCCAAACCTGTGGTGTTGTGAGGGAGGGATTTGGGGACTGAAAACCCCTGTATTGTCAAAAACCCCAGTTCTTTTGGAATACAGAATATGTTTTACTTCACAAATAACTTGGGTTGCGTTACATTTATTGTGTGATGTGTGTGTGAAGAAGAGCAGTCTGTGCTGCTTTCTGTGGTAGATTAAAGATTATCGTAAATACAGCTGTTGTGTCGGTATTTAAATAGTTCTGCTGTAAATAGTGACGTGTCTTCTGGCAGGAGGGGCTGCTGTCAGATGGAAAGCTTAAAAACCCTCCACTGATCAATAAAATGTGTCAATGATTTAAACACATGACTCAGGACGGAGTCATTTACCAGCTTGTCATTTTATCAAGATAAATAAAGACAGTTATCAAGCTGATAATGTTACTGTAATGTTTCAGTGTTTGGTAAATCAGTTTCTACTCGAGCGAGTTGTATCTATCAGTTCAGACAGAAATGAGTGACTAACTTTCTAGATCTCGTTAATCTCTGTCCAAATGAATGTGTTTGTTGCACATTGTCTAACAGCTTACACTGTAAAATAAATCATATTTTCAGTTGTGAAAGACATTTAGAAACGTACAGCATTTTTTAGAAAACAGAGACGATGTCAATCAGGAGAAGAAATCATATTTAACCCTTGACTGACCAGTGGCTTTATTTATTAATATATTTTTTTCTTCTCCACTTTTCACATTTTCTGCCTAATTATGATCAGAGACGGTTGTAAAAATAAATCTGAATTTTCTCTACTGTGATCTTTCATTAAAAAAAAAAGAAGTGAAAGAATGAAAGTGGTGTAATTTTATTACACAGTGAAGAGGAAAGTTTGAGTTGCCAAAGACTGAAACAGGTCAGTGGAAAAAAACAGTGAGAGCGTGCTGGGTACCAGGAAGTAAAAAAATACATGACAGACACTTAAAGAAAAGGTTACATACAACTACTCAAACATATTAAGGGAACAGTTAGTCATCACAATAAAACGTGTCAGTTAAACTTCAGGGATTTCAATCTGTCCAATAAGGAAACAGAAATGATCATCAGTTTCACCTGCAGTAAAAGTGACAACAGGAGAGGAAACAGGAGGACAATCCTCAAAAAGAGAATGATTTCACAGATGGTGACTGTAAATCAGACATCCCCAAAAACGAAGGCTAACGAGCTGCTTCCTGGACTTCGATCTGAACAGAGCCGCTGCTGCATCCTTCATCATCAGTGAGACTGTCTCTGGCCGCGTCCACAGGAAGCCGCTGCATTACCTATCCGATCATAAACACGGCGTCTGCGCAAGAAATATCAGCGTTCACACGAGACCACTAGAACCGACTGAGAACGGTGTAGTTTATATGCCAGACCAGTATGGGGCACTGTAATTCTGCCACAGATATACACTATACACAGAGAAGAAGACTTTGAGCATGCGCATTGTTATTGCTGTTCAGTGTTGCCAGTTGCTAGTTACCTTTTGGTCACGTCTGACCGGGAAAAAATGCATTGGGCTGGTTGATAAAATTTGGGATTGTTCTTGATGCATAAAATCTCTCATTTTTCATTATTTATAAGAGTACGCACTTTGGGCTGGTATTTTTTTAAATGGGAGGGTTTTAAGCAGTAGCTGGCCAGGAAATCTTCAGTCCAATCTGGCAACACTGTTGCTGTTACTGTGACGCAGCCGACACGTGATGTGATGACATCATCGGTAAACAAAAAAATATACGGATTGGCCGTCCACACGAGTCCGCAAGGGTGTCGGATTCAGATCTATCCACTTTAGGACCCAGTATCAAAAGAGAGCTCCCAAATCGCCAGATCCGTGTGGACGGAACGCCAATCCGATAAGAAATGTATGCGGATACAGTGATACGCGTCTCCGTGTGGACGGGCCTTCTGTTTGGCAGTACATTGATCCCTCGTTTATTGCAGTTAATGTGGACCGGAACCGGATAGGTGAAAATCCACGAAGTAGGATCAGCCAATCAGCTCACGAGATACATCCACTCGTGCTCTCATTAGTCGAGCTCGCGCCGGGAACCAATCACGTGTCTTGTCTGAGTCCCGTGGGCGTGATAGTTTCTCTCTTTGTCTGGCGTCCTGGGAAACAGTTTCTCTCGCATCATGATTAAACAACGCTGCTTTCCGCAATACAGCTGCACATGGCGGTATATTTGAATTTTTATTTCTTGATGAATATTTTTGAAAAATCCGCGATGCACTGAGACCGCGAAGTGGCGAGAGATTACTGTACCTCTGCGAGCAGACTTCCAGTGTGATGAACTAAGAAGCCAAATAACTGACTCTCACCTACATAATATCTTGTGTTTAACTGTAAGTCAGCTGCAGCCCAATCTTGAAAAACTTCTGAAAAATAAGGACCAGCTTCATATCTCTCATTAGGTCACTGACATTGCAACCATATGGTTTATTATTGATTGTGTGTTTGGCACTGAACTGTATTGTACATTGAACACTTGGGGATTGTTGCCCATTTAAATTGTTCATTAAAATGCAAAGCTTTACAAATAAAACTGCATTAGTTAATCAGATTAAAGTTATTTTATATTTATTTTAAATATTATGAATTAAACCCATTGCAACTATAATGGAATACAGTTTGATTTATGATGCAAAATGTACTTTTGGCCCGCGGCTCTCAATCAAGTTTGATTTTTGGCGCTTCATAGGAAAAAGTTTGGGCACCCCTGCTGTAGATTATTGTTTTTCAGATTTATAAAATGATTAGAAAAATACCTTTAGAAACCCAGACAACAGAAGACTGATGCACACATGCATCTGAACCCCGACTCTTAGTTCACCACACATAACCTCATCTGGATATCATTTCACATGAATATTGCCATACATGTGATTCCACATTTAACAGCACAAGACATTAGGAAGATATGAGATATGGACTATAAATGTACTTTGTCATTATCCTCATCTCATCTTGTTTTAGATTAAAAAGCATTTCAAAATATCTCTAAAAGCCATTTAAGATACTTTTCAGAGAAGAGTTATTCTCAATCTTTTGCACTGGCCAAACAGTATTATTTTTAATGCTTTAAACAAATCAGATTTATGCAGTTTTACATATAAGGTTAACATATATTTTTGGATGTTTATACAATATATTTTTAATGGAAACATATTTAATGTCTAGTTAATTGCAAGGACATTTGATTGAACGTTCTCAAACACATTGATTTGTAGTAAACTTGAAATGCCAATGCAGCTTAAAGCCACAGATTAAAACTCACTTTTATAGTTCACATTAATGTTTTAAATGCTTCCCTGTGTCTCGAACAGTAGAGAGTGGCGCTTGCAACATCAAGGTCATGGGTTTGATTCCCAGGGAAAGCAAGAACTGATTACAATCTCAATGTGTTTCTTGAATGCAATGCAAGTTACTTTGGATAAAAGCGTCTTATAAATGCATGAATGAGCAAAAATGTTATATGGATATATTAAGAAAAAGACTCATATGATACTCATCATCTATATAAATTAAGTTCATTTTACTCTGATGTAAGCACATTATCTGATGAAAAAAGTACAAAGTAAAAAAAAAAAAGATTTGTCAGTAATTAAAGAAATTTAATCATATTTTGTGCAGATGAAGTTGAGTTTGAGAGATTGAGGACGGCTGATCCAGCTCTGATTTCCTCCTGACTGAACTGCTCCAGATCTCACTCCATCCTCACATTGATTTCTCTCCCAGTTCTGATAGCACACGGTATCTCCATTCACCCAGTACCAGATCCCCAAAATGCTGGAGTGACGTAAACCCATCCACACCTCCTCAGTAGACGCCAGTTTAACCACATTCATCACCTCATTCTGCATCTGCTCTGAATGAACCGACACCAGATCCACATGATTCTGTCTGCAGTATCTCAGAGCTTCAGGCCACGTCAGATTCTCTTTGATCACAATCAGTTTATCTGGACACAAAACAAACCACAAGCACAAACTAGAGAGAGACTGATCAAAAACAACATGCAGAACAAACACTGTGGAGGAATTTGTCATGTCAGACATGTAGCGTGAACTTTAAGATCTCTGGAGGTGATGATGGATTGTGTGTGTTTTGAGAGGATCTGCTCACCTTCATGACACACAAAAGGATATTGGCCACCGCAAGAGGTGTCTCTCCAATGTCCCTGAGTGTTCTGTTCAAGCGCTGCACAGTTTTCAACACTTCCACCATTAGGTTCTCCAGTATTCCAGTATCTGAATGAGGAGTTACTCTGATCTGACCACTGCCATGAGTCTCTGAACAGACCGATCCAGACATCATTAGATATGTGATTATCAATGAACTTCTGGATCTGTTGATTCTCATTCTGGTTTCTCACACTGACCAGATCAATGTGATTCTGTCTGCAGAAACTCTGAGCATCTCTCCAATTCATCGTCTGATTGATAAAGACGAGTCCTGTGTTCGCTTTAAGAAAAACACATGGAAACAGATTCCATGCTTAATCAAATGCACAAAATTTACATTCATGCATTTATCAGACACTTTTATCCAAAGCAACATGCATTGCATTCAAGAAACACATTGACATTCTAATCAATTCTTGCTTTCCCTGAGAATCGAACCTATGACCTTGATGTTGCAAGCGTCACGCTCTACTGTTCGAACTACAGGAAGGATACTACTGTTAAAATAAGTTAAAATTGTGTTAGTTCCTGATAAGTCATGAGAACCAGAACCCATGCATGAGTTTATAGATGAATTAAGGATAATTCATGCACCCTTGCCGTAAACTGTTACCTGTTAAACTGACTTTAGTTCAAAGTGTGATAAATATCTCACAGAATGTTGTACAGTATATGATACAACTTTTATTAAATGAATGTTTGTTTTCATTGTAGGAGCTGCACTTACTGTTAGATGAACTACAGATGAAAGTCAGACTGTTGATACATGAATAATCATGCCATTTTCCATCTCTCATAAAAACACACTCCTCATTTCCTCCATTAGGTTGTTTATATCCCCAGTTCTGATCGAGCGCAGGTTCTCCTGAAGACCACTGCCATTTATCAACACTCATCTTCTGCAGCCCAATCCAGATAAACTGAACACCTCCATCATTCACACTCTTCTTCAGCTCGTTCATGTTGTCAACGGTGGCCAGATCTGTGTATTTCTCTCTGCAGAATCTCTGAGCTTCAGTCCAGTTCTTCAACACGTTTATAAAGTGATACTGACGCTGAACACATTCAGATACGGAGCAGAGAGCTGTGAAAGAGAGGCTTTGCTTTAATGCTTTTCATAACAGAGTCAAACCTGATGAAACTATAAACCAGAAATAAAACCACAAACACACTCACCGATGAGAAGAAGAACCAAATATAGAGTTTGATCCATTTCTGAGGAAGAAACACATTGAAAAACTCAAATACTCACATATTGATCTGAGAGTAAAACATAATCATAAGCATAACTCCATTCACAATCATTCAGACAATATGAACATCTCAAAGTGTAATTGTGTTTGAAGAATGAACATGTGAGTTGTTCTTACTTTAGAGGTTGTGTGTTTCTGTCCTGAGTCTGATGTTTCTGTCTGCAGCTTTAAACTACGGGGTTATTATATCTGCTCTCATCCCTCTTTCACACGTCATTTGTTTATTTCTCTGAAAACCCCCGGTTTCATATTTTACTTCCTTCTATATTTGTGTATTTGTCCTCCTCTTTCCCCATATTTGCATATTGACACCTGTGTCAGTCAGTATGAATATCAGAGCTTCGTTAAAACATTATGTATTACCATTCATAATTTATATTTTAATAACTAAACAGTTTATGTAATGTTATTGCTGGACTGTAGAACATTGGTTACATCTCTGTTTGACGTGTGTTTGTGTTTCTCAGATTTTTTTTTATCTGGTTCTGGTGACAAAGAGGCAGAAACTTTTTTTTTTGTTGCTCTTGAAACTATGTTGCTCTTGAAAATATGAAACCGGGGGTTTTCAGAGAAATTAACAAATGATGTGTGAAAGAGGGATGAGAGCAGATATAATAACCCCGTAGTTTAAAGCTGCAGACAGAAACATCAGACTCAGGACAGAAACACACAACCTCTAAAGTAAGAACAACTCCTCCACCCCTTCCTCTTCCTGACTCCAGACACTTCAGACGTGTTTTCCTAAGCTCCCGCTCTGACCTGCTTTGCCCTTGCGCAGCATTCTGTCTGTTTTTTTCTCTGACCCGCTGCTACTGGACTCCTGACAATATTGAAATGGAATTGATCAACTGGTCAATCAGCGCGATCGACAAGATTTTTTCACAAAGAAAGGCAGCTCCGGGAGAGCCCACCTGCCCGGACGGGACGGTTGCTGCTGGGTATGCAATGGACCCATGGAACAACTGGCAGGTCCTGTGCCTAGAGGCACTATCGATTGAAGATGCAGAAGATTTATATATGATTGGATTACTGATAGCGGGATTCCTATTCTTTGGCTTCGGAATTTTCCTGACTTATCGGAAGATTGGGAAGACAGCTGTGAGCAAATTCACCGAGCCGCTGTCTGTGGATATGAAGAATTGCCTCGAGGCCGTGTCTGACCGTGTGAAGGAATTAGATCTGCGAGTGGTTAAGATTGAGGAACTGACTCGTAACCTATGTGAACTGTACCGCAACAACACAGTCGGGACAGCGAGACAGTTTGGTGATCTTTCACGGATGGTATCTGGTCTGGCTATAAGGTTGGACACGGTTCTGAGGGCCAGAACTGAACTTGACTGATCTGATTATGATCCGGACAAATTACCGAAGATCGAAAATGGATTATTAAAAAAAGGGACTTTAAGACTTTTCTGCCTCTATTTCTCTGTTGGGAATCCAGCATGATGACGTCAGCCTGGTCGCCCTTATCTTCCTTCAGGGACAAAGCCACAGAGCTGTTCTCATAACATCTGATGCTGTGACTAACTAACTCTCTCCCTCTCAACCGTCTGAGTGTCCTGCCTATCTGTTCTTATCTATTCCGCCCCCAAAACTCCAAAAAATTCCTACACGTGACCTTGTGGACTGTGTGTGTAAAAATTGCATTATTATGTTTCCTATGTGTAATGTATGTAACGCTTGCTAATCTGCATTCTGTAATTTCTGGAAAAAGTATGGTGGCGCGTGCACACGCAGCGGCTAGGAGACTTGACTCCAAGTTTAATTTCGTTACACTGTACTTGTACATGTGAAATGACAATAAATTATCTATCTATCTATCTATCTTTTGGTCTTCTTCTCATGGTCTTTTCTTTCTCTGGGTTATTAAGATGGCGGCGCGTGCACACGCAGCGGCTTCTCTCTGTCCCTGCGGAATGGTGTTTTTCCTCATGTAAATCACAATGTTTTTGTACGTCCTTGTTGCGTCCGTTCGTCTGCAAACAGTTCCAGACTTGAGTTTCTGCTTGAGGTTGGAAAAACTACAGTCTTCAATCCAAGCTCGGCGCTCATTCAAGATCTGCGGGATCATGGCCTTCTCCGGGGTCCTACTCCATCACCGTTCCCCACTACAGCACCTCTCCCACAGTGGAGGCGCCACAAACGGGCTCACAAGCCTGCTATCCCCACCATCATTCTGGCTAATGTTCGCTCGTTGGACAATAAACTGGATGATCTTCGTCGTCTTTGCTCCACTCAGAAGACTGTAGGAGACTGTTGTGTTTTTGTGTTCACTGAAACATGGCTCAACAACAGCGTTCCGGACTGCGCTATTCAGCTCGATCGGCTCACATGCCATCGCGCGGACAGAGTGCTTGTCGAGGGAGGTAAGACCCGCGGTGGCGGACTCTGTGTTTACACCAATGATGTGTGGTGCCACGATGCTGTTGTAGTCTGCAAACACTGCTCACCCCTGGTGGAGTTTATGATTGTTAAATGTTGGCCGTTTTATCTACCGCGGGAATATACAGCTATTATACTTGTTGCTGTATACATCCCCCCCAGCTCCAACAACAACAACAGAAGTGAGGCACTAAATAATCTTTATAAACACATCAGTGATCAGCAGACAGCCCACCCAGATGATTTTCTCATCTTGGCTAGAGATTTCAACCATGCAGACTTAAAGAGTGTGTTTCCAAAAATTCATCAACACATTGACTTCCCAACACGTGTAAACAACATGCTGGATTTAGTGTACACTACACAGAGAGGAGCTTACAAAGCCCTTCCCCTCATACACCTTGGTGCTTCAGATCACATCACTGTTATGTTAATGCCAGCATACAGACCACTTGTGAAAGAAGTGGTTGTCAAACCAGTCCAGAAGCTGATTCAAGTCTGTCCTGAAGGGTCATCAGAGGCTCTTCAAGACTGCTTCGACACCACTGACTGGGACATGTTTAAACAGGCTGCAACCTACCACAACACCACAGACCTCCACGAGTACTCAGAGACTGTTACTTCTTACATCACCAAGTGCATTGAGGATGTAACAGTCACAAAGACCATCACCGTCTGGCCCAACCAAAAACCGACAGGGAATGTGGCTGACAGGGAATGTCTACAGACTTCTGAAGACGCGTAACGCTGCCTTCATAGCTGGAGATGAGGTGGGCCTGAGTACAGCAAGGGCCAACCTGTCACGCGGCATCAGGAAGGCTAAGAGACAATACTCCAGGAGGATAGCCCATCGTTTCAGCGACAACAGAGACACAAGGAGCCTGTGGCAGGGGATTCAGACCCTCACAGACTATAAACCCCCTGCACGGACCCCCTGCTGAATGAGCTGAACACTTTCTTCGCTCTCTTTGAAGCACACAACAGCACTTCTGCACTGAAGTCACCACCTCCTCCCGATGACCAGATGTTGTCATTGCCCAGTGACAGCGTGAGAAGATCGCTCAGCAGGGTCAATGCACGCAAAGCTCTAGGTCCTGACAACATTCCTGGACGTGTATTGAGGGACTGTGCAGAGGAACTCACTGATGTCTTCTAAGACATCTTTAATATCTCTCTGAGTCAAGCGGTTGTCCCCACATGCTTCAAAGCAACCACCATCATTCCTGTCCCTAAAAAATCATCTCCATCCTGCTTCAATGACTACCGCCCAGTCGCACTTACTCCCATCCTTATGAAGTGCTTTGAGCGGCTAGTCATGCTGGTTAGCATACTGGTCAAAACGCACGACCGCCACTGCCGTCCATTCAGCAATCTCACATCTGGACAATAAAGACACTTATGTCAAAATGCTGTTCATAGATTTTAATTCAGCATTCAATACAATAATCCCTCAACAGCTCAATCAAAAACTGTATCAGCTGGGACTCGTCGCTGTGCAACTGGCTGCAGTTCGGGTTGGCAGTAACACATCCAACACCGGATGAACAATGGAGCCCCTCAAGGATGTGTGTTGAGCCCCACAGGCAAGGACCAACAGACTGAAGAACAGCTTCTTACCCCAAGCTGTCAGGGCATTGAACTCCCTCCAGACTCTGCCCCTTCTCCTTCTCCACTCTTCTGCCCCACTCACCTGATCTTTAAAACACCACATTTCTTCACACCACATTTAGATGCTCAGGATGGACAATATTTACACTGCAGGCATGAAGCAGTAAGTGTTACTTTTCTAGTCATTTAATCGTTTCCTCCAGTCTTATTCATCTGTTAAGTTTACTGCAACAACAGGAATGCTACACCACAGCTGTGTCCCAATTCTGAAGCTCCACATGTGAGAGACGGGTCACTGCAGGTCAGAGTAATCGGCCAAAACGTGACTTGCTACAAAAGAAACCAACCTCAAACCCACAGCCTGACAGACAGATTTAACAACCAATGAGAGATCCTTCTCCTCTCTCCAAACATTCATCATGTCCATTACTCCAACGTGCAGATGAACACCCAGCTAAAAAATATTTGCTGTAAGAACATTGTACAAACATTCTTATTGGTTTATGGAAATTTTAAATTGCCCAGTTTTCTCAATGTCAAAGGAGTGTTGTTTTATCAAGATTAGTATAATGTTTCTGAAATGTCTGAAAGTCTGCTAATAACAAGCAGAATCAGTGAAGAAAATAGAAAAACAAGATACCAGCTACAGCCTTGTGTAGTGGATGTGTTTTTTGTGTTTATTTTTTGCCGTATGTGTGCAAGTTGTCCAATCATGATATAGTGGGTGTAATAAGGGTCACTGCTTGTGGACCACCTGTTCCGGTTGATATTTATTTTCACCTGAAGAAAAAAAAAAAAAAAACCTTTACTCACTGTTGTTGCAGATGAAATAATGACCCTTACTGCATGACAAATCATGAAATCATTGAGAGGCACTGGACGCCTCCTTCAGGTTGTTTCGGTCCCCAGTTCAGATAGAGTGCATGTTCTCCTGAAGACCATTGCCATTTATAAACACCCATCTTCTTCAGCCTATTCCAGATATACTGAACACCTTCTTCAGCTCATTTATGATCTGGCCAGATCTGTGTATTTCTCTCTGCAGAATCTCTTAGCTTCAGTTCAGGTCTTCAACACGTTTATAAGGTGATACTGACGCTGAACACATTCAGATAAATTCAACATGTTTATAAAGTTGTAACTGCTTAACTGAGAACTCCCAGCAGACCAAATACACAGATAGATAGACAGAAGGAGGACAAACAAAATATATCAACACAATATATGCAAAGGTGTTTAAATTAAATAGCCTACACAGAAAACCATTGGATATACAAAACTCAAAGAAAATAACATGTAAAAGCTGTTGCCTGAACAGTCCTTTAAAGTTCTTTGTGTAGAGATGAAGAGGAGGTTTGAAATGTGAACCAGTGGTCAAATAGATTGTCCAGTAGATAATGTCACAACGTTTCTCCCATCATACACCAGGTTCCATATCTCTCACATTCATGGTAAAGTACGATGCAAAAGTATTCCTCCAAAAATCTCTTTATCAGTTGATACATTATATCCACTGATGGTTTTGTCACGAGTCATTAAAAACGTGAGAATCACAAAGACCCACATGAAGGAAAACGGATGCACATGAAGTCCTTTTTGGATGGACATAGAACTACAGTTTCCCAACCTGGACTATAGAGACAAAGTTAATCCCAGAGAAAGTCATGCTTCTCTCTAATCAAACACACTCTTCCTCTACTTTACTCTGACCTTTATGTCAGAGGAACAGTACTCTGGAGAGCCCCCTTGAGCATGGTAGAGGTACTACTGTAAGAAAACCCTAGTAACGTCTCAGGTTACTTACGTAACCCTAGTTCCCTTAGAGGGAACGAGACACTGCGTCGGAACGCATATGGGAACGCATTAGCGTGATTGTCTCTTGAAGCGCAATTGAAACCTGGTGTGCGAGTGCAATCACCGAGGGTGATATCATGAGCCAGGAGTATATAGGCACGCAGTGAACTAGAAGCCGCAGCTTGACTAATGTCTGAAACAGCCGGCGTGCGATGGAGCTGAGGCTACGAGACGCAGTGTCTCGTTCCCTCTAAGGGAACTAGGGTTACGTAAGTAACCTGAGACGTTCCCTGTCAAGGGAACTCAACACTGCGTCGGAACGCATATGGGAACGAGAATACCCACGCCGCCTCAGCGAATGGAGTACGCCAAGCTAACGTAGCTCACTACGAAAGGGCCAAGGTTCCCAAAGCGGGGTTAAGGTCTAAGTGGTAGAACCTAATAAAAGTATGCGGTGAGGACCAGCCAGCCGCATCACAAGTATCAGCAAGGGGAGCCCCTGCGCAAAAGCTTTAGAGGTAGCCATGCTCCGGGTAGAGTGGGCGTGGACATGAAGTAGGAACTGCTGACCCGCCGAGTCATAAGTCAGTGAGATAGTCTCGACTATCCACCTGCTCAAAGTTAGTTCTGACGCTGGAGCTCCCTTAGGAGCCCCGAAGCATACAAAGAGTAGGTCTGACCTACGTCCTGAAACCGCTCTGCGGACGTAGGTGTCCAGTGCTCACACTGGACAGACCTTGTTCTTGGACTCCTGGTCACGACTGGAGGGGAGGACATAAGGCCTGCAGTATAGTGTGACGAGCCGGGCTCGAAAGCACTTTAGGAACATATCCAGGTCTGGGAAAGAGGAAAGCTTTCGCCAGACACGGAACAGACTCCAGACAGGAGGGGCCACTGAGAGGGCCTGAAGGTCACCAAGCCTCTAAAAGGAGGAGATGGCTAAAAGGAACACCGTTTTAAGGGTGAGGAATTCCTCCTAGATGTCCTCAAGTGGCTCAAGGGTGCCTGGGACAGAGCCTGGAGAACCAGGGACAGGTCCCAGGGTGGCACCTGAGAGCGTACTGCTGGCCTTAGCCTCAAGGGGCCACGAAGGAAACGCACTACTAGGGGGTCCCAACCCCGAGGGGTACCACTTGGGGGTACGTGGTAAGCCGTAATGGCAGCCATGTACACCTTAAGCGTGGAGGGGGACAGCCCGGCAGCGAACTTTTCTTGTAGAACTCCAGGACGATACCACATGGCAGGTCACTGGGTCTAAATGTTTGTCACTGCACCAGGAAGTGAAAATATTCCACTTCTGAGCGTAGAGCTTCTTCGTGGACGGGGCTCTAGAGTGGAGAATGGTCTCAACGACCTCAGTCGAGAGACCTGAGTCTATGAGTCGGGCCACCTCAGAGGCCAGACCCACAGATTCCACAGTTCCGGGCGAGGATGAATGCCCTAAGCCTGGAACAGAAGGTCCACTCTGACGGGAACCTCCAAAGAGTGCCGTCTAGGAGGGACACCGAGTCCAAGAACTACACCCTGCCCGGCCACTGCGGGGCAATAAAGGTGAGACGGACCCTGTCCTGGCGAACTTTCTCTAGAACCCTGGGAGCAGAGCAATCGGGGAAAGGTGTACAAGAGGAGCCTCAGCTACTCATGTCGTATCGCATCCAGCCAGAGAGAAGCTGGGAGAACAGGGGGGAATAGAGCAGGCAGCGAGCCGTCTCTCGAGACGGAACGGGCCGGAGTTCCCCCCGTCTGCTCCAACACCTCGGTGTGGAGTCCTATTCCCCGGGCCTCAGCCCCTGTCTCGACAGGAAGTCTGCCCCCGAATTTGGGGACCCCGGGATGTAAACTGCTCGAAGGGAGCTGAGTTTCCCTTTGGGTCCACAGGAGGTCTGGGAGAAAAGCTTGAAGTGCTAAACAGACAGCCACGCTTCCGGCACATACTATATGCCAGGAGAGGTGGAGTCTGCTCCACAGACCCTAAGTCGAGCAGCCCCTCGGGGCCACCCCCCAACCCGAGCGGGAGGCGTCTGTCAACAGCGTCACGCGGTGACAGAGTGATCCCAGTACGGGCCTTCGGGAAAGAAACCAGGCTTTTCTTCCACTGATGCAAGACCCGCAGCATCGCTTTGAGACCTTGATCAGGCGGGAAAGGTTGCCCCTCGAGGAAACCCCCTGGTTTTTGAGCCACTATAATGGTCACAGATGGCACAGGCCTAGTGGAAAAGCACTGGGAACTGCCGCCACAAAATTTAACACTTCCTAGAAGCGTCTGACCATGAGTGGCCGGCCTAGCCTCATGCTCTTGACTGTGGACGGGATAGAGGCAACACGCACGGGAGAAACCGTGCGAGATTGACACAAAGTCCCGTACAACACCGAGGGACGTAGTGCTCTGCCTCGGCAAGAGTACATTCCTCCCGGTATTCAGTCTCAGCCCAAGCTCCTACATGTGTGCGAGAACGACATCTCGATGTCACACCGCGATCTCCCGAGACTGGCCAGAAAAGAGCCGGTCGTTGAAGAGATACGGGAGCCACGGAGAAACCGTCACCGAAGGTGAATTACCCGGAGGTATGTGGTAAGCAGGTTAGCCACATAAACCTCTCGGGAAGAGAGAGCCCTAAAGCCGAGCTGGCCCGCAGGAAACAGCTGGCAGGGATACACGGTTTCTGGTGGCCAGCTCTGGAGAGGAGAGCGGTCTTAGCAACCTTGGTTGTGAGACCAAAACCATGCGCTAGGCCCCCTCGGAGGCCGAGCACATCTACTCCAGAACTCCCAGGAGCGGAGCTAGAGCTGCATCCACGCACTTGTTGAAAGTGTGAGGAGACAAGCTAGGCCGAACGGAAGAACTCAATGTAGATAAGCCTTGTCCCCAAAGGCGAATCTGAGGAACTTCCGGTGCTGTGGAAGGATGGAGACGTGTAAATATGCGTGCTTCAGATCTATCGCGACAAGCCAGTCCTCAGACCTGGCTTGTACTACAAACTGCTTCAGAGTTAACTCTCTGAATCTCAGTGGCATAGAACTAAAGTAGGACGCAAGCCTCCATCCCTTCTAGGGACGATGAAGTATCGGCTATAAAAGCCCGGACCTCTGGCTGAGAGAGGAACATACCCTATGGCCTCTTTCCCCAGCAATGAGTCGACTTCCTGTCCCATGACCAGAGCCTGCTCGGGGACCACCAGAGTTGGCAGAACCCCCGAAAAATCCGGGTGGATGGACCCGGAACAAAGTAGCGTATCCTTCTGATACGGTACGCAGGACCCATCGAGAGATACCTGGGAGGCGCTGCCACGCCGCCAGGAAATCCTCTAGGGGTATCAGTCTCTCGAGACCGACCTCTGAACAGATGTGATTTTCCACTCGGGGCCCTGGCTGGCACCAGAGAGCCTCCGGAGCAGATGCTCTAAAACCCTCCTCAGAGGGGGCACCCTGCCCGGTGCGCCCTGTGTGGAGCACAACCGGAAGTGGCTACCTGGGAAGAGCATGACCCGGCCCCCTCGAGGTACCGAGCCTGCTACCGCGCTTACAGGGCACTGATCTACCCCTCGAGGTAGACCAGCGGGGGGCCCCTGTGAGGCCGAAGGACGCTAGCGTCAGGGCCTTCTGCTCTTTGCCTCCTTAGCCTGGAGGACAGCCCTCAGATCTGTCCTGCCAGAAGGCTGCAGCTGAGCGTGACAACCTGTACTGCCACCAAACAGAGGGGGCTGCCAGGTGACAACGTTCTGCCGCTGAGCAGCGCGGTAGGAGGAGCCGCTGCTGGGCTGCGGCTGGCTCGCAGTCCCAGACACTCGAGAGCGACGGGGAAGAATTCTCCTGAATAATACCTCCCGCTTTGCAGCCTCATGAAACCTCTCGACGGCTATCTCGATAGCATCACCGAAGAGGCCAAGAGGCATAAGAGGGGCATCAAGAGGATATTCTTATCTCTCTCTCTCTCAGCGCGGTCAAAATGTATGGCGCAGAGAGAGATAGCAGTGGCCCTGCGCAGCTCGGCGACTGCCTAAGGGCCATCCCCTGCCCTCATCGAGGATATGGGCGGCGTCGGGATTTCAGGGGCGGCGATGAGTGGTGGGCGAAATAACTCGCCAACCTCCACTCTAGGCATCGCCCCGTAACCGGCCACAAGAGTAGCATAGTTAGCGGATTAACGCTGCTATACACTCTGTGAGAAGCGGGCTACTTCCAGGACCTCAACACCTCGATGTGAAGGTCCGGGGACAAAAGCAAACCCCGACGCTGAGGCTGCACTCGGGCGGCAGGCAACGCTCGTCCTTGAACGAGCGTCCCTTGGCTCAGCTGGTCACTCGAGACCCAGTCTCGCCGTTGCCCGAGTCAAACCTCAAGCAGCTCCTCAAATGCAGATGAGGTTGATGGCGATTCAACCTCATCCACATCGATACTGACTAAATCCACCTCCAACTTCTCAGAATTGGAGAGGTTCAGCAACGCTTCCTTAACCTGGTCGGAAGTAGTCACCACGTGATGCGCTTCAGAGTCCTTCGTGAGGGTAGATTTAACAGGAAAGGGAGAAGAAAAGGCGTCCCCGTCTCCAACCCCGCTGTTAAACCCAGTTGTGATCCCCGTGCGCGACCGCCGCTGAGCCTCAGCTGCAGCGGGGCCAGATCACGAGGACCGCGAGCCTGAGCAGTTCCCTCAAAAACTGCCAGGCAAGAGCAGAGAGTGCGCAGCAGCAGCCGCAAAACACTCTGCACACTCAGAGCCCTCGAGCAGTGAGCATGCATGTGACACAGAGAGCGTGTATATCACTGCCCGTGATGAAACGCGGCAGGAGTGACACAACGCCAGAAATCTGTGTAACCGCCATCAAAACACAGGTAAGTGAAAATCAAACTTACAGCCAGCAATGCACCTTACACACACGTTAGCTTCGAGCGCTGTTGAAGACACTAAAGCTGCGGCTTCTAGTTCACTGCGTGCCTATATACTCCTGGCTCATGATATCACCCTCGGTGATTGCACTCGCACACCTGGTTTCAATTGCGCTTCAAGAGACAATCACGCTAATGCGTTCCCATATGCGTTCCGACGCAGTGTTGAGTTCCCTTGACAGGGAACTGCTCTACACACCGTTACAAAGTGATACTGAACAGAGTCAGATATGGAGCCCTTGCTTTAATATGAGCTTGATTTGTATGTTTGTGTTTGTCTCTCTTTTCGACCACTTTTTATCTGGTTCTGTTTGACCTGAACAACCCACTAATGATCTGATTGATGAGGGTTGTGTTAATTAGGAAAAACAGGTGATACTAGTGACTGAGAGCTTTTAAAAACCCCCATCAGTCAATGTGAGTTTGAACATTAAGAGAGCTTGTTTTGAGAGGAGGGATTAAAACAGATAAGATAAAGGAAAGCTGATTCTCTTTTTCTTTTAGGTTTTTGGCATAAAGAGGGATTTTTCCCCTACTGAGGTCACTTCTGAGAGGTTATAGTGGACTGTATAACTTTATGGTGTTTTTGAGCGCTCTATTTGCATATTTTATTTACATGCAGATTGACTGTAAAACACATACATTCATCCAGAGACTCCAGCATTGCAATTTCAATGAAACCTTAAATACTGACCACCGTATGTCATATCTCTTCCCAGAATGAGATGACAAAACTGAGACTGACAGAAGACTTGCTTTTCAATAGATGATTTCAAAAATGTACAAAACAACAAAGAATCTTTTTTTCTTGCTGCTAAAAGTCAATTTTCAGGATGGGAAAGTTCTGTGCATTAAGAGCAGCAGTGAATAATACACATCAATGACGAAGTGAAAATCACATTGAAAAGGAATGAATTCAGATTGCAGTAAGTGTGAACAAGCCTTTTGGAACTAAGGGAAAGTGAGAAAACTGTTCTGATATCAGACTGATTATCTATTCTTATTAAAGCTTTCAATATAAAGATCAATACAGAGATTACATAATAACTGCAAAGTTCCTGAAGAGCCGTTTCATTTCTGAGGGCTGGTTTAGAAAAAAAGGCGGGTAAAACTTTCTCACGCAAAGGTTGTGATCTATAAAAAACAACCTAACGGGAGAATGTGTGCACCTTTAAGCAAACTTTGAGCCGTGCGTACACACATTCTGGAGACAAAGGGAATTGGCGACACAGATGGTAAGGTCGTGAACTGAAGTTAAATTAAAGAAATTAAATGTGAGTAACGATTATAAGAACTAATGACATTTCATTTTCGTGGTGGAAGACCCGTTCGCGATTGTTGAGGGGGGGTGAACCTGCTCGCGATTGTTGACGGGGTTAATCAGCCCAATGCTTTTTCACGGTCGGTCAGAAAGCAGCTCCTCTCAGTCAATAGGAGCCTTGTTTATTAATTGCAACTGTAAACACAGAATATATGGAGACTGAAGAGCCGCCCGCATTGGTATAGTGAGATCATATCAATGGTGAGTTTTGGCTTTATATCGCATGTGATATTCACACAGTGTATGCCCAGATTAAGACTCACTGTAAACATGTAAATAATTTTATGAATGCACTTAAATTCAGAATTGAATCATAGATCAAACTGAACTTCACTGTGAATGATCTCAAATCACAAGGCTATGAATCATGAATCTAACTGATCATGTTAGTGAAAACATTTAAAGACATAAACAACAACATATGCAGATCTGAAAACACACATATATATATTTTTTTTTAGAATTTTACATTGTTTTGCTTTAAACAATAGTAATCACAGGAGTTAGAAAACTTTAATAAAAGCTCTTTATGTCATGATAGTTAACATACAGAAATAAAAGAGATGTTTAAAATACAGCTAGTAGATTCACTCGGAAACTACTGAAGAAAAAATAAAATGCATGAAAGTAAATAAGAAAAATAATGAAAACAGTGCCTGAAAATAAATGCACAAACATTCTTTTCACTTAGTTTCTGATGCAGATGAAGTTGAGTTTGAGAGATTCAAGACGGCTGATCCAGCGATAACCTTCTTTAGACTGAACTGCTCCAGATCTCACTCCATCCTCACATTGATTTCTCTCCCAGTTCTGATAGCACACGGTCTCTCCATTCACCCAGAACCAGATGCCCAAAATGCTGGAGTGACGTAAACCCATCCACACCTCCTCAGTAGACGCCAGTTTAACCACATTCATCACACGACGCTGCATCTGCTCTGAATGAACCGACACCAGATCCACATGATTCTGTCTGCAGTATCTCAGAGCTTCAGGCCACGTCAGATTCTCTTTGATCACAATCAGTTTATCTGGACACAAAACAAACCACAAGCACAAACTAGAGAGAGACTGATCAAAAACAACATGCAGAACAAACACTGTGGAGGAATTTGTCATGTCAGACATGTAGCGTGAACTTTAAGATCTCTGGAGGTGATGATGGATTGTGTGTGTTTTGAGAGGATCTGCTCACCTTCATGACACACAAAAGGAAATTTGTTGTCACAAGAGATGTCTATCCATTGTCCCTGGATGTACTGGTTAAGCGCTGCACAGTTTTCATTTCCTCGATTATTATCAGGTTCTCCAGTATTCCAGTATCTGAATGAGGAGTTACTCTGATCTGACCACTGCCATGAGTCTCTGAACAGGCCGATCCAGACATGTGACAAATCTCCATTAGATATGTGATTATCAATGAACTTCTGGATCTGTTGATTCTCATTCTGGTTTCTCACACTGACCAGATCAATGTGATTCTGTCTGCAGAAACTCTGAGCGTCTCTCCAATTCATCGTCTGATTGATAAAGACGAGTCCTGTGTTCACTTTAAGAAAAACACATGGAAACAGATTCATGAATCAGTTTGTTCATTATTATTATGCTGACGATATATTGAATATAACATTTTCATAGGTTTGTGTCATCCTGAAATCTGAATTAATCAAGTTTTACATTATAGAAATAAAATATATATTTCTGTATATTTATGATCAATATAACAACGGTTTAAATAAGAAAATATACAGAATATATTGTAGTAATATGTTTGAATATATTCAATAGGAATTACTACTTTTCATATATTTAAAATATGTGACAATATATTTCTGTAAATAAAAATAAAGTTGTAATTGGATGCCAAATTCTTCAGAGACTCTTTTTCTGACTGTAATTCATCCTACAGCTTTAGGAAACTTTCTAAACCCCAAATTCGGCTCACACGTACATCCTGCTTCAACTCGCGTTGCTGTATCTTCTACTATCTTTTGTATCTTTTAATCAATTGATCAATCAATCAGTATGATTTTCGTCCAGGGGGGTGAAAAAGCAGCCGAAAACTCCCGTAGACTTTACATTGTGTCGAACTTTGACAAGTCATTACTCAGAGCGAGGATTTCATGGAAACATGTGGGTCGCCACATTTGAAGAGTGTCACGCTCTGTAAATTGAACATGCCTCACAGTGGGGAGCATGTTGTACCCCTGGGGCATAAGAGCTGCCCAAAGTTGCCCCATAGAGATACTATGGTGAGAACCAGCTGATGAAATATAATTTGTGATCACATGTTTTTCCTACCATTGTAAATTGAATAGGGATTTTGTATTAAATATAACTCTGATCACAATCTCATAAGGACAAGGGGGAGGGCCCAATTTACTCAGGGAACCAATGAGTGTCTCAGGATCACTGTGAAGCTATCGAGACAAGCCCTAGCAACCATTTAGAACTCCATAGCGACCAATCCCATAGACTTCCATTTAACAAGATCAAATTCTATAATCCTGGATAGAAAAGTCATAGAAACTTGAGGATTAACCCGTTTGACTCGGGGCAGAAAACTTCCAATCACCAATCATCTTTAACACTTCTAGCCAAGATCTAGCAACCATTGTTGAGCACCCTAGCAACCAAAGTGAGATATCGTCATCTCTGAATGTCATAGAGGCATTGTGGTTGGTTTATATCATTAATATTGTCAAACAACCTTTGGAGCAGGGGTCGGGAACCTATGGCTCGCGAGCCATATATGGCTCTTTTGATGACTGCATTTGGCTCTTTTGACGCCGCCGCCCCCCAAGGACAGATCAATCGCTCCGCTACTTCCGCGTTTGGAAGAGAGAGGCAGATGCGCCGGATCCCCCCCAACATCTTAACAACCTGCTACCAAACATGCTAATTTAACGATTCTGGTCTGGTATTCTCAAGCAAAGTTCTAGCAAGTTTTTCCTCAACAAACTTATTCTGGCTCACAATCTGATCACAACCACATTAAAAATTAGAAGCATTGATTGATGTACAGTATATAAGAGATTTGTATTTTATTTTATTTATTTATAAATGAGTCTTTGTTGTCATTGCAGGAGCTGCACTTACTGCTGTTAGATGAACTGCAGATGAAAGTCAGGCTCTGATAGCATGAACCTATTTCCCATTTTCCATTTTCTCTCATAAAAGCACAATCATTTCCTACATTAGGTCCTTCATATGCCCAGTTCTGATAGAGCGCAGGTTCTCCTGAAGACCACTGCCATTTACTAACACTCGTCTTCTGCAGCCCAATCCAGATAAACTGAAAACCTCCATCATTCACACTCTTGTTCAGCTCGTTCATGTCGTTCATGTTGTCAACGGTGGCCAGATCTGTGTAATTCTCTCTGCAGAATCTCTGAGCTTCAGTCCAGGTCTTCAACACGTTTATAAAGTGATACTGACGCTGAACACATTCAGATACGGAGCAGAGAGCTGTGAAAGAGAGGCTTTGCTTTAATGCTTTTCATAACAGAGTCAAACCTGATGAAACTATAAACCAGAAATAAAACCACAAACACACTCACCGATGAGAAGAAGAACCAAATATAGAGTTTGATCCATTTCTGAGGAAGAAACACATTGAAAAACTCAAATACTCACATATTGATCTGAGAGTAAAACATAATCATAAGCATAACTCCATTCACAATCATTCAGACAATATGAACATCTCAAAGTGTAATTGTGTTTGAAGAATGAACATGTGAGTTGTTCTTACTTTAGAGGTTGTGTGTTTCTGTCCTGAGTCTGATGATTCTGTCTGCAGCTTTAAACTACAGGATTATTATATCTGCTCTCATCCCTCATTCACACATCATTTGAATATTTCTCTAGAAACCTTTTTCATATTTTGTTTTCTTCTATATTTGTGCATTTGTCCTCCTTTTTCCCCATATTTGCATATTGACATCTGTGTCAGTCAATATGAATATTAAAGCTGTGTTAAAACATTATGTATTGACATTCATTATTTATATTTCAATTCTAATAACTAAACAGTTTCTTTAATGTTATTGCTGAACTATAGAAATCCTGTCACATCCCTGTCTGACGTGTGCTTTCTCTGATTCTTTTTCTCTGAATCTGGTGGCAAAGAGGGACAAACTTTTTTCTTCTTCTTCTGTTTCTCTTCTGAGAGCAGAGACACTCACATTCACAACAGAGACGAGATAAAGACATTAAAGTGCTCATATCATGCTTTCATTCCCTGAAGTTCATTTATAATGTTAGTAAAGGTTGTTGGACTCTCATTGTACACTGAAATAACAACATCAGCCTCTGCTGTTTTATAATAATTTATTGTGATTGGCTGGAATGTGGACATTAAAAAAAATCATGATAATGATTTAGTTTAATTTCAAATTTCAGTTGTTTTAAATGTTGTTTCTAACACATGAACACATTTGCATGTCAGCACATCCTCGTCACTCATTTGTTTATGTTCACACCACAATTAGACATTCAGGCTGGAAAATATCTCAAACGTGAAATAAGAGAAACAGTGAGTGTTACTGTTCTAGTAATATTTAAGTCATGTTTCATCCAGTCTTATTCATCTGTTAAGTTTACTGCAACAACAGGAATGCTACACCACAACTGTGTCCAAATTCAGAAGCTCCACATGTGAGAGACGGGTCACTGCAGGTCAGAGTAATCGGCCAAAACGTGACTTGCTACAACAGAAACCAACCTCAAACCCACAGCCTGACAGACAGATTTAACAACCAATGAGAGATCCTTCTCCTCTCTCCAAACACTCATCATGTCCATTACTCCAACCTGCAGATGAACACCCCACTAACTAATATTTGCTGTAAGAACATCGTACACACATTCTGATCGGTTTAAAGAAATTTTACATTCCCTTTCAAGGGAACTCGCGCTGCGTCGAACGCTTGGGGAATCCTTGGATGCTGTCCGCGCGAAGCACAATACGTAAACTTCCGGTGCGCGCGTGAGTGACAGACGCAGATCGGTGACGTCACGAACCAGTTGATAAAAGAGCGCCGGAACCCGGAAGCGGCAGCTTTGTTTGTCTTCGCAAGCACAGTGTGAGAGTGTGTTGAGTGTGCTGGTTATTTTGAGAGAGAAAAACCCAGATCTAGTTTAAAAATCAGGGATCTCCCGAATATATATATATATATCTATGTTAATGGCGAACCAGACGTTTAAACAGTGCGCATCTCATTGCCCTAGTTTCCTCTCGGGGGGAGATGAGCACTTGTTATGTGTAATGTGTCTGGGAGCGGAGCATGCTAGGTCAGCGCTCGTGACCAGGCTCGCGTTCCCCAGGGCTCGGGTCCCGCAGCAGCTGAGGCTTTGCGGCGATCTAGGTCATGGGGTTCGCAAATGGACCTGACGGCGGGGTCTGAGATGGGGGCTCCCCTATCTCAGCCCTTACCCGGTGGATCCAATGTTTCATGCATGGTTTCGGAAGCACGCTCGAGGGCGGTTACTTCCGACCAAGCTGAAGCACCGGCACTGCAATTGTCTAGCTCTGAGGAGTTAGATGTTGCTAGTGTCGACGCGGAGAGTGAGGATTCGCCAACCTCCTCCCCAGCTTATGAGGAATTGCTCGAGGTGGTGACTCGCGCTGTGGCCACGTTAAATATTGAGTGGCCAGCGGAAAGCACTGTCGTTCGTCCAAAAAGAAACAAGTTGGATGAACGATTTCTGCCAGCGCGGGTCCCTCCCCCTCGCCGGGACCTGCCTTTTTTCCCGGATCTGCACACTGAGGTGTCTAGATCCTGGAAGAGGCCAGCCACCTCCAGAGTGTTTACGCCACAAAACAATATGTATGCCACTCTGGTTGGTGCACGAGAGTATGGTAATGGCGCGATGCCGAAGGTGGAGGAGGCGCTTGCGAGCCACCTCTCTCCGCTCTCGGTGTCATCGCTTAAAGTCCCGGCGCTGCCCACTAAACCTATGCGAGTTAAATCAGCTCATGTGGGCAGAGCATATTCTGCAGCTAGCCAGGCAGCGGCGTGTCTTCACACCACCGCCCTGCTTCAGGCTTACCAAGCAGAATTGTTGGGGGACCTCGATGAGGGCGGAGGCATTGGTCCACAGGCTGTGGCTGAGCTACGTAAAGCCACAGATCTGTCCCTCCGGGCCACCAGGGAGACGGCCGCCTCTATTGGTCGTTCCATGGCAGCCTGTGTGGCCATGGAGAGGCACCTGTGGTTGAATCTGACGTCTCTGAAAGACAAGGAGAAAAATTTTATGTTGGACGCCCCTCTGTCGCCTTCTGGGCTTTTCGGCGATTCAGTAAAAACGGTCGTCGAGAAGTTCCAGGAGGCAGCAAAGCAGCAGGTGGCGTTCAATGTACTCTTGCCTCGCCGCCCTCAACCTGGGGCTGTGAGCCAGCCACAGCCCCAGGCCTCCTCATATGTGCAGCGGGCCGCTCAAAGGCAGAGCGTCTCAACCCGCCAACCTCCCCAGAAAACCGGGGGGTCGGGCAGGCGCTCCCAGCCTCAGCCTTCGGGCAGGAGGACGGATCTGAGGACCGTCATCCTCGCCAAGAAGGCTACCTCGAAGAGGTCCTGACGCCAAATGCGTCGGGCCTCTTGGAGGCGACCCTCCTCAGTTGCCGCCCGTTACACCGGTTGCACTGGGGAGGTCGCCCCCTCCAAGGAGGGTCCTAGAGCATTCACTCCAGGCGTTCCCCAGAAAACCGGGCCCTGGCGGGTGTGCTACACAGACACCATAGGCCAGCCTCGAGAGGCTGGTTCCCCTAGTAGAATTTCTGCCGGCATGGACGTGTCTTCCAGAGGTTTCTCAGTGGGTCCTGCGAATTATAAAGAAAGGGTATTCGATCCAGTTCGGGTCTCGCCCGCCCAGGTTCAATGGGGTTCTACCCACGGTGGTGGACCCCGAGCAGGCTCTGGTAATGGAGCAGGAGGTAGATTCTCTACTGAGGAAAGGGGCCATAGAACATGTACCCCTCTCAAACAGGGAGTCAGGCTTTTACAGCCGTTACTTCCTCGTTCCAAAGAAGGATGGAGGACTGCGGCCCATCCTGGATTTGCGCCTTCTGAATCGCTCGGTCATGAAGCTAAAATTCAAGATGCTGACTTTGAAACAAATAGTGGCACAGATCAGGTCCGAGGACTGGTTCGTCACTATCGATCTGAAGGACGCATATTTTCATATTTCCATCCTTCCACAGCACAGGAAGTACCTCAGGTTCGCCTTTGGGGGGAAGGCGTACCAATATCAAGTACTTCCATTCGGCCTGGCTTTATCACCCCGCACTTTCACGAAATGCATGGACGCAGCGCTAACCCTGTTGCGCCTCCAAGGCATAAGAGTTTTGAATTACATCGACGACTGGCTGATTCTTGCCCAGTCGCCGCAGTTAGCGGTTCAGCATCGAGATGTTGTTCTCGCACACATGAGAGTGCTGGGGTTGAGGTTGAACGCAAAGAAGAGTGTGCTTTCTCCTCTTCAGAGAACCACCTTCCTAGGCGTGATATGGGACTCGGTTTCGATGACGGCGCGGCTATCCCCCGCCCGCATCGATTCGATTCTGTCAACCGTGAAGAAAATCAAAATAGGCCAGTCCATCACTGTAAAACACTTTCAACGAGTGCTGGGCCTCATGGCAGCAGCTTCCAGCGTCATCCCGTTCGGGCTGCTACACATGAGGCCATTACAGTGGTGGCTCAGAACCAGAGGGTTTTCCCCGAGGGGCAACCCTTTCCGCACTATCAAGGTCACGCGGCGATGCCTACGTGCCTTGGATATGTGGAAGAAACCCTGGTTTCTGTCTCAAGGACCTGCGTTGGGAGCTCCTTGTCGACGCGTCATGCTATCGACGGATGCTTCCCTCACAGGTTGGGGAGCGGTCCTGAGGGATCGCTCTGCCCAGGGTCTGTGGCACAAACACCAGTTGTCCTGGCACATAAACCTGCTGGACATGATGGCTGTTTGGAGGCCGCTTCAAGCGTTCCTCCCAGACCTCAGGGGCCAGTATGTGGTTGTTCAGACTGACAGCACCACTGTGGTCTCCTATATAAATCGTCAGGGGGGTCTACGTTCGCGACCACTATACAAACTGGCGCGGCAGATCCTCCTCTGGTCCCAAGGGAGACTGCTCCATCTACGGGCAGTTCACATCCCTGGGACCCAGAATGTGGGAGCAGACTTCCTGTCGAGACAGGGGCCGAGGCCCGGGGAATGGAGGCTCCACCCAGAGGTGGTGGAGCAGATTTGGTTCAGATTCGGCCGGGCACAAGTAGATCTGTTCGCGTCCGAGGAATCAACGCATTGCCCTCTGTGGTATTCACTCCTGCATCCAGCCCCGCTCGGGCTGGATGCCATGGTCCAGACATGGCCGAGGCTATGTCTGTACGCATTTCCCCCGATTGCTCTGCTCCCGGGAGTTCTGGAGAGAGTTCGCCGGGACAAGGTCCGTCTCACACTGGTTGCTCCGCGTTGGCCAGGCAGAGTGTGGTTTACGGATCTTGTTTCCCTGCTGGACGGGGTCCCCTGGGAGATCCCAGTTCGAGTGGACCTCCTGTCTCAGGCAGCGGGCTCGATTCTTCACCCCTGCCCAGAACTTTGGAAACTGTGGGCTTGGCCTCTGAGGGGGCCCAGCTCATAGATTCTGGTCTCTCGACCGAGGTTGTTGAGACCATCCTCCACTCCAGAGCTCCCTCCACGAGGAAGCTGTATGCCCTGAAGTGGAGACTTTTCACTTCTTGGTGTAGCGAGAAGCAGGTGAACCCAGTTACCTGTCACATTGGCAAAGTGCTAGAGTTCCTGCAAGATAGATTCGCTGCAGGGTTGTCCCCGTCCACCCTGAAGGTTTACGTGGCTGCCATTGCGGCTTACCACGTACCTCTGGGTGGCGTGTCCATTGGCAGGGACCCCCTCGTCACACGCTTCCTCCGTGGTACCATTAGGCTGAGGCCTGCAGTCCAGACCAAGGTTCCTGCCTGGGACCTATCCCTGGTACTCCAGGGGTTGTCCCAGGCACCCTTTGAACCTTTGGATGAGGTTCCCCTAAAGTTCCTCACTTTAAAAACCTTATTCTTGTTAGCTATAACATCGCTAAAGAGAATTGGGGATCTACAGGCGCTTTCTGTAGCTCCCTCTTGCCTTGAGTTTGCGCCTGGGATGGTGAAAGCCTTCCTCCATCCCAGGCCAGGCTATGTGCCCAAAGTGCCCACTCATGTGGCCAGGTCTATAGTACTGCAGGCCTTCTGCCCTCCCCCCTTCGGTGACCAGGACCAGGAATTTAAAAACAAGGTCTGTCCAGTGCGAGCACTGGACACTTATGTCCATAGGTCTGCCCCTTGGCGTAAGTCTGACCAGTTGTTTGTTTGCTTTGGGACCCCCAAGGGGGCCCCTGCATCCAAATCTACTTTAAGCAGGTGGATAGTTGAGGCTATCACCCTGGCTTACGAGTCGGCCGGATCCTCCTCGCCTCTGAGGGTCCGGGCCCACTCTACTAGGAGCGTGGCTGCCTCTAAGGCCCTTATATCAGGTGTGTCTTTATCTGATGTTTGTGATGCGGCGGGGTGGTCTTCCCCGCATACTTTTCTGAGGTTTTACCAGCTTGACCTCAACTCCGCTCCGGGAACACGGGTCCTCTCGTAGTGAGCTACGAGACACTCGTCGGCCTTCGTCACTGAGGTGGCGTTGGTATATCGTTCCCCAAGCGTTCGACGCAGCGCGAGTTCCCTTGAAAGGGAACGTCTCAGGTTACGTATGTAACCACAGTTCCCTGAAGAGGGAACGAGACGCTGCGTCTTTGGCCTCAGCTCCTCGCGCCTTCCGGGCTTGCTTCAGACAAACTCTAAGCTGCCGCTTCTGGGTTCCGGCGCTCTTTTATCAACTGGTTCGTGACGTCACCGATCTGCGTCTGTCACTCACACACGCGCGTGCCGGAAGTTTACATATTGTGCTTCGCGCGGACAGCATCCAAGGATTCCCCAAGCGTTCGACGCAGCGTCTCGTTCCATCTTCAGGGAACTATGGTTACATATGTAACCTGAGAGGCTTTCCAGTTTTCTTAATGTCAGAGGAGAGTTTTATGGAATTTTTTTGTGCCAATAATATTCAACGAAATATTAGTGAAAACGAACAAAAATACTCTCCGCGAACGAAAAAAAACTAACCTCACACCAAAAAAATTAACATCGTCTTCAAATAAACTGCATTCTTTGTTGTTGTTTTTATTTATTCCAGTGATTAAAGCTGAATTTATTAGATGATGTGCAGAAAAAAGATTGTTGAGTTTCACAAAATAGCTATTTCCAATAATTAAGATGTTCCAATCAACTAAAGGTGTGATGAATATGCCTGGAAGAGGACATGTGTCTATAATTTTATTACACAATGAGGAGGAAACTTTGAGTTGCCAAAGACTCCCCAGGGGTCGAAGCTGGACAGTTGAAGAGATTATTTTATTTTATATCAGAAAGCCTCTTATTTATAGATATAAACATTTAAACTTCCCCTACATCACAAGTTGTTTGAGAGGGAAAAGCAAACGGGGATAAAAAGTTAAATGTATGACTGGATCTTTAATGACTATCTTGTTGTTCTTGGTCCTGAACTTCTTGTTTAGATCCATGGCATCATGGATTCTAGCAAAAATCAACAGATATCATCTTTTATCTCTTCTGACCCCAACAACATCACATCAGCTCTCAATAATCAGCTGTGTGTGTGGCAATAATCAGGTGTGATAAACCACAGTTATGTTGTGTTTTAAAGGGGGAAACACTTTTTCCTGTGGGTCTGGATTTTTGTTTTCCCTTAATAACAACCTTCATTTAAAAACTGCATCATGTGTTTAATTGTGTAATGTTTGACTAACATTAAAATTTGTTTGATATTAATATGAACATTTAAGTGTGACAGACATTAAAAAAAGGAATTAGGAAGGAAGCAAACTACTTTTTTTACTCCACTGAGGCAATATCTGGGAATCTTTTAATGAACAGCTAGGGTTCAGAATGTTACGGGTCAGATGTTGAAGAAGCTTGAAGACAAAGGAAACATGATACTTTATTTAAACAAAACTCAGGAACAGGATAAACACGTTAAACGAGAACAGACCAAGACTGAAGGAAACATAGGGTAGATTAGAGCAGAGGTTTTCAAAGTCTGAGACAGTGGGCCTCCCTTTTGACACAACTCACCCAATGGTGGCGTGGGGTGGGCGTACGACGCGCTTGCAGCCGCGACAGAATGACATCACAGGGAAATGTAAAATGAAGGAGGTTTAATACAAGTTCGGCGAGTTATTATTAGACTATCATTTTTTTACAACTCTCCGCGCCTCCCCTGGCATGCTCTGGCGCGCCCCACACTTTGAAAACTCCGGGATTAGAGGATAGACAACAGATGACAAGACTAACAAGGTGATTGATGATGAAACAGGTGAGTGGAAAAAAGAGTGGGGACAATATAAAAATATTAAGGGAACATTTAATCATCACAGTAAAACGTGTCAGTTAAACTTCAGGGATTTCAATCTGTCCAGTCAGGAAACAGAAATGATCATCAGTCAGTTTCACCTGCAATAAAAAGTGACAACAGGAGAGGAAACAGGAGGACAATCCTCAAAAAGAGAGTAGATGATTGTTACATACGTAGATGATTGTTACATAAAAAAATACATTAAAAAAAGTTTTCAGATTTATAAAACATATGAAAAATTCCTTTAGAAAACTAATGCTAATAGACTGATGCGCACATGCATCTGCACCTCGACTCCTCTGCTTGCAACACCTATTTCACCAGACATAACATCATCTGCATATCATTTCCATTTGAATACCGCTGTACATGTGATAACACATTTAACGGTAAAAGACAAGAAGATATGAGATATGGACAATATATATATATATATATATATATATATATATATATATATATATATATGTCTCATCAGATTACATTGTTGAAAAACAGTCATCCTCATCTTGCTTTAGATTAAATAGTATTTCAAAATCTCTAAAGGTAATTTAAAATACATTTCAGAGAAGAGTTATTCTCAATCTTTTACACTGGTCAAATAGCACTTATTAATGGCTTTAAACAAATCAATGAATGCAATATTGCCTATAAGGTTAACTGATGTTTTACTAAAATAGTTTATCTGATATTTATAAAGTATGTGTTTAATGGAAACAGATGTAATTTCTAGTTGACTGCAAGTGCATTTGATTGTCTTAAAACATGTGAAATGGACTCTTTAAAACATATATAGTTCACATTAGTGTTTTAAATGCTTTCCTAGAGCATTGGCGCTTGCAACATAGAGCATTGGCGCTTGCAACATCAAGGTTATGGGTTTGATTCTCAGGGAAAGCAAGAACTGATGATAATGTCAATGTGTTTCTTGAATGCAATGCAAGTCACTTTGGATAAAAGTGTCTGAAATGCATGAGATTCATTTGATACTCATCATTTACAGAAATCAAGTACATTGTACTTTGTTTTAAGCAAATTGTCTGATGAAAACAGTGCAAAAAACAGTCTAAGAAAATTAAAGATTTACTCATAATTTGTACAGATGAAGTTGAGTTTGAGAGATTCAGGACGGCTGATCCAGTGATAACCTTCTTTAGACTGAACTGCTCCAGATCTCACTCCATCCTCACATTGATTTCTCTCCCAGTTCTGATAGCACACGGTTTCTCCATTCACCCAGTACCAGATCGCCAAAATGCTGGAGTGACGTAAACCCATCCACACCTCCTCAGTAGACGCCAGTTTAACCACATTCATCACCTCATTCTGCATCTGCTCTGAATGAACCGACACCAGATCCACATGATTCTGTCTGCAGTATCTCAGAGCTTCAGGCCACGTCAGATTCTCTTTGATCACAATCAGTTTATCTGGACACAAAACAAACCACAAGCACAAACTAGAGAGAGACTGATCAAAAACAACATGCAGAACAAACACTGTGGAGGAATTTGTCATGTCAGACATGTAGCGTGAACTTTAAGATCTCTGGAGGTGATGATGGATTGTGTGTGTTTTGTGAGGATCTGCTCACCTTCATGACACACAAGAGGATATTTGCTGTCACAAGGGGCGTCATTCCATTGTCCCTGGACGTACTGGTTAATCGCTGCACAGTTTTCATTTCCTCCATAATTATTAGGTTCTCCAGATCTCCAGTATCTGAATGAGGAGTTACTCTGATCTGACCACTGCCATGAGTCTCTGAACAGACCGATCCAGACAAATGATCCAGATAAACCTTGATTATTAATGATGTTCGCAACCTGTTGATTCTCATCCTGGTTTTTCACACTGACCAGATCAATGTGATTCTGTCTGCAGAAACTCTGAGCGTCTCTCCAATTCTTCATCTGATTGATAAAGACGAGTCCTGTGTTCGCTTTAAGAAAAACACATGGAAACAGATTCATTAATCAGTTTGTTCATTATTCTTACTCTGATTTATGGTTTGGATGTGTATAAGAGCAACGGTGGATCAGAAACACGTGTTATTCAAAGACGATGATATTTTGAATATTCTGAATATCTTCATGATTTAAAAAAAAATGATATAACAAAGTAACAGCCAGAGTAAGATGTTAGACTGCAGGTTATTTTTAATTAAATAATCCAAAACATTTATTTTTACTATAGACTAGTAATTTCTACATCAACAGTTGCAGTGTATCTTGATGCTTTATATATATATATATATATATATATATATATATATATATATATATATATATATATATATATATATATATATAGATATGTATATAGATATGTATATATAGCTATATCAAGCCAAGTTGATTGTCAAGACCATTAACACCAATGTTCCCTATGATGAACTGATGAAAAATCTCTCTCTCTCTCTCTCAAAAATGTAATATTCAGAAATTAACTTAACATTGAAAACATGACACATTCCAGGTCTCATATATAAATTCATAATCAAATTAAACAGTAATAGTTTTTACTTGGTAAAATGGTGCTAAATACTCCTTTGGTTTTATTGTCCTCTAAACCACTAAATGCTGATTTCCACAACTTTCACAGCAGCTCTTTCCAAAACATTCACTTCCCAAGATGCATGTGGAAATTTGGCTGATCCTTAAAACAATCAAAGTTGCTTCTATGCTAATATACTGTATTTCTATATTTTTACAAATTGTGAATGTTTAAGTAGCAAATGATAATCGATAAAATTATCTTAAGACAAAAGGCTTCTTTGTGATTTTGGTTTTTTTTTGTGCTTGGCTCACAGCCAGCACTTTGCAGTTGTTCCTCAAGAGTATAGAAGGGAATCAACGTGAATCAACGCTTGCGATACAACAAGGGGGTTCAGAGGAACCACTTTCTTACAAGTGGAGCTCACCGGAGCGAAAGCCTAATTGTCGGCCTGACGACGCTTGTACAGCCAAGTCCAGTTCAGGAGTCAATGGTGACTCCACTGCCCTCGCGACCACCCAAATCGTTTGGGTTCAAGCAAGAACTGAGGTGCAGTACCGCTTCGCTCAGAGAAGTGGGGCCAACCTCCTGAAGGGTACACTCAAGTTGAGAGGGCCTGAAACTCCTGTACTTCAAGAGCGCAGGGCGGAGGCTCGATCTCCTCTGAGAGGCCTGACGACACCCCAAGAATCTTATTCCCTCGCCTACCACTCAATAAGGTCGCCAAGTGGAGCTCCGTGGAGCAGAAGCCTCAGTAAATAAGACTCTCGTATTGAGAGGAGGCCTACTACGTCGCGGTGAGGAGGCTTTGTCGTAGAGAGCTCGGAGAGCGAACAGTAGGAAAGACAGCTGTTAGACAGCTGCCATAGCTGTTTCCCGACACTGCTTACACCTCCCCCGGTCTTCCCGCCTCCTTGATTGCTCGAAGGCGGAGGCGCACGAGTAGCGGTACTCACCCTCCGGCCTGCTCGCAGATCCTCAAACCTGGAGGGGCCGGCCCCTTGCATGGCCTGAGACCTGGGCCCGGGGTGGCACGGTGTACAAGACTTTAAAGCCACTGAGCGCGCCCTCGTCTCCTTGAACCTCGAAACCACTGCCTCGACAGAGGTCCCAAAAAGCTCATGAGGCAAGACTGGCGCATCGAGACGGAACTCTCTGTCTTCCTTCCCGATGTCAGCCAGGTTCACCCAGATGTGACTCTCCATAACCACCATGGCCGCCATAGAGTGGCCAATAGCAAAAGCTGTTTGCTTGGTGGCACGGAGATCCAAGTCTGTAGTGCAGCGCAACTCAGCCACCGCCTCAGGAGAGAGCTCCTGGCCCTGGCCCTGGTCCAGGTCTTTAAGCAGGTCGGCCTGATAAGCCTGTAACACCGCCATGGTGTGCATGGCTGCACCGGCTTGACCCGCTATCGCATATGCCCTGCCATTGAGGTGCGGTGTCTCACGCAGTGGTCTCGACTGCAGGGAGGGCGCCTTTAATGTGGAAGCCATGCCCACCGAGAGATAGCTTGCGAGCGTCTCTTCGACTGGGGGCATCCTTGTATAACCATGACTCTGCGCGTCCTCCACATCAGCATAATTAGGCAGAGAGGAGAAAAAGGAAGGGGCACCTGAGGCTGACGCCTGTGACTCGTGAGGAAGTGTTCATCCAAGCGACTGAATAGGCGGTCAGCTGCTAAAATAATTTAAGTTCATTTTTTTCCTCAATATAGCACCCCATATTGAAAGAAAAACACATAATTGTTGCTATTTTTGCAGATTTACATAAAAAGTATCTTATCATCTGTTCCCCATGCTTGTGCTACTTGTGTTAAGAATGCTTGAAACGTTGTATTGTAAGCGCTCTGATGTGTTTTTGTATCCTTTGGACAAATGGCTTCTATACTCCTCAAATTGTAAGTCGCTTTGGATAAAAACATCTGCTAAATGAGTAAATGTAAATGTAAAAAGAAACACTGAAATATCACATGGTCCTAAGTATTCAGACCCTTTGCTGTGACACTCAAATATTTAACTCAGGTTCTGTCAATTTCTTCTGATCATCCTTGAGATGGTTCTACACCTTCATTTGAGTCCAGCTGTGTTTGATTACACTGATTGAACTTAATTAGGAAAGCCACACACCTGTCTATATAAGACCTTACAGCTCACAGTGCATGTCAGAGCAAATGAGAATCATGAGGTCAAAGGAACTGCTGAAGAGCTCAGAGACAGAATTGTGGCAAGGCACAGATCTGGCCATGGTTACAAAAACATTTCTGCTGCACTTAAGGTTCCTTAGAGCACAGTGTTCTCCATAATCCTTAAATGGAAGACGTTTGGCACGACCAGAACCCTTCCTAAAGCTGGCCGTCCGGCCAAACTGAGCTATCGGGGGAGAAGAGCCTTGGTGAGAGACATAAAGAAGAACCCAAAAATCACTGTGGCTGAGTTCCAGAGATGCAGTCGGGAGATGGGAGAAAGTTGTAGAAAGTCAACCATCACTGCAGCTCCACCAGTCGGGGCTTTATGGCAGAGTCGCCTGACAGAAACCTCTTTTCAGTGCAAGACACATGAAAGACTCTAAGATGGTCAGAAATAAGATTCTCTGGTCTGATGAGACCCAAGATACAACTTTTTGGCTTTAATTCTAAGCGGGATGTGTGGAGAAAATCAGGCACTGCTCATCACCCGTCCAATACAGTCCCAACAGTGAAGCATGTGGTGCAGCATCAGCTGTGGGTGTTTCTCAGATGCAGGGACAGGACGACTGCTTGCAATCGAGGGAACAATGAATGTAATCCTAATCACAGCTAAAATAACGAAGCAGTGGCTTCACAACAACTCAGTGACTGTTCTTGAATGGCCTGGCCAGAGCCCTGACTTAAACCCAATTGAGCATCTCTGGAGAGACCTAAAAATGGCTGTCCACCAATGTTTACCATCCAACCTGACATAACTGGAGAGGATCTGCAAGGAGGAATGGCAGAGGATCCCAAAAATCCAGGTGTGAAAAACTTGTTTCATCTTTCCCAAAAAGATTCATGGCTGTTTTAGAGCAAAAGGTGCTTCTACTAAATACTGAGCAAAGGCTCTGAATACTTAAGACCATGAGATATTTCAGTTTTTCTTTTTTAATAAATCTGCAAAAATATCAACAATTCTGTGTTTTTCTGTTATTATGGGGTGCTGTGTGTACATTAATGAGGGGGAAAAATGAACTTAAATGATTTTAGCAAATGGCTGTGAAAAATTTAAGGGGGTCTAAATACTTCCCTTGTCCACTGTATGTGTGTATATATATACATATGTACATATATATATATATATATATATATATATATATATATATATATACATATACATACAAATCGAATATTTGGGCAAAGCAAATATTTTCTTTTATTTATATTTTATTAATTTCTCATATGGTGCATCTATATATGAAAAAACTTTACTTACTGCTATTGCAGATGAAACAACGAACACTGCCACATGACAAATCATGAAATTGTCCCTTGAACATTATTCCACACTCATCTCTGCCTTCAGGTTGTCCAGATCCCCAGTTCAGATAGAGTGCAGGTTCTCCTGAAGACCACTGCCATTTATAAACACTCATCTTCTGCAGCCCAATCCAGATACGCTGAACACCTCCATCATTCACACTCTTCTTCAGCTCGTTCATGTCGTTCATGTTGTCAACGGTGGCCAGATCTGTGTAATTCTCTCTGCAGAATCTCTGAGCTTCAGTCCAGTTCTTCAACACGTTTATAAAGTGATACTGACGCTGAACACATTCAGATACGGAGCAGAGAGCTGTGAAAGAGAGGCTTTGCTTTAATGCTTTTCATAACAGAGTCAAACCTGATGAAACTATAAACCAGAAATAAAACCACAAACACACTCACCGATGAGAAGAAGAACCAAATATAGAGTTTGATCCATTTCTGAGGAAGAAACACATTGAAAAACTCAAATACTCACATATTGATCTGAGAGTAAAACATAATCATAAGCATAACTCCATTCACAATCATTCAGACAATATGAACATCTCAAAGTGTAATTGTGTTTGAAGAATGAACATGTGAGTTGTTCTTACTTTAGAGGTTGTGTGTTTCTGTCCTGAGTCTGATGTTTCTGTCTGCAGCTTTAAACTACGGGATTATTATATCTGCTCTCATCCCTCTTTCACACTCATTTGTTTATTTCTCTAATCAAAAGCCTTTTCATTTCATTTTATTGCATGTGTGTGTGCGTGTTTATATAATTTCTCTGTGTTGGTCATTATTCTTGCTTGTCCTTCTTTGGAAACATGTTCATTTGAATATGACTGGAGGATCTGTGCATCTATTGTATTTCCACAGCGGCTCCACAGGAAAATTCCACCTCAGTATTTGCATTTTCTATTCTTGTCATTTGTTTTCCATGTTATTTCACCTGCGATACTGTCAGTGACCAATAGCATGTTTCTGCATCCCAAAAACAAAGTTTCAGACCCAGTCTGTCTTCAATATCTCTTCATGTTTGATTCTGCATCATGAGCGCTGTATGCACACAATGTTATAGCCAACAGTGGACGTGTGTGAAGAAAAGAAAAGAAACAGCAGCAACACATGCAACTCTCTAATCATGCAAATCATGAGCACATTATTTCACTATAGTGATGTCACTCATTCTCGTTCTGGCTGTCGCTTGGCACTGGTTCAAGTGTACTTTGACACTATAGGCCAATAAAGTGAATTTCAGGACAAAAAAACTGTGATCAACCAAAATAAGGTAATCTATGTGTCATGGCATGACTAAACCACAGTATCATAATCAAGTTTCTATGATATAAATTATAATATAAATGACCAATAACCAATTTGCATTCTAACCAAAATTCAAGGTCATGAGTTTAAGGATCAATTCAAGGTCATGATGAAATGTAGTAAGTTTAAGGATAAATGAGAATTGATCCTTCACCCCTTGCTCAGACACTGTCGTTGGACCGATTGAGCGGGCCTTACACCAGCTTCACTTATTACTGACCAGTTAAAAATAATTGAGAATTAACAGAGGCTTGGATGTTGATATTTTATTGAAAATAATAGCTTGGTTTGAAGTCACCATTATGGAAATGCTGCTTCAAAAATTCAACTCCAAAATTCTGAGTTGGAAAGCTCATGGTTCTGAATAAATGAGAAATTATTAAATTGATGCACTGCAGCCACTTATACACTTATATACTCATTATGGATGAGCGAGTAAAGCTGTATCTGTATCTGTTAACCATATGCATTATCTGTATATGTACTCAGACTGGGCGGGGCCTAAACTGGAAGTGGGTGGGGTCTAACCAGGAAGTGGGCGGGTTTCTTGTGTACATATATCCCCTGTGTTTACCTCTGTGTCTATCCATCAATGTCTATATCAGAGGTTAGTAGTGTATTTATCTCTCATTGGACTCTTTTTCGTTGGTCTGTTTATTGAAGTAGATCTGATGTGTGTTGATGTGACACATTGTGAAATGCAAGGAAATTTCCAAAATAAAATACAACAATAAAATTGAAGCTATTTTTAATTATGCTCTCAACCTAATTTATTTGTGCAAAGTCCCAAAGTGAATAATATTTGTTGCATCGGTGCATTGCTGAAACTGCACAAAAGGAGGATCTATCAAAAAGATGACATTTTATATTTACTCATTTGGCAGACGCTTTTATCTAAAGTGACTTGCATTGCATTCAAGAAACACATTGACATTCGAATCAGTTCTTGCTTTCCCTGGGAATCGAACCCATGACCTTGATGTTGCAAACGCCAATGCTCTATTGTTTGAGACACAGGAAAGTAGTAGACTATATGTACATAGTTTTATATATACAGTTACAGTATATAGTTATAGTAACGTTAACTACAGTTAAACGAACTCAGAGTCAAATAAACATTTTAACAAAGCGATTTTCTCCTGTGAACTGCTATAATACAGACAGCAACATGTAGCATATCACTCTGTCCTAAGAACAGTTCTCAGGATCTCTGATATATATATATATATATATATATATATGTATAAGATGAACTAACAGTGATCAGACAGGTAGCAACTGAAATCCCCTAAACCTGTAATATGGGCTGTAAATAGATGGACTAATGAAGCAGAGCGGGATTTACAAGCCTGCTTCCATTGCACTGATTGGACGGTTTTTGACACTGCTGCCACTGACCTGGACGAACTCACAGAGATCATAACGTCATGCATCAGTTTCTGTGAGGATATGTGAATCCCACTAGTATAGTCCTATCACTCACTAAAGATGGTTTACTTGGAAACTAAAACAGCATTGTCATGCCAAATAGGACACTTACAGAAGAGGGGATAAAATCGTGCATATCCAGGCTAGAAACAAAATAGTTTTGAGTATGAAAGGCCAAATAAACTGTTTTGACTACTATTGTTTGATTCTTTGTGGAAAATCAACAATTGGCTGACTGTTGGCTGACAGAAGCCTTATCTCACACTCCAAACATACTCTGATCTGCACTTCACACATTCAACAACACCTCCTGAAATCCCCCTCCTGCCATCCAACCAAGGCTTATGGTCTGTGTGGAGGACATGTGCCGGGTCTTCAAAAAACAGAAGACTAAGAAAGCTTCAGGTCCAAATGGTGTTTAATTTTGTTTTAAAGCCTGTACTGACCAACTGACCCCAATAAGTATTGTTATGATAGGGCCAGGGCCAGACATAACATAAATGAATCTCAATGCTTACATGATGCAAGAGTAAATTTATTCAACAAAAAATATATAGTGAAACTCAGAACTTTCAGGAGTGGACAAGGCCAAACTAACAAACCAAAATAACTCGATTTGAATACCCTCTAAATTCCCTAATGAAAAATAAATATACCAAAATAAAATACAATGTAACTTCCCGAACTCCCTTAATTCAAAACATAGTAAAAACAATAGGTGCAAAAGAAAATGGCATCCACTCCCTACAACTTTAAACAGTGTGTTACAAATAATATTTACACAACATAAATGAAGTCAAAGGCAATACTGACTAATGAAAATGGATGTCAAAAGAAACAAAAAGCAAGTTCACAACAAACACCATCAAATCCAGAGCCAACAAAACAGAGCACAACAAAATGTCACACATTCGGCCTGGATCCTCTCAGGAGCAATCCTTTCCACCCAACCTAGGGTTGGACCAATCAGGATCTCTGGTGGCTTGATTGCCGGACGCACCTCCTCTTGCATCAGACAACCTGGAAACAAAACACTAAAACAACATAGGATGTAACATTATACAGATCTTCAACAGATCTCTGGTGCAGCGCGAAATCCCTAGATGCTTCAAACGCTCCACTATCCTCCCAGTAACCCCGGTCCACACTGGACAATGAATAGAGATCTGTTGCTCTTACATTTGTGGTCATGGACTTGTTTGAAAGACTGGTGTTACCCTGAAGAACATCACTGGATGTGCTGCAGTTTGCAGATACAGCAAACAGGTCTGTGAATGATACCGTCAACATGGGACTGCATTCTGTCCTGCAACATCTCAATAGACCTGGGACTTATGGAAGAATCGTATTTGTGGACTTCAATTTGGCCTTAAGTACCATCATGCCTGATACTCAAACTGTCCCGGCTCTCAGTGTGCATCCCAATCCGTCATTACCATCAGCTGGTGAGACTGGGAAATCTCACATCCAGGACCTTCACCGTCTTCACTGGCAGCTCACAGGGTTGTGTGTTGAACAGCTGTTTGTCTGGTGCAGTCATAACCTGGAGCTTAACATACTCAGAACAGTGGAGATGACTGTGGACTTTAGAAGAAACACACCTGCACTCCTCTCACTCACCATCATGAACAGTGGAGTCATTTGGGATCCTGGACATCATCATCTCTCAGAACCTGAAGTGGGACAATCACATTGACTCCATAGAGAAAAAGGCCCAGCAGAAGCTGCACTTCCTTCATCAGCTGAGGAAGTTCAACCTGACACAGGAGCTGCTACAACAATTCATAATTGTATCTGGTTCTGTTCTGACCGAATCAGACATCAGAACAATACAATGGACAGTCAGGATGGTTGAGAAGATTATTCATTTAAACCTCCAGAGTAAGAAAAGGGCAAAGAAAATAATTTTGGACCCCAAACACCCAGCCCACTCTCTCTTTGAACCATTACTGAGCACCTGAACAAGCAGAGACAAGAACAGTTTTTCCCCCTAAGACTGTATTCAACCTGAACAATACAACTCTCATAAGTGCACATTTCTACCACAACTGCTAATTTATACATACATACATCACAAATTGTGCTTCTTTAAATTACACAATACAATTTTAAATATGCACATTGCAACAATGTGTGTGTGTATATATATGTGTGTACATGTGTGTCTATTACTGTGTTATATTGCATTTCTTTATTTTGTATGACTGAACTGTGTCTGTACTTTCTTTTGCGCTGGAAGCTCCTTTCACTAATTCCTTGTGTGAGACAGATAATGCTAATTCTGATACTGATTTTGATACTATTGTTATTGAGAGAGGAGAGGGAGACTGATTATGCGTATGCTGCCCTCTGCTGCTCTTTGCATTGTGATACAGTCAAAAGCTTTTCTTTTGTAACTCATTCGCTGGATTTGAAAATATTTGAAATTTACATTTGTATGATTATTGATTTAGTGATTTATATTATTCATTATTCTGCTGAAAGGGAGACAATAACAAAAATATATTTTATATTTGAAAGCTTTTGATAAAATGTGTCTGCAAAATGAATAAATGTAAATGTTCCAGAATTGCTTGAAGGCACATAAAAAGTGAGACAAAAAGAGAAAAGAGAAAATTTACTTTTTAAATGTACTTTCTGGAAATGCCAAGGGTGAATGATTTATAGGCATGAAGGATGTTAGTTTTTGCACAGACAAAGAATATAACACCAACATGGTTGTCTTGTGTGCGTCTGCTCTGCATTACAAAGCATTACGTTAATCACTTTGGCTGTGTTTGCAGCACTTGTGTGTGAGAGACTATGGTAGTGACGTATGAGCAACACAAGTGTAATCTTTGGCAAGGCCATTTTCCCTTTAGAGTCTCTGATAATTCTCTTCTTGGCCGGCTGACAGCCTTTTGATGCACAGTATTGTCAGTCAGCCTCTAAAGGTTATTGCATCTGCATTATTTTGACATCAATGTCAGGCAAATGAGTCACGTGTGCAATAGCTACTTCCCCAAAATTCAATTTCCTTTTTGCATGTCTTTTTAGCAGATTCTTTAGTCAGCCAATCGGTTACCTCGTACTTATCTCTCACTTTAACTCTCTCCTATCTAATCAGAATGTGATAACTGTTTTCTCATCACTGATTCAAATTTAGACGGAGTCAAACAACTGCATAGCCACATAAATATACAGCATCTGATAGTTTAGAACATGAACCGTCAACATGTAGATCAATCCCCCTCTTCTGGGGTCGTATCTATCACATCTATCCCCCTCTTCTAGGGTCGTATCTATCACATCTATCCCCCTCTTCTAGGGCCGTATCTATCAGATCTATCCCCCTCTTCTGGGGTCGTATCTATCACATCTATCCCCCTCTTCTAGGGCCGTATCTATCAGATCTATCCCCCTCTTCTAGGGCCGTATCTATCAGATCTATCCCCCTCTTCTGGGGTCGTATCTATCACATCTATCCCCCTCTTCTAGGGTCGTATCTATCACATCTATCCCCCTCTTCTAGGGCCGTATCTATCAGATCTATCCCCCTCTTCTAGGGTCGTATCTATCAGATCTATCCCCCTCTTCTGGGGTGGTATCTATCACATCTATCCCCCTCTTCTGGGGTCGTATCTATCACATCTATCCCCCTCTTCTAGGGTCATATCTATCAGATCTATCCCCCTCTTCTAGGGTCGTATCTATCAGATCTATCCCCCTCTTCTAGGGCCGTATCTATCAGATCTATCCCCCTCTTCTAGGGTCGTATCTATCAGATCTATCCCCCTCTTCTAGGGTCGTATCTATCAGATCTATCCCCCTCTTCTAGGGCCGTATCTATCAGATCTATCCCCCTCTTCTAGGGCCGTATATATCACATCTATCCCCCTCTTCTAGGGTCGTATCTATCACATCTATCCCCCTCTTCTAGGGCCGTATCTATCACATCTATGCCCCTCTTCTAGGGCCGTATCTATCACATCTATCCCCCTCTTCTAGGGTCGTATCTATCACATCTATCCCCCTCTTCTAGGGTCGTATCTATCAGATCTATCCCCCTCTTCTAGGGCCGTATCTATCAGATCTATCCCCCTCTTCTAGGGTCGTATCTATCAGATCTATCCCCCTCTTCTAGGGCCGTATCTATCAGATCTATCCCCGTCTTCTAGAGGTGTATCTATCACATCTATCCCCCTCTTCTAGGGTTGTATCTATCACATCTATCGCCCTCTTCTAGGGCTGTATCTATCACATCTATCCCCGTCTTCTAGAGGCGTATCTATCACATCTATCCCCCTCTTCTAGGGTTGTATCTATCACATCTATCGCCCTCTTCTAGGGCCGTATCTATCACATCTATCCCCCTCTTCTAGGGTCGTATCTATCAGATCTATCCCCCTCTTCTAGGGCCGTATCTATCAGATCTATCCCCGTCTTCTAGAGGTGTATCTATCACATCTATCGCCCTCTTCTAGGGCTGTATCTATCACATCTATCCCCGTCTTCTAGAGGCGTATCTATCACATCTATCGCCCTCTTCTAGGGCTGTATCTATCACATCTATCCCCGTCTTCTAGAGGCGTATCTATCACATCTATCCCCCTCTTCTAGGGTTGTATCTATCACATCTATCGCCCTCTTCTAAGGCTGTATCTATCACATCTATCCCCGTTTTCTAGAGGCGTATCTATCACATCTATCGCCCTCTTCTAGGGCTGTATCTATCACATCTATCCCCGTCTTCTAGAGGCGTATCTATCACATCTATCGCCCTCTTCTAGGGCTGTATCTATCACATCTATCCCCGTCTTCTAGAGGCGTATCTATCACATCTATCCCCCTCTTCTAGGGCTGTATCTATCACATCTATCCCCGTCTTCTAGAGGCGTATCTATCACATCTATCCCCCTCTTCTAGGGTTGTATCTATCAAATCTATCCCCCTCTTCTAGGGTCGTATCTATCAGATCTATCCCCCTCTTCTAGGGTCGTATCTATCACATCTATCCCCCTCTTCTAGGGTCGTATCTATCACATCTATCCCCCTCTTCTAGGGTCGTATCTATCACATCTATCCCCCTCTTCTAGGGTCGTATCTATCAGATCTATCCCCCTCTTCTAGGGCCGTATCTAACAGATTGGTCTTACAAGCAGTTTTGGTTTCATTGTTTTTAATCAATCATGTAAATCATCAGGAGAGAATGATGAAGCACACACTGAGCAAGTGTAGTAAAATGCATCCTCAGATTTTTTCAGGAAGAAGAGTCTTGTTTATATGGGTAAGTCAAACAATATTCTCCACTCACACTACCCAAGAGTCAAACCTTATCTGATCTTGCACTTCAAGAAATATAATAGCAAGTCAAAAATCTTCTGGTTCTGTGTGAGAAAGGCAGTGTCTCCAAGGACTGCTCTTGTTTTGTCTACGTCCGTCCGTGATGTGCACATAACAAAAAGGAAAACGTTTGCTCAAGACTATATTGATCAAAGAAAGACACAAGTGAAGCCTGAGAAATTATTAACAGTAACTTCCTCGAATGTTTACAGAACAAGCAGGAACCCAGTGTTCCTGTATCTTTCTCTATTTCTGTTCTGTTACATGATAGAAAGTGTAAGGTATTCTCAGGCCGTGAGGAAACCCATCTAATCTGCTGCTACTGCATGTCAAACTGAGATTGCTGCAGGGACAAAAAGTAAGACTGTTAAGTTACAACTTTTAAACATCCGCTAACTTAAACAAAATCACTTCTGGTCAACGACTTCATAACCACAAACTACCTGGACTTTGTTTATAAATGTAACGTGTGTTAGAGGAGATCTCAATGAAACAGCTCCTCCGAACTTTACTTTAATGAGAGTCTGCAGAGCTCTTAGAAGAAGTGGGGTGAAGCTGCTTTATACAAAAATCTCTATCAATGTGAGTAAGCATTTGATGATTTCTTGTCCTTTGAATATCTGGTAATTGTGTTAAAAGGTGTTTACACATTCTGATTATCATTATTTACAGGCCTCCGAAAGGGGTCAAACAGATAACAATCACGTCAGGAATCCTGGAGAGACTCTGGAGTGAGACCTTCAGTAGTCATATAAAAGCTATAACTTATTCATATATTACTTCAGACAAACTAATTCCTGCTTTCATCACGAGCATAGTGGACCATTGTTATCTTCACTGACCTTCCCAATAAAACCTTAAGACAGATGCAGATCACTGGCCTAGTTCCTCGACGCATTGCAGATATGCTGACTGTTTATAAACCTCACAGATCCCTCCGGTCATCAGGATCATGATGTTAGAAACGGCAAGGTTCACTCAAAGCACGGATAGTCCATTTTGATCTATTATGAACTGGCTTCTGTTAGGAACCGGGACGAAATCCTGAGATCATTGTCAGACTGTATGCTGGTGAATGATAATGGCCATCGTCGTGCGGCTGGAGTGTGTAGGATGATTTTAGATTGCAAGTCATTGATGCCATTAATTGTTTTTTGAGCAGAGTGTGTACATTTATATTTATATATATATATGTGTGTGTGTGTGTGTGTGTTCATATGTGTATGTGTGTGTTCCTATTTTGTAAGTTTTAAGTTGATTTTAGAATTAAAGTTAGTTACAGTTAAAATTTTCAATAATTAACATTACTTGGTAAGTGGGCAAAATGTTTCTATTCTTGTATTTACAGTAGCATACATATTTTAAGCGCATGTGGCCCAACATGGTTTATCTTTTAAAAAGTTAATCAGTAATGTCTCTTGGCAATAATTTTAAAAAGTAAAGAAAAAACAGGGAGGTTTTCTTCATTGGCATTGTTATCGAGCGCTGCACTTCCCTCATTATATCAGAGGCGACCCTCTCAAACAGTCTCTGAGTGACAAACGATGGCTCTTAAACATGAATAATGACTCTACAGTTCTCCCTTGATTACAGTTTAACCCACTCACACTCACACACACACACACACACACACACACACACACACACACACACACACACACACACACACACACACACACACACACACACACACACTCACACTCACACACACACACACACACACACACACACACACACACTCACACTCACTCACACACACACACACACACTGACACTCACACACACACACACACACACACTGACACTCTCACACACACACACACACACACACACACTCACACTCACACTCACACACACTCACACTGACACTCTCACACACACACACACACACACACACACACACACACACACACACACACACACACACACACACACACACACACACTCACACTCAGCGTTACTTCTGCTGTGAATAGTTCTCAAAGCGTGTCCTTGAAACCGATGATGTCTGGGAATTGGTTTAAATCTGTCAGTGAATTAGTCATACAGTAAACAAAAAGCTATTGTAAAAAATGTCAAGCCCTGACATTTATGCTTTTAAAGTTGCTTATAAACATTCATGACAAACGTGCCATTACACTGTATTCAGCACAGACCCTGATACAGTAATATTCGAGCAACATGTCTGCCTCTTTGAGAGAATAACTATTACGCGTGGTTATTGAAAGTACTAAAAATAAGTTTTTGAGATCTTATATTTTGCAACCAACAAATTTTGCATCAAAATAATGTGACTATCTTCCTGCCTTCTCATTCACATAAAATATTTAATTTGTATTGATTTAAATTTTGTAAAACGTTTTTGGTTGGAAAGACAGAGATATAAGTGAACATCACATATCTGGATTTCCCAAGCTTTTCAGAGTTTCTGCAGTGGGAAAAACTCTTTCCCGGTTGCAGTCAGTGACTCAGCTTCAGCATATTCATGAACAATGTCAAACGTGGGCCAGTATCTGATCACTGTGATTCTCAAATATAACAACTGAGTTCAAACTGATAATAAGATCATAACAACTGTTGTTTTAATGCTCATTTCATTTTCACTCTCAGCCGAAAACAGGATTTTGCATGATTTTGGTCTTATGCATTCATGTATTATTGCATGCGAGCTAAATTTAGTAGGCCTGTTTTATTTTACACTATATGCAGTACTGGTCAAAACATTGGACACATTACTATTTCTAATTGTTTTGAAAGAACTCTCATGTTCATCAATCCTGCCTTTTTTATTGAAAACTACAGAAAAAACCCCCACAAATATTGTGAAACATTATTACAACTTAAAGTAATAGGTTTCTGTTAAATATACCGGTACTTTCAAATATAAATTTATTTCGGTGATGCCAAGTTAATAATTAAAAAATTAGCTTAATGAATTTTATTAACACAGTATATTACAGTTTTTTTCAATTGCTTACACAAAAAATCTTTTCATGTCACACAATTTTTGAAACCTCTCACTCAAAGTGCAAAACTACATGCCAAATCTTCAAAACCATAAGCTATTTCTCAACCTGTGACTCAGTTTTCAATTGCATAAAACACTTTTTTCAAAACACTACACACAATTCTCTACCTAAAACACAAAGATCTATCAGGAAGTGACTTGCTTTCCTTTTCCAAACACAACCAATCAAAACGCTACACTTATTCACCAGGTCACACAGACACACTTCTCACACGTGCAAACACTAACTGCTTAACTGATCACTAACCATTCACTGCTTTACATTACAGTAGTATAGATAGACCTATAAATACATCAAAGGTCAGATTACCTGTTTTGAACGATGAATGCTAACAATGAACAGAGTGAAAGAGGAGTAGGAGGAAGAGGCAGGGGACAACGAGGACAAATACCAAGAGGAGGAGAAGGACTTTTCTGGATGCAATTCACACAATTCTTGTCCCGATCCAGATCAGGCCCCTGCTAGATTTGTGGTATTATGGGACAATGTTAGTTTTCACCGGGCTGTTCTGGTCCAAAACTGGTTTGCCACCCATCCACTATTTATAGTTTTGTACCTATGCCCATATTCACCTTTTCTAAATCCCATAGAATAATTCTTCTCAGCCTGGCGCTGGATAGTGTATGATCGCCAACCCTTTGCCCACATGCCGCTTCTCCAGGCAATGGAGGACGCATTTGGAGACAGAGAGGTTGCCTCTGTTCAAGGTTGGATACGCCATGCTAGGAGATCCTTCCCTCAATGTTTGGAAAGAGAAATCGTATCTTGTGATGTGGACGAAGTATTGTGGCCAGAACAAGCTCGGAGAAGAGATGAAGTTTAGCATTGGGGACTGCAAACACACCCCCCTCCCCCCTGCCCATTCCTGGACCAGGACCCGACACACACTTTACTGTATTCTACTGTAAAGAATATACTTTTGGTTTATACATTTATAGTTTTGTTGTACGCTAATGTATACAACAGTAATGTTTGGCCTAATAAATATTTTCTGTTTCTACATTGCATTGGCGTTTCCGGTGCACTTGTTACCCAGATTACTTTCACTGTAGAACATTGTATTGAAATGTAGATAAGCGTATGAAAGAGCAAAGCTTTAGATTTAGAGCAGCAGTGTTTACATGGTATATCCAAAAATGTATTATTATGAAAGAAGTGTTTGCCATTTGATGCAAATGCTTCATTCTGACGTGTGTTTATGGCATTTTGAATGCAGTGTTGCATTTTTGAAGGAGATGTGAAGCATTTTGCATTTTGTGTGTGCAGTTTTGAGAATTGTGTGTAGAGTTTTGAAAAAAGGAGACTTAGTTTTGAAAACGTGTGTAAGTAATTGGAAAAAACTGTAAATGGTAATGTGTCCAAACTTTTGACCGATACTATATTTAGCATCTGAGCAGAAATTTGCAAACAAAAGATTCATTGATGTGGCACATTGGGATTAATTATTGAGACCCTTTTATTAAATACTTTTTGCAAACTCCTTTTCCAAGATGCCAGCTCAGAGTTTTATCTGTAATACCTGAGATCAGAGATCATTCCTCTGTACAGAATCTCTCTTCAGATTCCCAGCTCCACATTCATGCTTGTTTCCTGTTGCTCAAAGAGTAGAGAGTGGTGCTTGCAACATCAAGGTCATGGGTTTGATTCCCAGGGTGATCACTGATGATAATGTCAATGTGTTTCTTGAATGCAATGCAAGTTACTTTGGATAAAAGCGTCTGATAAATGCATGAATGCGAATGTAAGTTCAGTCGTATTTTAAAGCATGGGCATGGGTACTTATTTATCCCTGTTTGCACAAAATCCATTTGAGGATTTAGCGCCAATAAGCTTTTTTTTAGTTTCATCTGAAAACAGAATCCATCATGTTTGAAGTTTCAGTCATGTCTGATAACTGCACATGCTGGAGTTTATGGGAATATACTTCAGAGATAGATTGCTCATTAAAAAGTCAATAATTATGGCCCAAGTGTTTTAGAATTTTTTTTTTCATGTGATTTCAACCCAATTTTAGTTTGTAAATAAAAGGACTGATTTTTGAGAATTTTTAGAATGAAAGATTTGCTTTTACAGCCACATTTGATCATATTTATCAAGGGTGCCATTACTAAATACATCTACATATATGGAGAATTGCATGTAAGATTTTAGGTATTTTATCATCTCCGGAAAGATATTTTTTTCCAGAATCAACTAATATATTATTAAATCTAATTAATTAGTTGTTTCACATATCTAGCCTAAATCAAATTTGTTGCATTCAACATTGAGCAAATAATGTTTTTGCTTAAAAAGTGGGTCATCTATTATTGTGAGCATTACTGAAATCATGGCATGGTTTGTTGAATATTTCTTGTTAGGTGATTGATCGCCTGCAACCCAGTTTTTATCAAATGTGAATAATACTAAAGCGTTTTACATGGCTTATAAATGAAGTTTTCTCATGAAATGTTCTGTGAAACATTAATCCTCGACCATATATTCAGTGTTGCTTTAAATTCCAGGAATGATCGAAACAGTTTTAGCAATTTATGCCCTTTAAAATCATCCAGATGAGTCGCACGCCCTCTTTTTAATGGAAAGCTCTGCCAGATGAACCCATGATTACCTCAGTCAGTCAGTAATGAGCGGTTAGCCAACAAATAATTCAAGATAACGATTTTATACAAGTGTGTGTGGACAAATCATGGTCTATAAAGCTGCTTTGAACAGCATATTCTTTACACGGGTGAACTTGAGACCTCGAGGCCATAAAGTCTACAGAACGTTTGTAAAAGGAGTTTCTGCAAAAAGATCATAAACCCAGAAAACAAAGCACACTACTTATGTGTCATTTGGTGTACTTTTCACAAATTAAGAACCACTTGTGTATAAATGAAGTACTTCCAGTGCAAACACACAGTGTGGCCAAAATGAGAAACTTTCAATTGTATTATAAAATCAGTCTGACTTTATTATTTGTTTTTAGCTCTTTGCCTTTATCATCGCCCTCTGTGTGATGTAATGCCAGTCTCATATTAGATGTTATTATTTGGGTTAATGATTGTTCAGAGCCAGTTGACACAGATACCGTTATCAGGACCATCCGAAGAGGAAACATCTTTTATGTCGTCAATTACACAGAAGCGCGTCTCAGGAGCAGCGCGCGTGCACGTGGGATAAGAGGAGGTGGAACTGTTGCTATAAATTAAGAAAGCCGTGATGATAACGGAAGATAGAACTGCATATCTGGCCAAAACTGGATGAAATCTCTTTAGAACAATTGTGTTTCTCTGTTCATTCAGGGATTAAAGAAGAGGAGATCAGCTGTCAACCATCAGAAAAGTAAGTCCTTTAATATTTTGGAGTAAAAATCAAGCCTCTTTTTTTATGTCTTCTCTTTGAAAGGAGTCAAATCAAGTCATGAATTTGACAGCAATAGAATTAGTTTAGAAACTGCCGAATCTGGAAAAAAAAGGTTGGATATATTTTATGAGAGTTATAATCCCTTGTAGTATTTTAAATAAATAAGTCTGAACGTCTCTCTTAAATGCATTCTGTTTGAAGACACAGGTGTTGTTGAGCTTCGGGCGCGCAGATGGGTCACCGCTTCTCCAAACGCAGGGTCGGCGGGTCAGATAACTCGGCCCCGGGTCGCTTCTCGGTCAGTGAAGAGGCTCCCCCGCATTACTCCGCTCACAGCTCCGGCAATGAGACGGTCATCAGTGTGGAGACACAGGCTCGCCGGGCGTCCGAGGCTCTGAACTCCAGGCAGGACCACCGGAGACCCTCCATATACAGCACCATCGACGCGATGCCGCACCTCGAGTTTTACGCCAACGCCACGGCCACGGGCCGCATCCGGCGCAGCAGGCCGTCTCTGGAGACCCTGCGCAAGGCTTGCGATGTGCGTTGAAACGGCAGACAAAGTACCTGAGGCTGCAGTTTCACGCTTGTTTGATGCTCAATCTAACTAAATCCCGCGCGCAAAGGCCATGGCCAGGGAAATTATTGCGTTTTCGACGATTTAAACGTAAACATGCGAGGCTTATAGTAAATTTAGTTGTGCAAAATAGTTAATCACACTTGATAACTGGTATTTCATAAAATTGCAGTGTATTGTAATCATAAACGCTAATTTAACTTAAACATTCAACGCGTTACTGCACTTTGTAATGAAAGTCTCGTGCAAAAAGTCTCATGCAGATAAATCCAGAATTACAATCACAATTTGTTTCCTCCTTTTATTTAATCATTTGAAGCAATTTGCTCCCTTGTTTTAGTTACTTAATGCAATTAACTAAAATGAGGGTGCAGACACAAATATACCTCGATAGCGCACATACATCTCAGAGATGTGTGTATGATGTGTGTTTAACATCTGGAAGACGTGTTTTTTAGAGCGTTTGCTCATCTGAAATACATCTATAGGACATTTCCTGTCAGACGTTAAATAGACATTCAGAAAATGTCTTCAAGTTGTTTATGATTTAGAATGGATGTCAAATTGACATCTTAAAGACGTTTCTCAGATGTTTGTGCAAAGCAGATGCTTTCCAGATCTTTAACAGACGTCTCGCAGACGTATGTGTGATATCAGCTTATAGGCCTCGCAACAAATGAAGAATTATTCTCGTTACATCACAGCCACAAAATGAGAATTAATTTCCATGATTTATTAATTTTTCCATCCTTTTAGTAGATCCAACTTGAACAAATTTGTTCTGTATTCATTTTAAAGCACATAAATTCATGACCATGAAATGCTTTTTTTATGCATATCACTTGTGTGTTGAAAAAGTAAATCATTACATTCAAATTAATAGTAAGTGCTAAAAAATACAAAAGAATGATTACATTAAAAAATCCCAGAAATGCAGTCCAATACTTTTCTGTGCACTGTAAAAAAATAATATGATCAATAAGTCATGACAACATATTTTTTTACATTGCTGTAACTCATCAAAATAAGTTAAGCAATTTTCAACTGTTTTTATAAGTAACACAAGATTCAAGTCAGTTTAATGCAATTTAAGTTGAAATGACTTCAGTTGATTCTACTTCAAAATTTAAGTCAGCATCTTTTACAGTGTTTGCGGGCCTACTTAAATTCTGTGATAAATGTGAGTGTTTGTGTTGGTTTAGGATGCAGAATCCGGCATTAACACGTGCGGCTCCAGTATGGGAAGCGTCTCAGCCATTCAAGAGAGGGGAAACCAGTCCGAGGAAAGCGAGACAGGAGGAAAGATCGTCCAACCAGTGCGCTTTGGATGGGTGACTGGGGTTATGGTGAGGAGCAGTGGCACACACACACACACACACACACACACACACACAAACGGACACACGCATACACGCTCTGTTACTGTGTTTCAGATCCGCTGCATGTTGAATATCTGGGGAGTCATTCTGTTTCTGCGATTGTCCTGGATCACGTCTCAAGCTGGAATCCGTACGTGTTTCTTTTCTGGAAACTCTGGGAAAAACTGTGCGCGAAAAATGTGTGTCTGTGAAATACAATAAAACAACTTCCTTTAATGAGCCACGGGCCAGACAGAATATTTACTTTAGAAAAGATAATGTTGCTTAAGAAATTCCCAGTGAAAAACTTTTATAGAAGAACTTCCTAGAACTGTGTGTGTGTGTGTGTGTGTGTGTGTGTGTGTGTGTGTGTGTGTGTGTGTGTGTGTGTGTGTGTGTGTGTGTGTGTGTGTGTGTGTGTGTGTGTGTGAGAGAGAGAGAGAGTGTAATCTCTGCTGGCCACTTATCTTTGATGTGTTTTGTCTATTCTTTGAGTTTGATCTCTGTACAGACATTGTGTCCTATTCAATATTTCCTCTACTTTAGTTCTGACATGGCTAATTATCCTGATGTCAGTGCTGGTGACCTCCATAACGGCGCTGTCTGTATCTGCCATTTCCACCAACGGGAGAGTCTCTTCTGGTGAGTCACTTGACAAGACTAATGATTGTGATTATCGGTGACGCTGACGGCTGATTTGCTCTGTAACTCGTCCTTCACTGTTTGAGCTACAGACTTTACTGTTCTAAGAGTTGTAATAGGAATCATACCGCACATAACAGCCATGATCCTCCTCACCCGTCAGGCGGTGCGTACTTCATGATCTCGCGCACGCTGGGCCCTGAGCTCGGAGGTCCCATCGGCGTGGTGTTCTCCTTCGCCAACGCTCTCGCTTGCGCGCTCAACACGGTGGGATTCTCCGAGACGGTCCGAGATCTTCTCATTGTAAGGAACAAACACAGTCATGATGTTGCACTGAATCATGTTGCGTTTATGCCGAGTATGATCTGATGTTTGTTGATGATGCAACAGGAGTATGACTCCCAAATTGTGGATTCAGTCAATGATGTCCGGATTATAGGATCCATCACCGTCACCATGCTGCTCCTCATCTCACTGGCTGGGATGGAGTGGGAGTCCAAGGTACTTTCCTCTAAATAAACCTGCATTTTACAGATTCAGTCACTGCTGGTAATTTCTCATGCAACTTCAGTGAAGCAGGGGACACATTAATGAATATATGCATTCATTTCTTTGGAAACTATTATTTCTTTGGAAAACATTATTTCAAATCAATGTATTTTGATATTGAGCAGCTCTGAACCTGCAGTTCCTCTATGTCCTCGAGAGGATCCACAAAACCCTTGTTCTGACCCTCATTCTCTCTCAGACTCAGATCCTGTTCTTCTTGGTTCTGATGATCTCCTTCATCAACTACTTTGTTGGCACTGTGATTCCAGCGACTCCCCAGAAACAGTCGATCGGTTTCTTCAGTTACCGCAGTGAGTGTCAAGATCCTGAAAGTTTTGCTTCGGTTTCAATTTGCTTCATAGCTGTATGTGATGTAAAAAAGTAAAATACTTTTGGTGTTTTACTGACACAAAGCTATCATAACATTATGGTGTCTTTTTGATCACTATAATACACTTTCCATGAAAACTTTGTCTGTTAACAGCATTCAGGTTTGGAGCAACATAAGGATAAATAAATAATGACTGATGCTTCAACTTTTCCTTTGACTCGCTCCAGAAATGATCTTGCAAAATATAACTAAATTATTTTGATGTCTACGTTGTTTTTGCCAGGTGAGATCTTCATGGAAAACCTCTTCCCAGACTGGAGAGGGCCAGAGGGCGACTTCTTCCGGATGTTTGCCATCTTCTTCCCGTCTGCCATTGGGATCCTGGCCGGAGCAAACATCTCAGGCGATCTGAAGGTGACGAACGTCTGCAAACATGGCAAAACCCAAGTGACGCTGCTGAGTTTTGAGTTATTTAAGGCTCTGTACACATGGAGAATAAATAGATGACTGAATACATTTACGTTAAGTTTTGTCAAATGTGATAAATTAATCGGGTATTAATCAAACCCTGTGTTTGTGAATGCTTCAGGCGCCTGAGATCGCCATCCCGAGAGGAACGCTGATGGCCATATTCTGGACCACCGTTAGTTATTTAGCCATATCTTCAACTGTGGGTGAGTGTAATCCAACATTCAACACAATGTATTGAGTTCCTTCACTAGAGTCCACCAATCTTCAATAAATACATTTATTTCTAGTAAAATTATGAGTTTAAGAAGAGGCTGCTCTTGTTTGCAAAGAAAATTAGAAATGTGCAAATTGACCCATGAGAATATATATTTTTTAAATAATTCTCTTTAACATTATCTTTCATTCATTTAAATTGTAAATCCTGGAAGAAAGAATTTGAGATTAATGTAACAATGTGAGTATTGATATTTTGTGTGGTTACATTCTTGGAGATAAGCCTGGATTTTAGCCATATATCAGTATAGTTATCATAATAATTATTGTTCTTGATGTGAACGGGCCTGAAGACTTGCACAAGCTGACTAGCACTCAATTCACTTTAAATCTAAAAATAAATGTTTCTGAATTAAATTGAAAACTTGGGGAAAAAAAACTTTTTCCTCAGTATTTTTGCGTTCCAGTACAAATTAAATTGTGAAATTGAGATAACTGGCGTCAAATTAAGTTTTGATTTCTGAAAAACAGATTGAAACTAAGTGAGTTTAAGCTTAAAACAGTGGGGTCCGAAAAATAAACTTAATTCAAAGAGAAAATAGCATTATTTTTCTGACTATGTGAGCAAATACTTTTTCCCGTTTTAAAGCAGAAAGTCTACTTTTGCTTAAGTTTGATACATTTTTCACCAAAAAAGAATGAATATCTTAACATATATTTGTTTTCCTGTTGTAAAAGTATCTTATTTTTTAAAAACAGTTAGATGTTTAACCTGGGAAACAAGACAAAAATGCATTGACTATAGGCACGACCTCTCTGAGAGAAGTGATGGCAGTGTCTGTGAGGTTGAGATCCCGCGTTTGTCCCGCAGGAGCGTGTGTTCTGCGCGACGCCTCCGGGAACCTGAACGACAGTCTGCCGCTGAACTTCAGCGAGGCGTGTGACAGTCTGAGCTGCAGTCTGGGCTGGAACTTCAGCGAGTGCCAGCAGAGCGGATCCTGCACCTTCGGCCTCTCCAACAACTTCCAGGTGACCGCATTCACCTCTAACACGGCTGTATTTTGGTGTGTGAGTCGAAGGTGGCTTAGTCTGATGGTTTAAGTTGAAATTATGTAAATAAACCAAAAGGACGGAGATAACCAGTTATGTCTATAATATGGATCAGAACAGAATTAAAGCGGGAAACAGAAGGTTCAGTGTAATGCAAACGATCGGCAAACATGTGGCCGAGCAAAAGTGAACAAGGGATGTCAGGATTTTACATAATTTCTGCACCAGTATTTGTTGTTCTAACCAATAACAGTCATAGATTATTATTTGTGTATCATTTGTTTGTTTGTTTCTTTTTTAAAGTATTTATTTATTCATTATTTTTGTTGCTATTTTTATTTATTGAAATAAAAATGTTAATTTTTTTATTTATATTTTTATTTAACATTTATTATGTTTTTAATTTATTTAGTAATTATTTATCCTAATTTATTATTTATATTCATTAATATATGTATATACATATATTAATATATGTTAATATATATATATATATATATATATAATATACATATAATATATGTATTACTTTGTCTACTAGAGTTATTAATAATTTATTTATTATAATCAATTTATTAGTTGGATTTCTAGAGTTAATATTTATTTATTTTATTTATTTATTTTCTTTATTCATGAATCAATCAATCATTCAATGTTTGCATTCTAAATCCAGTTGCCTTCGAATCGGAGTGAACCACATTTTTATGACACGTATGAATAAGTTCCATAGAGTGGAGATTATGTGATTAAAATGTTGGGACTGTTCTGGATCTCTCTCTCCAGCACTCAGAGGTTCGATAGATGGACTTTATTTTTCCTTCATGTGGTTTCCCGCTCAAATTCGCAGGTTCTGATCCAGGTCTCCGGCTTCGGTCCGTTGATCTACGCGGGAATATTCGCAGCCACACTGTCGTCCGCCCTCGCGTTCCTCGTCTCCGCACCCAAAGTCTTCCAGGTGGAACACCTTACACAGATGATAGCTAATGTGTAACTTCACAAGGTCATCACATTGAACATGAAAAAGCACTCTTTTCTCATCTCATCCTTCTCTTCATCTCCTCTTGGATCAGTGTCTCTGCAAGGACAACATCTACCCGTACATCGGCTTCTTTGGAAAGGGTTATGGGAAAAACAGCGAGCCGCTGCGAGCGTATGTGCTGTGTTACATCATCGCCATGTGCTTCATTCTGATTGGTGAGTCAAAAATGTATGAGTTTAGACCACATAGTGTTCATCTCAGCTCGCACTAGTCAAAGATAGCGCTCTACACATGTATATTTCATATGCACATATGTTGTTTATGCAGTTTCTGGCTAACAGGAATAAAATATTCCATTGAATATTTGTAGGCTACTTTCAAATTAGTTACAGATACACGTTCATATACATTTTAACTTGAGGTTGAAGTGAAATACAACATGCATCACTTTATTCTGCACGTATTCTGCTTGGAATATTAATTCCCCCCTTTCGTCTGCGCAGCCGAGCTGAACGTCATCGCTCCCCTGATCTCAAACTTCTTCCTCTGCTCTTACGCGCTGATCAACTTCAGCTGTTTCCACGCTTCCATCACTAATTCCCCTGGTGAGTTCAAAATACCAAACCAAAATCCGTCTGATTATCTGTTCTGTACTAGTTTTGAAGACTGACCATGTCATACATGCAAATGAATCACACACTCATACTCATGTTTTCTGTTGACATCCGCTCAGGATGGAGGCCATCGTTCCAGTATTACAGCCCCTGGACGGGTTTGTTCGGGGCTGTTATTTCTGTTGTACTGATGTTCCTGCTCACCTGGTGGGCCGCGCTCATCTCTTTAGGCTTAATCATCTTCTTATTCGGCTACGTGGCCTACAAGAAACCAGGTGAGAGATGATCCGTCAGAGCAAAGATCCGTTCAAACGCAGCGCTTTGCTGACGGCAATGATGTTCTCGTGTCGTTCTAGAGGTGAACTGGGGTTCTTCTGTCCAGGCCAGCACCTACAACATGGCTCTGTCCTACTCCGTGTCTCTGGCAGGAGTCGAAGATCACGTCAAAAACTACAGGTCAGACGCAAGACGAGGCTTTCAACGAAATTTTGGATATATGTTCTTCATTTTATTTTAGTGAACGATTCATCGGTGCATTAAATGGTATTTAATAAAGATAACCAACAGTCAAATAACTATATTAGCAGTGTATATTTTAGCAAATTCTCATCCTTGTTTGGTGCAGAAAATCTGATAATTATGTAGTAAAAAGTCATTTTTTAGATAAAATCATGATTATGAGATAATTTGAGATAGTAAGTCATCATCATGGCTTATCTTATAATTATGATCTAGTAAGCTGTAATTTGTGGCTTCTTATCTCACAATTATCACTTTATCTCAAAAATGCCTTTTTATCTCATAATTATGACTAAGTCAAATAAAAAAGTCATTTTGAAGATAAAATCATAATTATGAGATTAAAGTCAATTGTGAGATAGTCTCAGCTTTATATAAATTTCACAATTTTTTACTTTTTAATGTCATAATTTTGACAAACTTTTTATCTCTGTGTCATAATTTCACCTTTTGTCATTATCTCATAATTATGAAGAATTATTACATTGTTATAATTTAATCTTTAAAATTGCAAACGTTTGATTTTTATGTCATCATTTCGATTTAACATTTAAAACTAACTTTTTTTTTCTTTTTAGTTTTAGTAACAATTTTTGTCTTGGTGATTATTTTCTGAATAATCGATTAATAGATTATTAATTGGTTAATTTACCAATAAATATTAACTGCTGTTTCTGTTAATCTTTCAACATTTTATTCAAACAATTCTACATTAAAACAAATTAATATACAAATGTAACATCCTCAAAAAAATAAAAAAAATTAAAAATAAAGCAGCGAGAAATAAAAGGAATTTATCAATCATTTATCCAGTCCTGCTCAGCCAAATTCTTATGAGCTCAAAAACAAAACAAAAAAGTGAATCATTCATATTAAAGCTTTGCAATGAGTCCGACTTTAATCCAGGCCATAAAGACTCACAATCGTATTCTGACTCATGAACTCATAGCGTGAGCACACAGAAGTTCATGCAGTGCCCTGGAATTAAACCCATGACCCACTTCAACCATTAAACAACCGCATCTTCACTCATGTTAAATGAAATCGTGATTAAGATCCTAATACTCACGGGTTGGTTTGCTCTCATCAGGCCTCAGTGTCTGGTTCTGACCGGTCCTCCGACTCTGCGTCCAGCGCTGGTGGACTTTGTGGGCTCTTTCACCAAAAATGTCAGTTTGATGATTTGCGGAGACATTCTCATGGTAAGAAGCAGGAGTTTGATCTCAGGTATTAAAGCACTTCTCTGAAAACAGCCTGAGAACTCTGCTCTTGCCTCTTCAGGAGGGCGAGAAGTCGCTCGTGTCCCAACGCAAATCTAATGAAATGATAAAGTGGCTGAATCAGAGGAAGGTTCGCTCCTTCTACACGGCCTTCAAGGCGTCGAGTCTGAGAGACGGAGCCCGGCATCTTCTGCAGGTGACAAACGAACCTCGTTCATGAAACATGAGCAGAACAGACCACTGTGCAACAAACACATTTTCTAACATCGATACAGCAAAACAATTACTGTGTGTAGAAGTGATTTTCTTCATTGCACATAATGACTGCTTGTGGTTCATGCATTGAGCTAGTGACTTTTATTCTCCTGTGCTGATTATGAGCCTTTTTTCTAGTGAGTTTGTGTGTTTAATTGAATGTAAAAAAATATGGTAATTTGTCTTTTTTAAGGCATCTGGTTTGGGAAAGTTGAAGCCCAATATACTGGTGATGGGATTCAAAATGAACTGGCAGGAGAGCAGCAGTCCCAGTATAGAGGATTACATCAACACCATATAGTGAGTGAAAACCTCTCACAATCCCTGACATCTGTGCAGAAATACATATCAGACTATACGTATGTGATTTCAAGGAAAATAAGATCAATCATGATCAAACTCACATTTATTTTTTTATTATAATGCAATAATAATAATAATTTATTCATATTATTTGTAAAGTAGATATAATAAAAAAATGTCATCATTCTACTTTAATTTATGCAGATATTAATAATAATAATAATAAAAAATATTTTCTAAATTTTCATTGAGAATGAAAATGACAATTTGGAAAATATGAAATTTGGAGAGAATTTATGTTAACAATTCATAGCATATTTTTTTAAAAGTGAAGAGTGATTGTGAGTCTTCTTGCATATTGAAAATTTACCAAATCAGCAAAAAGTAAAATAACTTTTTCTAAAGAGAATAAGACTTAAAATGACCATTTGACAGGAAATTGTGATTTTTTTCCCCAAGAAACATGAAAATCAGGAGAATCATCCGAATGATGGAAACCTGTTTTACATTACTTATTGAAAATGTACAAAAAAGATTATTTAAATTTTAGTGTTTTATTGACCATGGGATTTTTTTATTATTATGCTACTGTCATTTATGCTGATATGTGATAATAATAAGAAGAATATAAAACATTATACATGTATGATTTTTGAAGGAAATTCTCATTTGACAATGAAAGGTACCTTTTGATGCTAAATTCTGCTAATGGCTCAATTTCCTTCATGAAATGTGATCAGGACATGTTTTTGCTCGAAGCAGAAATGAAGTATTTTTCTTTGGTCTGAATGTAAATTTTGATGCTCAATTCTGCTAATTTCCCTCCTGAAATGTGATCAGTGCATGTTCTTTTCTTTGGTCTCAGTGATTCGTTCGACTCCAACCACGGTGTGTGTGTTCTGCGCATGATGGACGGACTGGACATCCGGGACGAGTTACAGACTGAGGGTATGTCCTGTGTGTGTGTGTGTGTGTGTGTGTGTGTGTGTGGTTGGACATGTGGGTCATTGCTGTAATTCTGTCCGTGTGTCTGACAGTCAATCAGGCCTTTGAGACGGATGAAGCCATCGAGTCTGACCAACAGAATTCAGACACAGATTCAGGTGAATCATCTCAAACCGATCGATGCGTCTTCTCTTTGTTCTTCAGTCCTTATCTCAGTCTTTTCATCTGATTCTCCCTCATAGACGATGACAACACGAAGAACACAGTGAAGGACAAGATCAAAACTGTGTTCCAGAACAAACAAGGGAAGAAGACCATCGACGTATACTGGATCTCTGACGACGGAGGTACTGGCGTCAGGCTTCAGTCGTCCGAACCGAAGGGTTATCAAACACAATCAACTAATGTCTCACTGTCTGTCTCAGGTTTGACTCTGTTAGTGCCGTACCTGCTGACCAGACGGAAACGCTGGAGCCGGTGCAAAGTCCGAGTGTTCATCGTTGGAGAACAGCAAACCATGGAGGACGAACGCAAAGAGTGAGACTCGTGAAACCATTTGAATCATCACTCATTTGAGATTTGAATAGCTCTTTTTCTACTCTGAACTTAGAGTAAATGGAGACATTTTTCTTCTGAGAAAAGAAAGGAGAGATCTCAGTAATGTGTCAAGCTGTGCTCAGATTCTCAGAGAAACCAAAGTCTGCAACCAAAAAAGTCCAGCATCTCAATATAAACTTAAGCATTTCTCTTTCAAAATCTTCCAAAGTAAAAAATGATATTTTACTTTATCCTCATTTAAATCAGCAGTTTCAACCAGAACACTGGGTTTCATTATTTCAAATCATATAAATTAGTATTATATTTCACCACAATCGTCGTTGTTCGAATAATCTGAAGCATCAAATTCAGACTCATTGGAAACTTCAAATCAAAAGTTATTAGAAGAATTATGAGAGGCATCGAATCATTAAAATCCACATTATCGGAACCCGCCAACAATTTCATTAAACTTCACAAATACTAATTAAAATTCAAAGCGTGCATTTAAAGTGAAGAGTCTTACATCATGAGTCTGCTTGTATATTAAATGCACATAAAAGTTGTCAGAACTGTAACTTTATCCAGTGATTTCTCTCTCTCTCTCTCCTCTGAATATTAATTTACTAATATATTAATAAAGTGTCTTATTTGGCTCAGAATGATGACTTTGCTCCAGCGTTTCCGACTCGACGTTCATGATGTGATCGTGATGACGGACAGCGAACGATCGCCGCTTCCCAAGAAGTAGGTTTACCCCGAACCGGAGTGAATTTAGCGTGAAATCAGATTCAAGTGAACTTTAAAACACTGAAACAGATCCTTTCTGTTGCGTTCAGTAAAAGGCGCTTTGAGGAAACACTCGCCCCCTTCAGGCTGAACGAGGCACAGCTGGACGAGAGGACGGCGCAACAGCAGAGGTCAGAGTGCCCGTGGAAGGTCACGGATAAAGTGATGGACGCACTGAAACTCAAGGTGTGTGTGAGAGTGTGTGTGTGTGCGTGTGTTTGACCTCAATGTCCTGCTACAGTCATAAATCCCATTTGGCAGCTGAATTGTTCCTTCCCCCTCTGACAGTCGGAGAGAAAAGTGCGGCTGAACGAGATCATGCGGAGGAATTCGAGCCACGCGGCGCTGGTTCTAGTGTGAGTGTTGACTGGAAGACCATTAACCTTCACTGACCGCTGGTCAATATTTGATTCATACGCAAACAAAGCCCGATCTGATAATATTAGAGCCTCATAAATCATTTACATCTGAAATGATAAGAATCATAATTGGAGGGTAAACACACCTGTTAATCATTCATAACCCTGTGTGTGTCAGGTCTCTCCCCGTCCCGCAGGCGGACTGTCCCAGTTGTCTCTACATGGCCTGGTTGGACGCGCTTAGCTGCGGCTTACACTGTCCCGTCGCGCTCATCCGAGGAAACCAGCAGAACGTCATGACCTTCTACTGCCAGTGAAACTCTGCCGCCATTTACTCACTTATCCTGGATCTCTACGGCAAGACGCACAGGCAACAAAGCATAGGGGATTTTCATGCACTGGTCAATTTTGAGATTGTTTTGGCTAGTTGTAGAAAAACAAAACAGTTGTTTATTTTATTGCATATATTTATATTTACATCATATTACCATTTTCTCAAAACGTTTTTTCCCCCCTCCATTTCAGCAGAACCTAAACACACCAAGTACGGTTTTCTGTAATATATCATTCTTAATCTAATGTTCAGATTTATGTTCTGGAAATATATAAAACCAGGGCGTATGTATATGAGGCAATTTGTAGTGAAATCCTGTAATTTAAAATGTGTAATGCAAAACATGTTTGCAATTCTTAATGTAATCAATCACTGGGAAAGTTTGGTGGTGTCTATCATTATTTTATTTTTTTTATCTTATTCACTTATGGTAGGACAGATCATCTTTAAGACAAACTACAGCAGCCTCACACACTCATCACGCTTTAAAATGAGTGCATGCCATTTATATATTGAAAATGTTATATATTAAATATTATGTTATTAAATGTATTTAATGAGTTCATGCATTCCCTCCAAACAGAACTTGCAAATTTACCTGCAATTTTAGAATATCAAAAGTGTGTTTTGCCTTGTTTTGCACATTTATCATCTAGCTTAAAGCTCATTATGTGTATTATATTTCATTATTTCTTTCTTTTTGCTGTGAACAAGGTCTGTTTTCCGTATGCAGGTCTTGTATGGTGAAGGGATGAAGTTTCTGGAGTTAAAGTGTGATTTCAATGTATTGTCATCTGAATTATATCAATGATCATTTTCTTAATCAGCATTTTTATTGAAAGTGGGCCATGACTAAGAAACACACACACACACACACACACACACACACACACACACACACACACACACACACACACACACACACTCCATGCAGCCCATGTTTATTCAGCTGCATTAAACGTCTTATTTCCATGTGATTGAACAGCTGTTATAACATGTATTTTCTACTTGGTGTAATGAGACAATCAATGAATATTGAGACGTTCATCATTGTGCTAAATTATATTTTTTCACATTGAAAAGCAGATCAAGAACATGCTTGTAATTCACAATAATCTGGTATTTGTATACAATCAAAATGTCTCTATGTATCTAATGTATCTATGAAATGTAATTTTGCAAAGCAAGAACAAATAAACATATTTTATAATATTAATATTTTGTCTACGTTTTAAAGTTTAATTACTTCCATCTACCAGGAAAACCGCTCTGTATTTCTATTGCTATCAATATAATAATCATGTATTGTTTGTCTGTTGGCCAGAGGAGAACTGGTCCCCCGACTGAGCCTGGTTTCTCCCAAGGTTTTTTCTCCATTCTGTTCTTCATTCATTCCGTCTCCTGCTGGAGTTTTGGTTCCTTGCCGCTCAGTTTGGGAAACTTAACACTTAAAATGCATCAGTATTATTGATTGTCCTGCTCTTCTACACACACTCTATTGTTATCTCTATAAAGCTGGTTTGAAACAATCTCTATTGTAAAAAGTGCTATAGACTGAGAAAAACTATGACCGTTTTTCTGTTTCTTTCAAGCCTATGAAATATTGATTATATATATAAATAATTGTACAAGAGGATTAAGCAGCTCATATCAGTTCAACAAGTCTGATTCACAGCAGAACGTTTAACATCTTCTCATCACTGAAACGCACAGCAGCTTCACATGCAGTAATACATGTGTTTTATGATGAACTCGCATTCATGTGAGTGTTTTATTGGCAGTAGAAGGTCATGACGTTCTCCTGGTTTCCTCGTATGAGCAGGACGGGACAGTGGATGCCGTAGCTCAGAGCTTCAATCCAGGCCATATAGAGAGAACTGGGACAGTTGACGTCAGGCACTGGAAGAGAACTGAAACACACACACACACACACACATTATTGATGAAGGGACACATTAATCTCGGAATCTCAAGCTCATTTTGCTCTATAAATATGAAAAGTTGTGAATTGACTCATTTGTTTGTTGGCTTAACAGAAAAACTAATGGGATGGGTTCACTTCTCAAACTACCCATAGAAGTGCTATTTTAGTATCATTGATATACTATCAAAGTTTTTTATGACCATTTTTATATCATTTCATGGAAAGAGTTTACAACCAGGTTTCTATTACTTAATGTTAGATAACAAGCATCTTTGTTAATTTTTGATCTTCATTAATGTTGATCTACATTTCCAAAATCAAATGATTTAATTTTAACATTAGTTAAATCACATGAACTGACAAGGTTGATGGATTAGTTAACATAAATAATATATGCTTACATTACAACTAAAGCAGCATGTATGGAGTTCTTCTTGATGATCTCGTTCAGTCGTACGGTCCTCTCCACCTGAAAATAAAATGGATCCCAGCTAACAGGCAATGTTCTCATACATTTCTACTGTTCTGGCACGGTTCTCTCAAAGTTATGAATAAACATTTTTTGGGGTGGGGTTGTACTTGTGTTCAAAATGAAACACAAACCTTTGGTTTTATAGCCTCCAGGTCTTTGTCAGAAACTTTCCATGGACTCTTGAGCTCCTGTACGTCTCCTCCAGCCTGTTCTTCACTCAGCTTGAAGGGGGTTATGGTTTCCTCGTATCGCTGCCAACTACAGGAACAGAGAGGAAACAAGTAACCACAAACCTGCATGTTTCTGTATGCATGTTTAGTTACAAACGTTTCTCACTTTTTATGCAGCGGAGCTTTATCCACGTCTGTTATCACGATAATGTCATCGATCTCCAGCCGGAACCTCTTCAACAGCATCTTCATGCTGAAATGAGAAGCACATTGACTTCTCTACATATCAAAATGATCTAATTACAAACATCATGGTCATCAATTCTCTAACTCTCTACGATCGTCCTTCATGGTCTCCTGGTCTCCTAAGATAAACACTCTGATCTTGCACTTTTTCCAGCGGTTTCTTCTGGTCAACAAATACGGCACTAAAAGAGTCAGACCTGAAAGAGAGAAACAGCATTTAGAACAATAAAATGGTAATGTAAACAAAAGAGATTTAAGAGATCCCCTTGATCTTTGACCGGCTTTACCAGACCAAAACCATGTTGGTCAGGCAGCTTGACCAAAACCAGTTTGAAATTTCATGCCATGATTTTTTATTTCAGTATCATTCAGACAGTCGTGCTTCACCTCCATCATCAGAGATCCAGTAGATGTCGATAGTCTTCCTACCCTGTTTGGTCTGAAACACTGATCTGACCTGATCGTTCGAGCAATCGTCTGAAATATCTGGATGGAGAGTAAAAAACTACGGTTTGCAAAGGTCAGAGGTCAAATTAAGCTTGATTGAAACAACACAGCTTTGTTGATTATAATGGAAACGTTCTGATTACCTGACTGAGTAACGACATCAAGACTTGAACTATTAATTACATTATTTAGTTTTCAATTGTTTTTTTATTTTTATTTTTATTAAAGGCTCCTTTGAACCAAGAAAAATAACTACAAGAATAACTATAAAGATAACTATTTTATCATCTACGCTAACGGACAATGCCATTCTGTGAATTTTAAGCGTGCGACAATTTTGTCTTCTGCCATTTTAAATGATCAAACTCTTTGAGGTCAAGTTGATTTTTATTGATTGCCACTGTTCTAATCATTAATAATAATAAAAAATGAATCATAAATGATTCCTCTGTGTCATCATCGTTAAAGTTTTGGACATTTAAAACTATGAACGATTTTTTAAACTAAATCTTTATAATGTCAAATGTCATTCCAGTTTGTCAAATTACATTTATGACAGCAGAACAAAAGTCTGTCACCTGAATTCCGGTCGGTCTCATCATTTTCAGATTGCTTGACTTCATCTGTGTCGAATGCCGGATTGTCAATGGCCCATAATCGGCCTTCAGGCGAAACAAATACATATCAAATTGTATCTTATGCTTCAAACTGCAATGTTAATCCAATACCAAGTCATTACAGTGTATAAAACACACAGTCCACACCTGAACTCTGTAAAGCATCTGTAACGTCTAATCCGTCCATCATTCTCAGAACTGCAAGGCTGTAGTTGGAGTCAAACGCGGTGCTGAATGAGAAACATTAACCAAGGTCAAAATAGAAAGAAATGCATGACAAATAAACGTATGTTTGTGAACAAAAGCAGCATCTGAACTCACCTGATGGTGTTCACGTAGTCCTGTAAGCTCTCAGGTTTACATTCCTGCCAGTTTATCTTGTATCCCATAACAAGGGTGTTCGGCTTCAGTTTACCGAGACCAGAAGCCTAGAGAGATGATGGACTGTTTGAGAAGAACGTAATGAGCAGAAGAGAACGGTGTTAGAAACGCTAGCGACGGTCTTACCTGCATGAGATTGTGTGCTCCCTCTTGCAGACTGTCGGCATTGAAGGACGTGTAGAAAGATCGAACCTTCCTCTGATTCAGCCAATCCACCAGCATATCAGTACTGAGCTGTGGAAAACTGGACTTCTCGTCCTCCTGAAAGCATGACAGCGCAAAATAACCTACAGCACCTTCACATTATAAGTGTACACTGACTAAACCATTTGGGTGAACTAAATTTTCCTCAGAATACTAAAGCTTGATCGGTTTATATCTGTGCACCTCAGCCAGCGGCCAGCACCTTTCTTCCCAGAGGTCAACGAAGTCCTGACAAAGTTATGGTACGCCTCCTATTCAGTGCATGTCCAATAGTCCTCCTCAGTTGGCCTCATCACGGTTGTTGGCATGAAGGAAAAGAGATGTACTAAAGTTCCATTGAAAGAAGCTGTCACTGCGCATCTCTGTCCACTGACGCCTTGGATGGAAGACCAAAGCTTCCCACCCATCTACGTAAGCTGTGCAGAGTGATGTCTGTGCTCGTGGTCAGGCTGGTTTCACCCTTCACACATTAGCAATTTTTCAAGTTTACAAGGCCAATCTTTTCCATGTCATGGATAAGAGTGGTTCTGACCCGGCAGTCTTCTAGGAGCGAGGGAGCATGACAGAACTCTCCTTGCACTGCACTAAGTCTATGGTCCAAGCAATCAGAGTTGCCATGGTGAATTTGGTGTTCCTCAAGTGCCACTTTTGGTTTAAAAGAGATCAAGGATGCTGATAAGACTCCCCTGCCCCTCCCATATTTATTTGGTTCTGCAGTGGATGGCTTCTTTGAGCACTTCACAGCTGCTCAGGAGACATTACAACCGATGAGTCACTTCCTGCCCATATGAGTGAGTTCCTCTACTACTTTGAGTTGTCGTAAGTCATCGTCGTCTCAGCAGCGTGCTAGGCCAGCTCCTGCCCCTGCTAAGCAGGACCTTTGGTGAAATAATGCTTCCACCCAGAGATGTTTTTCCACTTTGCCCAGATTGAGCCCTGAGGGTGTGCACCAAGCACTCAATCTAATTCAGGCAGTAAACTTTGGAGGCCACTCCAAATGGCTGCTGGTAAAAACTATCCTAATGGACAGTGGGCACGATAGTGCTAGTTAACAAGTCCTTCCAGTGCCTTATTGGGGCGAAGGCCCTCTTGGACTTGGTCTTACAGAATATCCATTGCCAACATCTGTGCTTCAACCAGTTGGTCCTCTCTGTCCACCTTTATTAGATTCTACATCCTAGATGTCCCAGACATAAATTATATCTGCCTAGTCAGTCTCCACCCTCAGGGGTTTTTCTAGGATATACGCTGCAGTTCCAAACTGAGCCTGCCTTATCGTACATATTTTAGGTCCCTCTCCAGGGTAGCCTACCTGGGGCTCTAGTCATCAAGCACCCCCAGGCAACGGCCTCACATTACGGCTTCCGTTCTGCGCTGATAGCACGGGACTATTGGATTACGTTGCCCATATGCTCTAGAAACTGATGCAGTGTGAGTGAGGTGTATTGAAAGAGAATGTTTTGGTTACTAACGTGATCCAGATGCCCTGTGATAACGGAAACAAGCATTGCGTTGCTTGAAGATGTGAAGCAATCAGACTTCAGTATTCTAAAAAAAAATGCTTTCCCCATAAACGTAAGAAACTGACATGCTTTTAGTGTTAATATAGTTTTATTCATATTTTAAATGAGCTTTTATTTTTATATTTTTAGTTTTCTTGTTAATTTTTGGCAAATGTAACAATTCGGAAAACAAACTGCAGAATAAGTTACAGGTATTTTTTTTTTTACCATTTTACCATTCATTTTCGTCCAAATTGTCAGCTTATTTGTGTGCATTAAAAAGTGTCCGGCTCTTACCATGATGATGTTCCCACAGATCATCAGGCTGATGTTTTTGGTGAAAGTTCCCACAAAGTCCACCAGAGCCGGACGGGCGTTCGGAGGGCCGGTCAGAACGAGACACTGCGGCCTGAGAGAGAGTTTGTATGTGAGCGTCTGGTGTGTCGGGATCTGTTACAGTCAGTCAATTTTACAGTCTCACCTGTAGTTTTTGACGTGATCACTCACACCTGTCAGATTCATTGAGAAGGACAAAGCCATATTATAGAAACCGGCCTGATAAGACGTTCCCCAGTTTACCCCTGGACACACGATCAGACAACAATCAATACAGTCAAATAACGGACCATAAATATTTTTTTGTTGATTACAACTGGAAAAGCTTTAATCTGCATCATATACACACGAGGCTTTTTATAGGTGACATAGCCTAAGAGGAAGAGGACGATAGCGGACGTGACGAGAGCGGCCCACCATGTGAACAGAAACATCAGGACAAAGGACAAGAAAGCAGCAAACAGAGACGTCCATGGACTGAAGTAACGAAACCGTGGCCGCCAGCCTGTCAGACACAGACAACAAATATGACTGGTACACACAGATTATGAAGCTCGTTTTAATCTCGCACAGAGCCATGGTTAACTTTTGCTTCATTTTCATCCATTTATCAATAATCACATTACAATTTTAAAAGTTAAAATGAATAAGATGAATGTCCGTTAAACCAGTCTTTTATTTACACAATGCAAAACTGCTGATGATGATGTTCTCACCTGGTGATTTGGTGATGGTCGCATGAAAGCAGCTGAAGTTAATGAGGGCGTAAGAGCAGAGGAAGAAGTTGGAGATCAGAGGAGCGATTGTGTTCAGATCACCTGAAAAGAACAACAGGACACCAAATGTTAAAGCGTCCGCAGAGAGAAACGACTCAGTTACTGATGTGGAGGAGATGCAGGACTCACCGATGAGGATAAAAGCCAAAGCGATGGTAAACATGAGCATGTATCCTCGAAGAGGCTCATTGTTTTTCCCATAACCTTTCCCAAAGAAACCAATGTAGGGGTAGATGTTGTCCTTACACAAACACTGTGTGAAAACACACATACAAAATTACAATCGACTACATAAAAGACAAACAACATTATCATCAAATAGTCACATCATCTACCTGGAAAATTTTGGGTGCAGACACTAAGAATCCCAGAGCGGATGACAAAGTGGCGGCAAAGATCCCAATGGTAATTAAATGTCCAGATCCTGAAACTGTGGTAAGAATCTGGAGAAAAAAAGCTTTAGACATCCATCCATCCATCCCATCTGTTTATCTATCTATCCATTTATTCAACCATCCATACACTAGTAAAATAGTGTTGGTACTTAACAGTTGGTACTGTTAAGTAAAACTAAATATCAACCTAAATATCAAGAGTTAAACTCATTGACGAGCAATAAGTGAAGTTGGTAATGTTGGTTTTGGAGTGGTTTAATATTGGTTTAATGACTTCATTTAATGCAAAAAATATTGGTAACAACAGGACCAAGGTCTTAGGCTTGATTCTCAGAGAATGTATCTACTGATAAAACACTTTTATTTAAAAGGAAGCGGCGCTAATCATTGTGTTAAAAGCATTAATGTGAATATAAAATCCTCTCCTCTTCCCAGCAGGTTGAGTTACCAAACTTAAAAATTGTGGCCAAAACAGGACCAATGCGCTCACCTGGAAGTTGTTTGCCAGTCCAGAACTACATGTAAGGTTCTGTTCACACCGGTCAAAGTTCCAGCCATATTTACAGCCCAGACCAGTGCAGTGGATTGAATAATTCGACAGTGCTAAGCTATCGTTTACATCACCTGAAGCGTCTCTTACAACAGTCGAAGCTATTGGGAGAGAGGGAAGTGCTTCAGTGAAGAGGGTGGTTCACCAGTACCAGAACCACACAAATTTCACTGATTTCAGGCTTTTAAGCTGCAAAAAAAGTATAATCTCACCACATGTGATTGCGATGAATAAATAGCTCACGGTGGTCCAGAAAATGGCCAGCAGTGTCCCTTTAGGAATCCCACCTGATGGATCCTGGAAAGACATGGACATACATGTATCATTTCTGTAACGTTTTAAAGGCACGTTGACTTCCCTGCTTTACAAGCTCTGTCGGAAAAAACAGTTCAATTACCTTTAGATCTCCACAGATATTTACACCTGACAGAATGCCAGTGGCAGAAGGGAAAAATATGGAAAACATCCTGAAGAAAGATCCATCTTTACCCCGGAATGAAGGCAGCAGATTCGATACGAAAATCTCAGCTGTAAGAATAAAACCTCTTGTTAATTTCAGCTGTTCCTTCACCAAATGCAATGATAAGCTCACTTAAAGCATACGTGCTTTAAAGAAGCCATATTATACCCTTTTACAAAGTCTTGATTTTGTATTTGGGCTCTACTAGAAGTTTTTATTCTGGAATGTTCAAAAATACATTATTTTTCCCATTCATGACATTGATGCAGCACCTCTCTTCCCAGTCTGTCATCAATACTCTGTTTAATTTGTGTCTCTATGAAGCCATCTCTGATGGGCTGGACAAGTGATTTGTCAAGCGCTTCAAGACTTTTTGGAAAATGTCCCACCTGTCACAGTCATGCTGTACCTTGTCACTTCCCTGTTGTTAAGGTCATGAGTTCACTTCCTGTTGTCAATTCCTGTTCACTTCTAGGCCCTTCTAGATCCTTCCACACCTGTTTTGTATTAATCATCTCGTTAGTGTCCCTTATCCTGTCTATTTAAACCCTCATGTTCTCCCTAGTCTTTGTCTCTTGTTGACGGTCCTATGTGGAAGTTATCTGTGTGTGGATGCCGGTCGCTAGTGGTCCTAGTTCCTCTGTTTTGCACTCTTAAGTGCTGTTTTCTGTTCTCAACTTTGAATAAAAGTACTTTCAGTTCGGATTTCTATGTCTCCCTCGCCTGTCTCCGCATCGCACACCGCACTCTCCCGTGACACCACCCCTAATCATAATTGCAGTTGCATCTTAAATTGCATACTTCCCTTTTATGTAGTAGGTGTAAAACAGTATGTGACAAAAAAGAATGTCTAACATCTCAGTACACAGTCTCTCAAAGAGTAGGAAATAAGTACGTTGTTTACCTAATAGTTCCGGTCAAGATTCAGAAGTGTGCATTAAACAAATACTTTACTATCCCTTGAGGCCATGGGATAGGATTTGACATTGAAGCGATGCAAAACTGATGGTGGTAGTTCACATGAAAATGACATTGACATCCACATTCCATTCATACTATATAGAACAAACTTGTATAGTAGTTGAGACGTGATTACTCATTCAAAATAAATGTCTAATCAAATTTTGGATTCACCTTGAGAGATTTAACACACCACTAACTAAATCAGGCAGGCCTAGCACCTTCTGTGCATATTCCTTACATAATATGAATATCAATATGAATTACATAAATGAGGATTAGTGTGAGGACTTCGTTCTTGGAAGAAAAATCTATTCAGAAACAGAGACATTGATATAAAGAGAATTGGACCACTGGAGGGACTTTGTGCTCTGGAACTTTGCAGAGCTATTCCAGGCTCAAAAAGCAACAATAAACACTACGGAGAGTTAGTTAGAAATAAATAAACAACTCATAATTGGTCATCTTTAAAAACCAGAGTAGACAAGCATGATGTCTCACATTGGTTGAGGTTGGATTATGCTGGTCTAGCTGATATACCACCACACTGCAAGTCATAACAATGGAAAAATAGTCATGATTATGAGATAAAATGTAAAGATTATGACACACCAATAAATCATAATTATGACTTAATATGACACAGTTTTTGAATATGTTATTTTACTTTTCTTATGGTGGAAATCGGCTTCCATGTTAATTTTTGTTGTTGTTATAAAAAACAGAAAAAAATATCTAATCCCCAAATTCTAAACAAATTCACTGTATGTACTTAATGACTGCATTAGCTCTTGATGTCTTTTACTCACCCTGGTAGCCAAAAAAGCCCACAGACTGCTTCTCTGTACTGGGGGGAATAACCGTGCCAACAAAATAATTAGCCAAGGAGAGCAAGAGAGCAATGAAGAACAGGATCTGAGCCTGTGGTGGAGCAAAAACCAAGAATAACTATTGGCAATCATGCCATCGAGAAATCATGCTGTTGGGAAATGAGCGCAGACAGGAGCAGAGGACAATACCTTCGCCTCCCAACTCATGCCAGCAAATGTTATGCAAAGGAGGATGACCACAGTAATTGTCCCAATGATCCTCACATCATTAACATCATCAACCATCTGTGCTTTATTGTCCTGAAAGAGAGGGAAAAAAACTGTGAGTGAGACATAAACAGCTGAAGGAGATTAAAAAAAAAATGTTCAGGTAGTTTTCTTCATTCAAAATGTGTCTTCTTGCATCTCCTTAAGCAATATGTTGCTGTCACAATTCGGTGTGTGGATGAAGGCACAAAAACAATAGAGTGACATGAAAAGTATTTTAAATAAATAAACTCAGGAGTAGTAGCAAGAAATAACACGTACCAACTTAACATTTCACGCAAAGAGAATGGACAAAGACTATAGTAAAACACAAGAAATACAAGGCCAATATACACAGGGGAATATCAGGAAAATAGAGACATCTGATGAGACTAGCAAGGTAATTGGTGACGAGACAGGTGACTATGATGGCAACAGGAGAGTACAGTGGGAACTTTGAAGTGAACAAAGGGTGAAGACAGTTCTTTGACAGTAAACCCCCTCCCAAGAGGAGAGGCCTCGTGCCATAAATTCCACAACTTAAGAGGGAGGGAGGGTGCCTTGGAGGATGATGAGTAATGGACCAAGACAGTCCAAGGGGAAGTTGAGGGAGGGAGGAGCAAAAGAAAACGTAGTTTAAACAAAAGGGAGGAGGCAGGTACCGTGGAGTCCCAGGGACAAATAATAAGTATAGGGACCTCCAGGGTGGCGCCAGGAGTTCAAGAAGCCAGTGCAGCAACAGGACTTCATGGGGGCCAAGGCATCTCAGCCACTTCGGCCAACACTCCTGACAGGTTGCACTCAGGGGTGGGCTAAGGGGTCTAAGAGCATTTAGGAGTGTGGTCCGGGTTTGAGGGAATTCGGGAGTGGGCTCAGGGGCGTGAGTTAGTTCAGGAGTGAGCTGTGGGGTTTAAGTGAGTTTAGGAGTGGGCTCAAGTGCTTTAGAGAGTTCAAGAGTTGGCTCAGGGGTCTACAGCCTTCAGGAGCAGGATTAGGTGTCTGAGAGCATTCAGGAGTGGGCTCGGATGCTTGAGTTACTTCAGGAGTGGTCTCTGGGGTTTAAGTGAGTTTAGGAGTGGGCTCAAGGGCTTGAGACAGTTCAAGAGCGGGGTCAGGGGTCTAAGGCAGTGGTCCCCAACCCCCGGTCCGCGGCCCGGTACCGGTCCGCGGTCCGTCGATGAAATGGTACCGGGCCGCTTGCGCTCGCACCCCCCACCCCCAGGGGCTTGAGAGAGTTCAGGTGCAAGCTCAAGGGGTCTAAGAGCATTCAGGAGTGGGCTTAGGGGCTTAAGTTAGTTCAAGAGCGGGCTCAGGGGTCGAAGAGGTTTGAGGGGCTGGCTTAGAGCTGGAGGGTGCAAAGTCGGGAACTTGAGGGAATTTAGGAACTGGCTTGGGGACTTAAGTCTGAGTTCTGGAAGTTGTTCAGGCCTCTCACAATTGGGTGAGAGATTGTAGATTATTCTGTCACAAGTCGGTGTGTGGATGAAGGCACAAAGATGAAAGAGTAACACAAATAATATTTTAATGAAATAAACTCAGGAGTAGTAGCAAGACATATGACAGATATGGATTACATTTTTACAGCTTTTTCTTTCAAGCAGATCTCTGAATTTCCTTGAACTCAAGAATAAATAATTTTTTTCGTATGATTGTCTCACTTTGAGAACGTCTCTGACGGTCTCTGCAAACCCCACTGTGTTGAGTGAACAGGCAAGGGCGTTGGCGAAGGCGAAGAGCAAACCGATGGGCGCTCCAAGCTCCGGGCCCAGACTCCGAGAGATCATGAAGTATGTGCCACCTGGAGCAAAGATCACTGCTTGCTTAAAATTTAAAAACAAACAAATCTCTCTCCATTGGCTTAAAAACACTTTGTTTCAATGTGGTCTTGATACACAAATTAAATGTATTTACTATAGCAAAAACTACAAATTAGTCATAATTACATGCAACTCCTCCTAAAACAAACCCTAATCCTACCATAACCCTATAATACATATATGTATTAATAACTAATATTCAGTTCTGAAGTGTATAATCACGCTTTAAGATGGACACATTAAAATAAAGTTGTATATAAAACAGGGATTATATAAACAGGGGAATAATGGTGATGATGATGATAGTCACAGATGAAGATGATGAAACCAGGAAGTAAACAAGACAATACAGAACTCTAATAGTTTAGTTTTTTTTTCTAATAATCTTTCAAATTTATAAAAAAAATTGCTTATTTAGCATTTTTGGGCTTCCACGCATTCCCTTTTTTAACCTGCATTTCTATCACGTATGTTCCACTTAAGGGTGTTCAGTACATTTACATTTTCCTGTGAGAGCAGGTTGAGTAAACCAAAAATAGTTTTAAGCATTTTTACAGACATTTACTGGAAAATAAAACAAAGATTCTGAATAAAAACGAATCAAAACATGTTGATTTCTCATGGCAAATATTTCATTTGACTCACCAGAGTAGATCTTCCCGTTGGTGGAGATTGCAGACACCGAAGTCGCCGTGATCGTCGTGATGGTGACAGACATGAAGATAATGACGTAAGTCAGAACTGCAAGCAAAATTTAAGGGATATGTAAAATATATGTAGAATTGGTCGATAGATGAGTAAGAAAGAAAAAAATATGCTGTTAAAAAGGACTTTGAGAATGTGAAGTGCACTTACAAAATTGTAAGACTTTTTTTAAAGATCCAAGCGTTTGATTTGAATGTAAAATTCCATAAAAATTATTTGAATAATCCCTATGTATTTTAATTGATTAAATAATTCAATTAAACTGCTTAAATAAGGATTATTCAATTCGATTTGATAGAATTTTACTATTAATTCAATTGCATAAATCTTAAAAAGTCTTGAAACAATGAAGTTTGGGTATGATCTGAATAAAATTTACTAAATGAAGTATCGACTCACTGATTCCAGCTTGAGACGTGATCCATGGCAGTCGCAGGAACATAATGACTCCCCAGATGTTCAACATACAGCGAATCTAAAATGTATGGCAGAAGAAGAAAAAACTTCAGCTTTTGCAGGAGCATTTGCAGAAAATGTACTTTGAGTTCTTTGAGTTTGGCTGGCTTGATTTTACGTATTTTAACAAAAAAATTTAAGGCAAAAGACATTTTTTAAGGTTATATTTTGGGGCTTTTGCCTTTTTATTTGACAAGACAGTGTGAGAGGAGACACTGAGAGAGTGTTGAGTCACCCTGAGCTCAAGTTTACAGCTCTAGCTTTCAGATGTCTCGAATCACTAGAGGAAAAAAGTGAGAAGTTGGAAACGAAAGCATTCGATCACCAATTACCATCCTTACATTTTTACATTTTATGCATTTGGCAGACGTTTTTTTATCCAAAGCGACTTGCATTGCATTTAAGGAACACATTTACATTTTTTAATCAGTTCTTGCTTTCCCTGGGAATCGAACCCATGACCTTGGTGTTGCAAGCACCAATGCTCTACTGGTTGAATGTTAAAGAGATCAAGATTGCTTCTCTCTCACCATGACTCCCAGAACCCATCCAAAGCGAACAAGTTTGACTTTGGGACGTCCATCATCTTCTGGTGGAGGAGGAAGATCATCAGGATCCGGCTGTTGGAAGGAACATACAGAAAATCAACACCACGTTTCAAAGTGTTGCCATAAAAACAATATTATGTACAACATTAATTTAGATTTCCCTTAAATGACCGCTTACTGGTTTACGTAGAACATCGAGTGACGGTCTGGTGCTTTTTATTCGTCCTGTCCACGTGTCTTTAGCATAATATTCATATTTTGGCACGGGGTCAAGCGGATTGTAGAAGGACATTTTTCTCTTGTCCTGCTCCTTCCCATAATCAAACTCTCCCATATCCACGGTAACACCTTGAGGAGGAAGGTCGTTGTCGTCCTGGCGACCCGGGACTAAATTTCTTATGCGATCAATATATTTGACCATCGTGGACTCTGTGGTATTTTCCCCTGTGAATTTCCTATCCTCTCTACTATAATCCTTGTAAAGAAGATCACAAAATGATGACTCAGGTCCACAGAAATCACACCAAACGATCACAGCTCTGAGTCATTTTGCACATCCAGAGTGCCGAGTGGACATGGACTGACCCTCCACTGATGTCAGGAAATGAGTTGCGTTTTCTTTTATACCTTAATTGAGCCTACTCACACGCACACACACACCCACACAAACATACATCATTATACAGCCACAAACATTGCTGCTGAACCAGCAGTGAAATCTTGCTAGCTTTGAAATCTTGGTTGGAAATATCAACAGGCTGGTTTCACATGGATCTGTCAAGTAGAGAATGCCACAAGCTAAACTCATACTCAGTCATGTAGAAACAAACTTGATTAATATAAAACTAGTCGATATTACAAGCAAGAAAAGCAAAACAAACATTGGATGTGAAGATCAGATCTCCTTCACCCAAAGTCACCCTCATAAATCAAATGATTGCACGTCATGTTGATTGAGCTTCCTGGTCTGAATGACTTGCATGGAAAGGCCTGGAAAACTTGGGATTTTCCATGCTTTGAAGCAAGTTTAAAGTTTATCCTTCTGTTATCAGAGCAGCATGCAACATCTCAAATCTACTCACACACCTAAAAAACTGACAAATAGTAATGGAAAGGCCTTTACACAGACACTACTTTTTCAAAGTTCACCAGCTTTCAAAGGTTTCGTCTGGAGTAAAACAGAATGTGAGATTACTGCGTTTTTACCCAGAAGAAACGTCCAAGAAGCAGAACCTTTGAAAGATTTTCCAATTTGAAAAATTTGACATGTCCGATACAGGGTGAAATTGACGCGGATAAGGTGGCCCCGGTGTCCTTTTGTGCCTTACCCCGTCAGCAACCACGTAAAAGGGTTAATAAGCCCCAAACCCAATCGCTTTATTTGTCGACCTTCCGACAGATTCGATCTTCTATCGCGGTTGTAGTGGTGTGGGATGAAGGCATGAACTCAAAATGTCTTTTAATAATGAAACTCAAAGAATACCATTTTAAACAACCAAAACGGCACACACTGTGCAAAATGCATGTATGTACTATAGAGGAGATCAGACAGGACTGAAATGAACACAGGTAAGACATACACAGGGGAATTGATGACGGGATAGATGAGAGATCTCGGGATAAACCAGGAAAAGAACAGAGATGCTACAGACAGTTAACACTGAGGAGCTAATTAAAAGATGATAATTTTAATGAATATTATATATATAATGGAGTTCACTTATCTCGAGTCACGGTTAACTCGCCAACCCTATTATGCCGATGTTTTTGAAGTGGAAACACCAAACTCCCTATTTGTCTAAGCATTTTCTCATTGGTTACGTCAATTCTTGTATGTCGCCGAACCCTAATATCTCGAGCACAAAAGAGGGACAAATTCGCCACTTCACATGGTTATCTCGTGACTCATGATCATACACAGTTTCAAAAAAGCGACTAGCAAAACATATAATAACTTTATCTGGAGTTATTGGTGACTTGTGGACACTCTCTGAAGTGAAAGCACTGTTTTGATTTGTTTTCTCAAATATTTTGACATTAACGAGCGGTTACCGACCAATGAGTATGAGGCTTAGATGAACACACACACGCAACTGTTTCTGTTATGATGTGCGCTCTGCTCAGCGCCGCTGCGGATTGAAGAAGCAGGTTGTTAAAAGACGGGACGAAGCTGAATTTGTTGAGAAAGCACATTAGACAGGCAGAACGCAAGAAAGTATCAATCTAGTACAGCGTGATGACCTCACGAATATGTTATGACTGTTTACACTGTGAGCGAAATTGTGTTTGCAATGTTGGAGAATATAATGAAAGGTTTTTATGGAGAATGGAAGGTGTTTTTTATTGTATTCTGGTAAATCTCTGCTGTTAGTTGCTGCACATATGCCTTTTGTTGTTAGCAAACATATACAGTGTATGTACATTTTTATAGCATGCCGATCGCTTCATCTAATAAATCCCCATATTGGGTGTTGGTTATCTCGATCCTCGGTTATCTCAACGCTTTTTTGCAACGCCCGAGGCCTCAACATAATCGTATTCCACTTTAAAATGAATGATGAGTACATAAACAATGCAGAAACTACAATATGCTATGAATTAATTATAAACTATAAATAGTTAGCAAATGATTTATAGGTATTATTACTTTACAATTATGAATTATGAATTACTTCATAATATTATTATTTAATATTATTAAGTGTTACCTGAATTTTTGAAACTTTGTTTTGCAAAAAAGACAAAACATTGAAGTACAGACATAGCTTACTCAAAATAGCACACACACACACACACACAGACACACAAGGATGAGAGAATGGTGATTGTAAGTTCCAAAAGACTCATAAAAGTAGACCCTTTAATCCGTAATTACCCTAACTGTGTCCTCCCTCGTGTGAATCTGGCTCGCTCGTGAGACCGTTCTCTGTCTACATATGCATGTGCAGCATATTGAAGAAACTACTGCACATGTTGGTAAAGTCATTGAGAAAAGTGAGGCCAAATGAGATCACATGGAAGAAACTGAACCACCCCGAGCTAGATCTAGTATGACTGTAATACCATTAACTATAATACATTTTTTTTAGAAGAGCCTCTTGGTCAATATGTAATTCATGCACAAAGCACAATCTGATAATATTGGAGTCTCATAAATCATTTACGTTTGAAATGCAATAATCATAATTGGAGGTTAAACAAACATACTTGCTAATTATTAATAAACCTGAGTGTGTTTTAGGTTAGCAGCCCCAAAACACACAGTGCCACTCGTCACACTTCGAAATGTGTGCAAGTCATTTTTGATGCAAAAAATCAAATTTTTCACATTGAAAAGCACATCTGGAACATATTTTTAATTTTACACATTTGTAACAACAACCAAATAATTTACTATTCATATACAGTCAAAATACAACATTTTTATAATATTTTTAAATGGCATTAAAAACTCATGATCTACTTTGCAATGAGGGTCCTGAGATAAGTAACTTCCCTCCACCAGCATAACTCCACTGCATTTCTATCATATTATTTCTGGTCGGCTCTGTTTGACCTGTATCATCCTTGAAGATTATACATAGATATGAAAATGTGATATAAATATACATTCACAGTAATAGAATCATTGTACAATAGGTTTAAGCAGGTTACAGTTCAACAGTTCTGATTCACAGCAGAATGTTTCACATTTTCACATCACTGAAACTGACAGCAGCTTCACTTGCATTCCTGTGAGTGTTTTATTGGCAGTAGAAGGTCATGACGTTCTCCTGGTTTCCTCGTATGAGCAGGACGGGACAGTGGATGCCGTAGCTCAGAGCTTCAATCCAGGCCATATAGAGAGAACTGGGACAGTTGACGTCAGGCACTGGAAGAGAACTGAAACACACACACTTTGCATTTAGAGATGGTATCAAGCATAAATCACCTGCCAAAGCGGGTCATATTAGCTAAGAAGTTACAAGTTAAGAGGGTTACCAGTCAACTGGTTTTGCTATAGTTCTCAATTTTTCATAAAATTTGCAAAAGTATGACAAATTATTGATGTCACTCATTTGTAAGTCACATTGAATTAATGCACGTTAATGGGATGGGTCAAATGCTGAAACTATCAATACTCACATTACAACCAGAGCCGCAGGGATGGAGTTCTTCTTGATGATCTCGTTTAGTCTCACTGTCCTCAAAACCTGAAAATAAAAGACAGAGGATCTGAAGGATCATGCTCAAGTTCAAAGACCCCCCCCCCCCCCAAATACACACACACACACACACCTTTGGTTTTATGGCCTCCAGGTCTTTGTCGGAAACTTTCCATGGACTCAGTCTCTTGAGCTCCTGAACGTCTCCTCCAGCCTGTTCATCATTCAGCACGAAGGGAGCAATGTTTTCCTCGTACCGCTGCCAACTACAGGAACAGAGAGGAAGAAAGAATGTAATACACTGGACATTTTTACATCGCTTCCATTCCCAGTATGTCTGTAAAAAGCAAAGCCCCAACTTCTGAAAATCTCAAACAAAAAGCTCTGATTGGTCTTCTGACCCAGTATGTTGAGATTGGACAAATGCTTCACGCATGTCTCGAAAATGCAACGACCCTTGCCATTATCTCTGGCATGAGAGGCAGGCACGCTAACAACGAAGCTAAAGTGTGCACACACTAGTGCACCTTGTGAGATCAGGGAAGTGAGGATTACTCACCCATTTCTTACTAGCTGGCCTCAGTTTCACTCAACCCCCTAAACATCACTCCCATCCGGGTCACGGCACCAATTTAACTCCTCCGGTCTTACCTGTGTCAGAGCAGGATTCAAACCGATGTCTCTGGCATGGGAAGTGGACGCCCTAACAAGGATTCTAAAAACTGTTGTCTCTAGCGTAGTTGCTTACACACACACACACACACACACACACACACACACACACACACACACAATAGTTACACAAGCACGACTTGAACAGAATGTTTCACAGTGGAAGGTAATCTTTGTATTTAGCTGCAGTTGTACTCTCCCACGTTCAGGAAACTGTCCTCTATAAAATGCACCATTCCTAAGCAAACGTTTGGGTTTTACAGCTCAAGAACAGCTTTATAAACACATCCTAATCTCTTATTAACCTCTGAATACCAAATCAGTTTCTCCGCGACACGATAACAACACTAAAATTCACTGAAACTACCTACTGCCCTTCTTTCTTTGAGTCTGCCTTTTGCGTGTGTGGGGAGGAGATTATGCTAACATCTCACATTGTCACATGGATGTTTGAGGAAGTAATATCTGGACTTTGATTGGGGTTTTTTAGGCAGGTGTGGATCTGTTCTTTGTTAGAAAGAATACATCGCCTTGTTGGTGACTATACGCTTTGAAGATAGATTATACAACCTGCATGTTTTTTCATTTGCAAACATTTCTCACTTTTTAGGCAGAGGATCTTTATCCACATCTGTTATCACGACGATGTCCTCAAACTCGAGACGGAATCTCTTCAACAGCATTTTCATGCTGGAATGAGAGAAAAAAACAACATATACAGAACCTTGTCTGCTTCAGCACAACAAAACTAGTAAGATATGATAATGATGATGATGATGATGATATAGCAATCCACTAACTCTTTACGATCGTCCTTCATGGTCTCCTGGTCTCCTAAGATAAACACTCTGATTTTGCACTTTTTCCAGCGGTTTCTTCTGGTCAACAAATACGGCACTAAAAGAGCCAGACCTAAAAGAGAGAAACTTAATTTAGAAAAACAAAATGGGCATGTGAACAGAAAGTGTTGGAGCTTTATTAAATCCCCTTGATTTTTGCTTTACTAGACCAAAACCACGTTGAAAAGGCAGCTAGACCAAAATAAACCCAAACTGAACCAGTTTGGAAGTTCATGCCATGAGTTATCATTCAGACAGTCGTGTCTCACCTCCATCATCAGAGATCCAGTAGATGTCGATGGTCTTCCTGCCCTGTTTGGTCTGAAACACTGATCTGACCTGATCGTTCGAGCCATCGTCTGAAATATCTGGATGGAGAGCCAAAAAAGGATGTGCGTAAAAACCATTTACATCACACCAGGCAAAGCTTGAGTGTACAAAAGTTAGTGAACTCAAAGTGTAGATGGAGTAAAAGTGCACAAAATAAAGACTTCAAAAGTCTGTCACCTGAATTCCCGTCAGTGTCGTCTTTTTCGGATTGCATGACTTCATCTGCGTCGAATGCCGGATTGTCAATGGCCGAGAATCTGCCTGCTGCTCCAAAAAGACCAACGTCAAACTTTGCTTTATGATTGAAACTGCAGCACCAATCCATTATCAACTCATTATACTGTATAAAACACACAGTCCACACCTGAACTCTGCAAAGCATCCGTAACATCCAATCCGTCCATCATTCTCAGAACTGCAAGGCCGTAGCTGGAGTCAAATGCGGTGCTGAATGTGAAACATTAACCAAAGTCAAAATAGAAATAGAAAAGAAATGCATGACAAATAAACGTATGTTTGTGAACCAAAGCAGCATCTGAACTCACCTGATGGTGTTCACGTAGTCCTGTAAGCTCTCAGGTTTACATTCCTGCCAGTTTATCTTGTATCCCATAACAAGGGTGTTCGGCTTCAGTTTACCGAGACCAGAAGCCTAGAGAGATGATGGACTGTTTGAGAAGGACGTAATGAGCAGAAGAGAACTGTGTTAGAAACGCTAGCGACGGTCTTACCTGCATGAGATTGTGCGCTCCCTCTTGCAGACTGTCGGCATTGAAGGACGTGTAGAAAGATCGAACCTTCCTCTGATTCAGCCAATCCACCAGCATATCAGTGCTGAGCTGTGGAAAACTGGACTTCTCGTCCTCCTGAAAGCATGAGAGCGCAAAAGAACCTACAGCACCTTCACATTATAAGTGTACACTGAATGAGAAGCCTTGATGAATAAAAAAGACTATAAAATACTTTAATAATCCCACTGCTCCCACACTTTTTAATGGTACTGCATATATTGAAGTCACTAAAGTAAAATGTTGTTTGCAGTTTGATTAACTTTTGTAATGTCATGCTTTTCTGAATCGATCTGGGACCATTTAGCAATAAAGTAAATCGTTTTTTTTCATCAACCAATTTGCGTGATCTTTTATATCATAGCCTGTGCATCAATGTCCCCAGCTCCGGCTCTTACCATGATGATGTTCCCACAGATCATCAGGCTGATGTTTTTGGTGAAAGTTCCCACAAAGTCCACCAGAGCCGGACGGGCGTTCGGAGGGCCGGTCAGAACGAGACACTGCGGCCTGAGAGAGAGTTTGTATGTGAGAGGCTGTTGTATCGGGATCTGTCACAGTCAGTTCGGTGATATGTACTTTTACAGTCTCACCTGTAGTTTTTGACGTGATCACTCACTCCCGTCAGAGACATCGAGAAGGACAAAGCCATATTATAGAAACCGGCCTGATAAGACGAGCCCCAGTTTACCCCTGGACACACGATCAGACAACAGTCATTGCAATCCAATAACTGACCGTAATTATTATTAATTTATAAATTAATAATGAATTATTACATAATATTATTATATTTGATGGTTATAATTGGAAAATGCAAATCATAATCCGCAGCCTATTGGATCCTAAGTGAAGCAGATCAACAGTGAAGTTACTCACGAGGCTTTGTGTAGGAAACATAACCTAAGAGGAAGAGGATGACAGTGAACGTGACGAGAGCGGCCCACCATGTGAACAGAAACATCAGGACAAAGGACAACGCAGCACCAAACAGAGACGTCCATGGACTGAAGAATCGGTATTCTGGGCGCCAGCCTGTCAGACACGGACAACAAAGAGGATTAATACACACACACACACACACACATCAGCTGTTCTCACAAAGGGCTGAAAGAATAGAAATCAAGATGTTTCTTATTTCATTTCACCCCCAACAACTCTTTTGGCTTCTTTTTCTTTGAAGACAAAACAAAATTCACACAGTATTGGAAAAGATTAATTAAGGAAATGTCAGTTTAAAAGTGAGATTTCTGGACCTGGGAAAGTCATGCAAAACATTTTATGATCATTTTATAAAAATAAATATATGTTTTTATTGATATGCACTAAAATATTATTTTTTTCTCGCAGAGATTGTAACAGAGAGTCCAAATAGATTCAATTTAAGTTTAAGAACTAATCTGAGAACTGGAAGCCTGTTTTAAACCCTAAAATTACATTTTCATTTCCATCCAGTTATTAATAATCAAATTGAATAAAGTTAAGACAACTGAACTTGACCAGAGCATGCTTCTGAATGTCTGTTTGTTTTCTTTAAATAGTAAAGCAAGCTGTAAAAGTCCCTTCGAGTTCAGAAAGTGATGTAGAAGAGGAAGGACCCACTCATATTTTAGTTAAATTCACAGTACGTTATTGTTTATTTGTACATTCAATCTGTCATTTGCAATGCAAAACTGCTGATGATGATGTTCTCACCTGGTGATTTGGTGATGGTCGCATGAAAGCAGCTGAAGTTAATGAGGCCGTAAGAGCAGAGGAAGAAGTTGGAGATCAGAGGAGCGATTGTGTTCAGATCACCTGAAAAGATCCACATGACTTCAAATGTTAAAGCGTCCGCAGAGAGAAACGACTCAGTTACTGATGTGGAGGAGATGCAGGACTCACCGATGAGGATGAAAGCCATAGCGATGAGGAACGCGAGACAGTAGGCACGGAGAGGCTCTTTGTTTTTCCCATAACCTTTCCCGAAGAAGCCAATGTAGGGGTAGATGTTGTCCTTACACAAACACTAAACAGACACAAATATGTTACATTCAACTGTATGTGTTACGGGTTGTGGTGAGGATGATAATGACTGTTCAAAAGCCTTTTCATTTAATTCTCAGGAAACAGGAACAAAACATAAGCACACCTGGAAAATTTTGGGTGCAGACACCAAGAAACCCAGGGCTGACGACAATGTGGCAGCAAAGACACCAATGGTGATCAAAATGCCAGATCCTGAAACCGTGGTGAGAACCTGGAGACACAAAACATTATTAGCTGTCCGTCCAACCACACAACAAAATATAACTGAAATTAAAATGAAAACTAATTTAAAAAAATGAACTTAAAACTTTAACACCAAATCAATGATACATAAGTAACATTCATCCGGCATATAATTTAGAGTGAATGTATTGTGGGTTTCTTGGTTGCACTTTATGTATGTGCTCTTACACGTACTCACCTAAGAAAGTTCTGATAATCTAAATAAAGCACATGGTTTAAACTCAGATTTAGGGGTAACTTCAGGGTTAGTAACTGTAACTGCCCAGGATGCTTTGCTATTACACTCAAAATGGAGAGTAAATGCAAAAAGTGTTATATAATGTTTTATGTTCAGTTTAATGTTGCGTTATGCTAGTTTAGAAGAGTTTCTGTGATTTCTCGTGGTGACGAGTGAAGCATGATTTATGTTTGAGATATATGTTAAATATTAAATATTACCAAACTCTTACAGAAAGTGCTATATCAAAGCATTGTTTGTCCAATTAGCATGGCACATTAATTATTTAATTAGCGAATTTAAGGTAGTCAAGTTTCCATCATAGTTAAATTGAGATTACATGAGAGTTTTAAGTCAAATATAAAAAGTCTGCAAGCCCTGCTTACTTAAATGTTGCATATCTTAACTTAAAACAAATTGGTGTGACTGGTCAACTCAAATATTTTGAGTTTTGCCAACTTTGGGGGTTTGCAGTGTGAACTCTTTGTTGTTATCACGTCTTTTTAAAAAGTACAATGAATTCTCTAAGTTTGTTTAACATGTTTATTTTGTACCATTTCATTAAATGTTGATTAAGGACTGTTCTTGACTCGTCAGCTGATTTAAGAGAAATACATAATTGCAATCTAGTTCGAATAGTAGCTTAGTCTTCTGGAAATGTAGAACATATACTTTACTCTGTGAAAGCATACGATTCATGACGTCTAAAATAACTGTAACCATATGAAAACGAAAAACAAGGGGGAAATTGTAACTTTTCTTGCATCTAATTTAATGGTGTAGTCTTGTCCTTATCAGTGAAAATATATAAATTGTCTTATTAATTAGTGGACCTCTATTAGTGTCTTATTTCAAAATATGAAGTGTATTTCAAACAATATGTGAGTTGTGAAGGAAAATGTAAAAAAAAAAAAAAAATTGAAACAAATCAACTGCACCCAGTCTAGTACCCAGTACTAAAATATAGATTGGGATCAGGGCTAAAATAAAATGCTACCTTCTTTTTCATTAGACAACTAAGTTTGATTCTGGAAACACAATGCTTATGCATCACCAGAGTCAATGCGCTCACCCGCAGGTTGTTTGCCAGTCCAGAGGTACATGTGCGGTTCTGTTCACACCGGTCAAAGTTCCAGCCGTGTTTACAGCCCAGACCAGTGCAGTGGATTGTGTAATTTGACAGTGCTAAGCTATCGTTCAAATTGCCAGAAGCGTCTCTTACAACAGTTGCAGCTGAGGAAGAAGAGAAGAAGTGCTTCAGTGAAGACGGCTCACCAGGTAGATTTTATGATGAAAAAAGGTATAAAAAAATGTCTAATCTCACCGCATGTGATTGAGATCAATAAATAGCTCAAGGTGGTCCACAATATGGCCAGCAGCGTTCCCTTGGGAATCCCACCTGTTGGATCCTGGAAAACCATAGACACAAGTCATTTCTGTAGTGTTTTGAGGTACGCTGACTTTCCAGCTTTACACTTGCCTCTAAAAATGGTTACCTTGAGATCTCCACAGATGTTGACGCCAGAAAGGATTCCAGTAGCAGCTGGGAAAAAGATGGCGAACATCCTGAAGAAATACCCATCTTTACCTCTGAAGGACGGCAGCAGGTTGTCTATGAAAATGTCAGCTGGATGAAGAAAACTGTGGTTAGGTTTCGGATGTTCATAATTTGACAATGTGGTCACACTTCCTAATAGTTAGTAAGGTTGTAATGAAAGGTTTTACAGACAAATTCATTTCTAGTTTCAGGCCTGTATTTCAGCAAACAAAGATGCTGTGCATGATGATGTGTTAATATTATGTGGGCGTATGGTTCTTGATAAACAAGATTGTTATCTATTGTGTATTTGTATTGTTGTCGCAGGTTGAAATAGTGACTCCCAAACTTAGAAACAACTAGATGCATTTGAAGGCCACATTAAATATGAATAGTATTTACTCACAGTGGTAGCCGAAAAATCCTGCAGCCTGTTTCTCCGTGGTGGGGGGAATAACCGTCCCAACAAAATAATTAATTAAGGAGAGCATGATCGCAATGAAGAACAGGATCTGAGCCTATGGTAGAGCAAAATCCAAGAAGAACAATCGTGTTACAAGAAGCAGTTTTTGGGAATAGGTGAGAAAAGGAACAGAGGACTTTACCTTCGCCTCCCAACTCATGCCAGCGAATGTGATGCAGAGGAGGATGACCACAGTGATTGCACCAATGATCCTCACGTCATTAACATCATCAACCATCTGAGATTTAAAGTCCTGAGGGTAAAGAAAACATTTGTGAGATTTCTACAGCTGTGAGGTCTGTTAACGTTGAGGTGAGTTGTATATGCCATACACAATTACAGTGTACTTTTTACTTTCTGTCCCTCACTTCTGGAAATAAACGACCAACCAACAATAACAAAAGAGAAGAAGAAACATATTTTTTCGTTTTTGCAGTCTCTCGCAAATCTCTCAATTTGCTTACCTAAACTTTTTGGGGCAGATTTTGGTCCAATTAAATGATCTCTGAACTGGCATTTATCGTCCCAATACATGATTTATTTATTTTACATCACTTTATTTACTTATTTAATATAATTTACCAATTATTTCACTAATTAAACAACACTCAATAATTCAATGAAACATTCAAAAGACATCTGTCGTTTTTTAATAGTGACATAATCTAAAGTTTGGTAATCAGAATGAGATGATTATATATATATGTATGGATCATATCACCTCATGGTGCCTCATAACTACTTCATCTAGTTGCTCAGTAAAGTTTTTAGAAGGAGTAATATCATTGTCGTTTTTGAAAAAGCTGCTCTCTGCATGTCTCACTTTCAGCATATCTCTGACGGTCTCTGCGAAGCCCACAGTGTGGAGCGCACAGGCTATGGCGTTGGCGAAGGCGAAGAGCAAACCGATGGGCGCTCCAAGCTCCGGACCCAGACTCCGAGAGATCATGAAGTATGTGCCACCTGCAGGAAAGATTGCACGGGTTTTAACTTTGACATAGGCTTTACTGGTTTGAAAAACATGCCTCATTAAAAAGTTTAATAAAAATAAAATGCATTTCTAGCATACTTGTATTGCTTTAAGTAGCTTATGTTTATATGTTTTGCTGGAGAGCGAGAGAAAGATTGTGATTGAATCCACATGAGATCAAATGTTTTTATGGCAAACACTTCATTTGACTCACCAGAGTAGACCTTCCCGTTGGTGGAGATTGCAGACACTGACGTTGCAGTGATTGTTGTGATGATGATGGACATGAAGATAATGACGTAAGTCAGAACTGCAAGCAAAAAGAGACAAAGGTGTCAAAAGAGTTTTTATGAGGTCTCCATACTTTCAGTTCTATGAGGGAGGAAATCCGAAACGTCTAAAAGGTTTTTGAGCAATGACTTCAACTGAGTAGGAGGATCCACTCACTGAGTCCGGCTTGAGACGTGATCCACGGCAGCCGCAGGTACATAATCACTCCCCAGATGTTCAACATACAGCGGATCTGAAACAGGATCACAGGACAATCATCAGTGGTGTGTGGATGGAGTGCATTTTGAGTTTCAACATTATTTCGCAAACCCAGGATCTGAAAAACACTTCGTAGGGAAGAGCAATATTGAATGTTTTAATGCTTTAATAATTTACTTCTAACTATGCAAATGTCCCATTAATAAATTACAATTATTGAACATTTTATGTGGAAGTATTGTCTATATAAGTATAATATTTCTACTTGAGAAACTACTTGAGATGTTAAAGAGATCAAATACAAGATTGCTTCTCTCTCACCATGACTCCCAGAACCCATCCAAAGCGAACGAGTTTGACTTTGGGCCGTCCATCATCTTCTGGTGGAGGAGGAAGATCATCAGGGTCCGGCTGTAGACGGGAACATACAGAAAGTCAATTTCAAAGTGTTGAAAGCAAAGTTTCAAGTTTGAGTAGACTCAAATGTATGTGTTATATATAACCAAGAATTTTCATTTAATTCAAATTTACTTACTGGTTTGCGCAGAACATCCAGTGATGGTCGGGTTTTTTTAATGCGTCCCGAGAACGTGTCTTTGGCGTAAAATTCAAATTTTGGCACGGGGTCAAGCGGATTGAAGAATGACATTTGTTTCTTGTCCTGCTCCTTCTCTTGATTAACGTCTCCCATATCCACGGTAACACCTTGAGGAGGAACATTGTCTTCCGGACGGCGCAAACCCGGGATTACGTTTCTGATGCGATCAATAAATTTGCCCATCGTAGACTCTGTAGGATTTTAAACTTTAAGATGTTGACCTTTCCTGCTTTAATCCTCGTGGAGATCACAAAGATCAAACAAACACATCCACGGGAATCACAGCGCCGTGCCGAGTGGACATGCACTGACCTTCCTCCGCTGTCAGGAAATGAGTTACACTTTCTTTTATACACTAATTGAGCCTACTCACACACACACCCATTATTAGACGTACACAAACATTTTGTCAGAAGCATGACTGGCATTTCTTTGTATTGTGTTCTCTTGCTATCTTTGAAGCCTTCTTCAGAAATATCTACAAACTGGTTTTCCAAGATTCAAATAGAGTTTGTCTGGCAACAGTTTGGATGTGTGAGCATCAGTTATCTTCCTCCCAAATTAAGCATCATAAATGAAATGATTACCTATTATTATTATTATTATTATTATTATTGGTCTAAATGAGCCCAACCCCATATGACTAATAAACCTGTGACCTTTCCATGCTTTGAAGCAAGTTTAAAGTTTGTGCAGCTGTTATCAGAGAAACCTGCTCGCAGATGAGCTTTCCTGTAGCTCAATCAATGAGCATTGGTGTTTATAATGCCATGGTCAGGGTTCAATCCCAGGGAAAGAAAGAACTGATTCAATGTGTTGCTTGATTGCAATGTAAGTCGCTTTGGATAAAAGCGTCTGCCAAATGCATGAATGTGAAGACACAACTGAGATCTTTGGAAAGAATAGTTTCTCCTAACAACCACATTAAATGGATAGACGTTCCTCAGACGTTGCTTGTTCACTTAACCTCAAAGACCCAAATGCGTTGCTCATTGTCATCCAGTAAGAGTGTAAACTGAGTTCAGAAAGCAGCTCAGATCATTTGTTGTGAAATGTTTGAGTTCATACTGAGATCTCCGATTTGTGATGGCAGACCCTGGCATCAGAGCTCAATCTGAAACACCCTGGAGATCTCACTCACGAGGTTACTGACTTCTCTCTATCCGGAAAAACATCTGACAAGCAGGACACTTTAAGAAGTCACAGTTTGTTTTTTACTTTCACTGCTGAGACACTAGAGGTATTGTTTCCAAATAATAAAAAAAATCTCCAATTAAATTAGATGGACTCTGAGCTGAATACTCAATAATTTTGCCCAAATTTACTTTGCCCAAAACACATGTTAACTGAGAAATTGCTAAGGTTTCATCCTAAAATAGTTGTGCCAATGTATATCGTCCCCCTGTAAACCTGCTGGCACTGTGAAAAGCACTACATATAAAAACATAATTGAATTTAAACTTTGTGTCAATGCAAAAATGGGTCATTATCACAACACATAAAACTCAGAAGCAAGATAATGAACGTCATGAACATTTCACGAGGAGATTTCCATAATGTTCTTGAATCAATGTAAAGGAGCTTTGTTTTGTTCTGTGAAAGACAATGATTTGAACCGGCAGTACCAGTATATGTGCGTTGTCTGATTTCTGCTACTTTCGCTTAGTGTTCCCATTCGTTTGTTTTGAGTACTAACATGAAAATGCTTTGTTGATGTGGGTTTACTTTGGGAATGTGTACCAGTTTCATGACGAGTGTTCCAACTATCTATACTGGGGTATTTGGTAAACACACCCACACCTCCATCTAACCAATCAGATCTCAGTGTGCAGGCTCTGTTTACTGGAACTATCATGCTTTTCATGAGGGCAAAATATGGATGGCCAAAGGATATGTAATTTATAGAGTGGACATTAGCCAATCAGTTAGTATTTTAGTCCATTCCTAGAATTTCAATTTCAAAGAGCACTTGAGTCAACCATCAGAACGGGCCGAAAGAACACAATAAACCATTTCCACTGTTTATACAAGTTTCATGGAACTGCATGCCATAAAGAAGTTCATAAAGTTTAGTTTTATGAACAGTAAAACTTCTTACCGTGGCGTTTCTGCTTCATTTATTGGGCACGTCCGTCATCAATGAGCCCATTTGGGTGGGTTTGTCAACTTTGTGTAAGTGACCTTGGCTCTAAAAACGTCATTTCTGTCGATAAAGAAGATGAGAAAACACAATATTATGTGCTGTTCTATACTTTGCATGTACAGAAACTTTTCATAAAATGTTTCGATTTCTAAAAAATGAAAAAACAAAAATTCTGAATAAAATGCTAATTTAATAGATCTCAGATCTCTATTATCCAGAATGTGCAATGATGATATATTTTTCAGTGCAAATAGATTAAAACTATCAGGTTGAGACATGATGATTTTTCTTAATTTTATGAGATAAATACGATGATTTTTCGCATGGTCAAGTTGCTGTACGTACAGTTCACTACGGTCACATGCCTATTTGTGTTTGATTTGATGTGCTTTTCAACAAGATTTTCTTCCTGAATTTCAAACAAAAACAGCATGACTGTGTTAAAGAAGAATCAGCTTTCTGAAAACTGCATGTCTACTTTGTGGTAAACAGAGGAAAAAATGCTCAGGAACGTCAGTCTCCAACTCTGATGAAAACATGTTTCATAACTCAAAGTTTAAATCTGAGGAACACAGCTCTTCTGAGTACAGCAAAAAGACTCGAATAAAGGTTAGTTTTTGTTCATTATCATTGAATGCATTAATAACATTATTTTTCATCACTAAAAATAATTTAACATTCTTGAATAACTACACATGCAGTTTTATAAACATGTACATAAAATCTTTAAATACCCCAAAACATAAACAAAAACCATGGTTGACGTTGGAGGATGTGCGTGTTTATGCATATCTGTCAATATCACCAATTATCTATTCAATACATATGGCATACTCAGTTTCAATCAGTGTTCAAACGAAACAGACATTTTAAGTCTCTTACTTTCATAATCATAACAAGAATGAGTTACTGTTCTCTGTGTACTGTACAATGTAAAACAACACCAAAAAATATCTGCAAAAGGTGTAACACGCATGAACTGGTGTATATGTAGACGTAAAAGATCATGAATTTAAAGCATGAAGATGGACACCTGCACAACACAACCACAAAGCTGGAGATGGCACTGAATGCACTACGAGAAACCTTTAACTTTTAAAGGTGGAGAATGATAAGGTCAAAGAGGCGGATCCAGTTGAGCTATTACTGTTTTGAACCGTTTCTGATCTATCAAACTGAAAATGGAAATGTCTCTGATAATTTGCCTTTAAATAACTTAATTGTTACCGAACAGAACGTGTGGTTTATTTTTTTGTTTTCAAACTTTTACCAAAAACAAGACTAATACTACACTGCTAAAAATCTTATCTTGACGAGTACAAAATCTCGAAATGAGGAAATAAATCTGTTGTTTCCCTTTGAAGATAAATGAACAAGCCAAGAACTACAGTAAAAGGTTATGTTTATTGTTTTGAGAAAATATAACATACATTTTCTCAGAAATGTTTTTCAAATTCTGAATTAAGGATATTTTTTAAAGCGGATGTTATATTTTGTCTCAGTTCATTCTGAAATGAGAATTTTTTTTTTGCACATTCTGACACAAAGATTTTTTTTTATAATACTTTGTTCCAGTGTCCTTTACATTTATTTCAAATGAAACACAAAAAAAAAAGAAAAAGAAAAAGAAAAAAGAAATGAAAATCATGCTTGATTTTCACTATTTTTGCTATGGTTTCAATACATTTTCCTGCTTGAATCTATTTATACATTCTAAACTTGCTTAGCCTTTTTCTTATTTTAAGAATTTACAATTCCAACTAAGTTTTTTGTCTTGTTTTAGTAGAAAACAAAAGTAATAGAGTAGTAAGTAGAATTTAGTTGGCAGAACATTTTACTTAATTTGAGTTTTTTTCTTGAATTATTGTTGCATGTTTTTCTTTTCTTTTTTTGTGTATGTGGGGGGAGGGGGGGGGGGAATCTATTGAGAATTGAGATACAATTCCATATTCTCTTTAAACTGACTTAATGGTCATATTAAACAAGATTAAGAAAAATTCTTGTTTTTTCATATTAGAATTTCAATATCACTTTAATAAAAACTGGATGTCTGTTGCTAAATGAAATGCAATTATTTTTTTAATATATTGTATTACGGAGAAAACTCTCTATGTGATTTTGCAATGTTAACCACTTAGTGTTTTCTCTCATCATGGTAAAAACATGGTACTCGTGGTATCAAGAAAACAAGCGATTAAAGCAATAAGACTAACCAAACATTGTTGGAAACATTTGGGATAATGCAAGTACACAGGTCAACAAAATATATAACACTGCTCTAATGGGGATTGGATATTTTCACCTAAAACTTAAATATTGTGCCTTTAACTGAAAATAATCATAATGTTAAATAAGATTTTTTGTTAAAGTTTCTAGTTTGAAAACTGAGATATATTTTATATTTTAAAAAAATATAAAAAAAATAATAATAATAACGTTGAACTACCTTTGGAATGATTGTGGCTTATTAATTGTACAATTATTGTGGCCCCTCTGTAAAGACTGCAGGTCTATTGAAATCCGATCTACTGACTCAGATCCTATAATTAGCATGGTGTTGACTTCAGGGAAATACAGCGTACATGAGCGCCGGCAAGAGTGAGTGCTGGAAACTGAGAACTGCAGGAAGGAGAAGTGTTGTTTTTCATGGAATTTAAAAGAAAATATCTGCCCATAGAATGGGAAGAACGCTGGAGAAGAGAGAAAGAGCGCAGGAAAAGGATGATGGAAGAAGGAGGAGAGAAGTTTGAGGAAGAGAACAGGAAGCTAAAATGGATCATGTCCTACAACGACAGCAGGATAGGAATGAAGGAGAGGGCAGTGAAGGACAACGAGAGCGATAATATGGAGGAAGATGAAGTTTTGCAAAGGTATCACAGAGACAGTTATCCAAGCGAGATCTTCCAGACGCTGGGGGAGATGAAGAGGGAGAACCTCCTCACGGATCTGATCCTGAGCACCGAGGATGGGATGAGCTTCCATGTTCATGCCCTTGTCTTGGCTGCGGTGAGCGCCCTCATCCAGCAAAAGCTCCAGGAGAAGGATGGAGATGAGAAGGAGATTTCGCTGGGATTGTGTCCTGAGGTTCATGGATCGGGTTTGTCTGCAGTGGTAGAATTCGCCTACACTGGAGCCATCAGCAATCTGAACAAAGACAACATGCCGGAGATTCAGACGGCAGCTCTTCATATGGGAGCTGCAAGAGTCCTGGAAGTCCTCAGAGAGAAGGAAGATGGAGGTAATCCAGAAGAAAAACTGAGAAAGGAAGGGCAGATGAAAGTTGGCCTGCAGTCCATGAAGGACTTATGGGTCATGAGAGTGGGATGTGATGTTGAATTGGTCGCAGAAGAAACGGTTTTCCAAGGTAAGATGCCTAGAAACAATGCAACATCCAAAATATGTTTAAATGACCCACGCAAATTGAGAGCAATGCCAGTGATGTGGTTGGATGTTGCCATGTATGGTTGCTTACTTTAAGCGTTGAGCGTTTGTGTGAAAAGAGTCCATCTTACAAATTTGAATGTAACAATTTTTTTATTTTAAACAAAAGAAAATATAACCATTTTCCCTCCTTTTTTCAACTGCTGGGCTTGCAACAAAGCAACCAAAAAAGACTTTGATGTATTTTAAAATATGCCAGTGCAACTTACTTTCAGTTTAAAATAGCTCAAACATGTATTTTAGTCTGGAACTAGTTTAAGTTTTATAGGTGGAACTGTGGGTAAATGTTTAAAAAATTGGATCAAGCTCTAGAAAAACGCAACAATAGTTAATAGTTAATCTTCAATAGTAAAAGACAGAGTTGGAGACAAAATTACAATAACGGTAATGACTTAGTGACTTCAAATCTGAAAGTTTTAAAATGTAGAGTATTTGAAAAGGAGAAAATTACATTTCAGTGCTGTCCTTGAGAGGAGATAGTAGCATCTTTAAAAGACTCAATTCTTTGCCCTCGTGAAGCTCACAGGGTGTTACTGGCAGCCAGCAGCGACTACTTCAGAGGCATGTTTACCAGTGGTATGAAGGAGAGCCGGCAGGAGTCCGTCTCTATGCTGTCGGTCGGAGCTGTTGAGCTTGACGCCCTCCTACACTGCGCCTACAGCGGCGCTCTGGCTCTCGGATGGGGATGCGTGTTCGAACTCGCCTCTACGTCCCTCCAGTTTCAGTTTCAGCCTGCCATCTCGCTCTGCCTTCAGTTCCTAGAGCAAGAAATGGATGTGCAGAACTGCCTGGACGTGGCTTCCTTTGCAGAGGCCTACGGCATGGCTGAGCTGATGGAGCAGGCTGAAGATTTTGTCCTGAGACACTTCCAAGAAGTATCTGCCACCCCAAAGTTTCAGGACCTCCCGGTGGAGAAGCTTCTTACCATCCTCCAATGCGATGCGTTGTCCGCTCCATCGGAGCTGGCTGTTTTCAGAGCAGCCGTTGCTTGGGTGGAGGCAGATCCCTCCGAACGGCTCTCGCAGGCTGAAGAACTCATGCGAGCGGTGCGTTTTCCCTTCATGACCTTCAGAGAATTTCGAGAAGTTCGTGCTGTAAACCTGAGCATGGAATGCAGGGGAGAAGCCGAAGTTGAGCTCTACAAATCAGCGCTGAAGGAGTTTGGATTTGGGATTTCGGATCGAGTAGTGCAGCAACGTGTACGTCGACCCAAAGATGCCCTGGTTTTGGTGGGAGGAGATCAGCTGAATCCAGACATGGATCAACGAATCCCCAGCAAGCAGCTCTGGTTTGCTAACTCTCTGAGAAGTGGAACAGGCCTTGTGAAGGAGATAGAGTGGAGAATGTTGGGAGAAATGCCAGATCTGGCCAGATTTAGACACAGCGTTGGGGTCCATGATGGCCAACTGTATGTAGCTGGAGGTTGCCACTTTTACTCAAAGCATGACGTCATGAAGTCTGTTTACAGGTAATGCATGTTTAAAGACCCCACAAACCCCACCCCAGGTTTTGTGGCTTGATTCATCAAATAGTTTAATGAGGTATTTAAGTCTTGTTGTTTGCAGTTAAATTAAATTGCATTTATATTAAATGGCAGCTTGTCTTTGTTCCACTTTTCAATAACCTGTTCTCACTTTTTCTCTCTCTAACAACATCTGCATCAACAGGTACGACCCTCTGCAAGACCACTGGAAAAGGCTGGCAGATCTTCTGGAACTAAGGAGTAACTTTACACTGGTGGTGAGTGGAGACGCCCTGTATGCTGTCGGAGGAGACAAAGACATCAACACAAATCTTGACAGTGTGGAAAAATACTCACTAGAAACAGATTCCTGGAGGTAGGTGAAAAACCTAAAACTGGACAAAAAAGCGAGCTAAATGACTCCGTAGTTATATATCCTGACTGTTATTGAAAAAACATGTAAACACAGAATGAATGAACTTACTGACACCTAGTGGCTCTCAGAACAAAACAGCAAAGCTGTGAATGATGGAGAACCGTTTGATTTCTCACCCTGAAAGTCAAATGTCAGTGCTCAAAGGTGGCTCTTTCAGTTTTGTCTAAGGTGTTTTTCCTACAATTAATTGGGATAGAAAATACATTGGCACAAATCGTAAAGAGCTTTTAATACTGAATATCCTGTCCCATGAAACAGCTTCACCCATCCTTTGGACCAAGCCTTAAGCGGTCATGCTGCCACCGTCTGGGAAGGTGAAATCTTCATCTCTGGAGGCTTCAACTGTGAGTACCAATGTCTGCTGTCGATGTTCCTCTACCACCCAGTGAGAGGAACCACATACCTTGCAGACATGACCCACGACCGGGCCCAGCACTGCATGGAGAGCATGAGAAACCGTTTCTATGTAGCTGGCGGGGTGTGCAACCTCCAGAAGTACTACACCAACCAGCTGGTCTGTGAGATGTACGACCTCCTCCACGACACCTGGACGGTGTTCACTCCTCTTCCCATTCCTCACGTCGGCGCGGCCTCGGCTGTTCTGGAGGAGAGGCTGTATATTCTGGGCGGTTATTGCCAGGAGGACTACCGCGAGGCGAGGCTCACGCACCGCTATGACCCTGTGACTCAGAGATGGGAGAGCATGGGAAAGATGCCTGGGCCCGTCACAGACGTGCGCGCGTGCCTCCTTCACCTGCCTGAGCACATCAGAAAATGAGAACATATATATATTGCTTTTATTTTGGCTCAAGTTTCTCTCAAATGAAAATTCATGACTGACTTTATTTGATTGTCATACAAATAAAAGTTCTTACATGAAGTCATTTGATAGTAAATTTTAATGATTAATGTTTAATGTAGGCCCATTTATTTATTTACAAAATAAGAGTTCTCTCTTTTATTCAAGGGGAGGTCAGTGACCAGTATTTTACTTCTGCTCGTGGCTGTGTATTTATGATTTTATAGCATGCTCTGGATATATTGATTTAAAAGTATTGCTATTTCTATGTATAAGATGTTTCAAAAGTATCCACACGTGCAAAACTGTAACATCGGCCTCAAAAGTAAAAATACACAATGAAATGTCTCAGATTACGTATGTAACCCTGGTTCCCTGAAGGGAAAAGAGACGCTGCGTCAAAGCGCTAGGGGAAATAGCGCTTTGACGCAGCTCGAGTTCCCATGAAAGGGAATCTGTAGTTTTGAATTTGTGCATTACAGGTTCAAAACTACAAACAGTTCTTGCTTATACTGCGAGCTCATTTAAAACGTATTTTAATGTTCAAATAACCTAAATAAGAACATCCATGATAATCGTGTGTATGTACAATGCATATGTTAAAAGACATGGATTTCTCTGTTTCTAGTTTTTATCATGTCCAGTTGCTCTACTATGTCTATCATACAAATCCTGGTTTGTCGAAGAGATGGTTTCACCCCTAAAAAAATTCAAATTTAAGGAAATTAAATGGCCATTTTTTTCTGACTGGAAATTTTCCACTATTAACCAGTAAATTAATTGCACCTGAACTGTATGTGTTTCCATTGATGGAAACTGTATTATGATTAAATAAAAAATATTTAAAGATTCAACCAACCCAAAGACGTATTTTGTATTTTAGTTCATTTGCATTTATTAAATGCATGTTTTATTTTTGTCTTATGTTCAATAGAACTTAAAGAAAAAAAGAGTTTCCCTTTGCTTTTCATGTTGTTCCAAACCTGCATGGCATTCTTCAAAATCTTTTGTGTTCAAAAGAAGAAAGAAATTCATGCAGATTTGGAATAACTTGAGGGCGAGTAAATGATGACAGAATTGTCATTTTTGGTTGAACTATCCCATTAAGAGAGAACTTAATATCTAAAACTGTAATTAAAACACTCACGCTGTCCTTGGAAGATCTTTCTCCCTACAGCGCATATACATCTCTGACACCAACATCAAGCAATGCATTTAATACTTTCATAAGATTTGATCGTAGGACTAGTGATACGAGTCGACAATGTAAATTAACTTGTGCAATTCTAGAAAGTTTATAAATTGATTAGTACTCTCATGTGTGTTATTTCCACATACACAAGCCGTAAATATTGTGACAGATCTAAAAACTCCAAATTCTTAATGATTAACCAAGAGTAGCTCAATACAAATAAGAAGCACAGCGGCTGTAGATCTTTGCTCTTCTCTTTAGCACCAGAAAAAAAATGATGTTATGTCTTTATTTCAGCTCCTCTTAATCTCGATGATAAGTTCCTGCATGGCACAGGATGAGGATATCATGGCTCCTGTCGTGAATATCTTCTCAGAGCTAAATGAGCTTAAAGCTTCGCTTCATGGACTGACAACAGATCTGAACGCAGCTAAAAATGAGCTAGAAGAGCAGAAAAGCTTGATTCAGGACCTGAGGAAACAGATTAAGGGTAAGTTATCGAATTAGTTTTGCTTTGGATACATTATCTGAACTTTGTTGTAACTTTGCAACAACGACTCTTTAGCATGAACAAGCATTCTTTAGGGAAGTGTCATAGTTGAATGTACTGTTAAAGCAAACTAACCTGTCTTCTCGCACACACAGAGAGTCCAAAAGTGGCATTTACCGCATCTATGTCGGCAACAGAGAGTACAAACCGAGGGCCTTTTAGTTCAGAGACCAAACTCATCTTTGATAAAGTCCTAACCAACGTCGGCGGCGCTTACAGCCCCAGCACAGGTATATGCATATTCAGCTTAAAAAAATAAAATCATCAACAATTGTACTTTCTAACATCCTCTGCTCTGAGTAGCATTTAAAAGCAGAACGTCCTCAATGCTAGTATGTAAAACATAGATGCAAATTATTTTTTATGATTCCAGTTGTGCTATGTGTCATAATTCTCTGCTGCAGGAGTCTTCACAGCACCTGTTAAAGGTGTGTATTACTTCAGGTACTCGGGCTCTGCATTCGCCTCGCATGACATGGGTCTGAGCATCTTTAAAGGCACAGCGAGATTTGTGTCTTCATACGAGTATAATTCTGCGGAGCGCAACGACCAGATGTCCAACGGAGCCGTGATGGAGCTGGATGTTGGAGAGGATGTTCACGTGAGGCTGTGGGTTCGATGCTGGATCTTTGTGGATCGGCGGTACAACTATTCTACTTTCACAGGATACCTGCTTTACCCACAGGATGCTGCCTCTGTATAACGCAATACGCAATCCGTGTGATTATTGAGCAAAATGTTAAAAAAGTACTGTTTAACATGTTCCTTCGATGTGAAAATTGTAATCAAATCTGAATACTCAAAGGAACTGTTCAAAGATGTCAATCCAGGAACATGTTACACTCACCCTTGACTTCTGTTGTTTCATATAAAGTTATTTATAATGCAGACCAGCGTGTGAGTACAGATGGGGCCAAAAGGGATGTCTGGAGGGGATGCTTGTTTTTAAGTCTTTTAAGGACCTACAAGTTCAATTAAACTATCAAAACATGACGAAAATATTTTAGACGGTATGGTTCTCTTTTGTTTGGTTCAAAAAGTCATTGGGTCGTCACAAATAAAACAATTGACACAACTGGGCAATGTACTTACAAAACTTTAATACATTTTTAAATAATGTTTGAATAAAGAGTGAAGAAGTCAATTTTCCTAGGCCGGACATCTTTTTTAGCCACTACTAAATTTTGCATATTTAATTAACTTCCTAATAATTTGTTTTGAACACCTTTCAAATGAATATCATGGATTAAATATAAACTGACCTTGGTTTTCACACACTGTCTATTAATAAATGGAATTGGTCCTCAATGAAAAACGTGTTGACAATAATGCATTTAATTAACCCCAAAATTTTTGGTCATCCAATCCCAAAAACACATCTGACAATCCTTCTTAAACACTGAGTTAAGGGCAATGGTGAAATCTCATGAATTACACTGTAATACATCACAATATTGAAGAGTGGTTCTCAACAAAGTGAATGCACACAGTAGGAAGAAACTATTTTCCTTTATTTTATTTTTTCTAGATTCAATCCTAAAAAAAAATATTATATACATCTGGCATAAAGCTGAGAAAATCGTGTATTTTTTTAAAGACTGCAACATGCACAAGCAATGCATTATCCGGGGCTTAAAACATAAAATAAAAAAAAAGTTTTAAATAAATTCATTCGGTTTTAACATTTCTGTTATTACATTCAATCTTTAATACTATTACGCCTCAACTATGAATGAAGTCCAGTACAGATTTTTGGAGGATGAATAAAGAACTGGTTCTACTAATGAGCAAAGCATTTTCTTTATTCGCAACACAATGTGTGTAAAGGCTTTCATGTTCTGTGTTTGAGGAGTGAAGAAGAGTATTGATAAACCCATCTAGTCATATGAATAACACTCCGTGTTACGCAATCTTTGTACCAAATATACTAGATGACAGTAAAAACTGTTCTACGCTAACTTGCAGTTTTCACTGATTTCAAAACACACCACCCTGGATATAATCTGCCATGACAACATTTCCTCGGATAAACTGGAATCCAGCAACTGAAATATTGTGTGTTTCAGATTTTAGGTTTTGTTCCTTGAACTGGTTCAAAGCGCTGCTTTAATCATTTGTTTCTGCTCTGTTTTTGTCTATGTTTTGATCCAGAGGGTCTGTACAACTTAGCGCCCCCTAAAGTATAAAAGTGAAAACACAGAAAGCCGGAAAATTGTGTCAATGGTAGAGAAAGAGTTTGTACTCAAGCCTTATGTTAGAAGAAACTAGCAGTACAATATTTCGTTTTTCTGCAATATATATTTCATCATGAAAACAATTTCACCAGATGATTTTAGTAGCTCTATTTGTAAATAATGTATCATTCTAGGTATAACATTCTATTGTATCTGCATAGAAGCTAATAAACCAATTACAAGCATAGGTAAATGCAATCGAACAAAAATACTAATTAAGAAAGCAGTGCTTTACGTCTAACAGTATTCAAGTACAGAAATTGAATAATTGAAAGTAAAATAACACTGATCGTCTTCGCTGTTTAACTTAAATCTAATTAATATAATTAATACAAACTGTCTTTTTTAAAGCTACAAAAGCGATTTTCTCTTTCTCTTTTGTTGTTTCATTAACACTGATGGCACAAACAGCTGGAAGTATATTAGCCTGCCGCTATTTTAAGACGAACACATGGATCCAATACAATGATGCGCATCCATTTTCTTTCTCAATCGTTTACAAATATAACCAATTGTGTTTATGAGGGTACTCACCGAGATGGGCATTTTGACTTAATATTGCGTGTACGTATCCGTTCAAGTTAAAAGAAAGAGAAATATAACTGATTTCAGGGTTCATCTACCGTCTGTGTGCTTGCGCTTGACGTATGAGCTGACAGGACTTAAAAACCCACGCAAATGATAAACTTTCTCTCAACGATGGTTGCAACTAATTTACAAATCGAATGCCTTCCGAATGCAGACGGATCAAGATCAACTACGATCCCTATACTTGGCATCGTACATCTTGCGACGTGACTATCGCACATGCCCACATCACAATTTCAATGCTAAAACGATATATCGTGCAGAACTTGACAATTTATTGTACTCAGGACATTCTGCTCTTACTTTCTAAGGTGAGTAGGTATGGACAGCACACAGGCAGCTATGTGTGTGTTCGGGCCTGGGGTCACGCTCATGTTCTCCCAACGGTCTGTAGCTGGATCATATCGGTGGATGGATTTGGTATCCCTGTAGTTATCTTGGCAGTAGCCTCCGATTACGTAGACCTTCCCCTCTAAGACTGCTGATGCTGACCCAACATGAGGCACTGGGAATGGCATAATGGCACTCCAGATGTTGCCCACAGGGTCATAGACCTCACAGGCTAATTGATCTACCAGTTGGCCATCAGCATCGCTTGAAACCCCACCAGCCACATACAGATGGTCACCCAGGGTCTCCATGCAGTGCAACGCTCTGTTATTTCTCATCTCGGCCAGGTAAGTGGATCCTCGTTCTGGGTGGTAAAGGATCATAGACGACTGGCATTGGTACTGGTTGTTAAAGCCTCCAGATAGGAAGATTGTGCCATTCCATACACTGGCTGAATGACAACAAAGAGCTCGGTCTAATGGGCAGACAAAACTGGAGAAGTAGAAAAATTAAAAAAGAAAGGCTTTGAGGGAACAGGTTTAACAACATCATACATAACTATTAGGAAGAGTTTGACTTTTGCAATACATGTGAAATATGTTCCATGATGTTTAATTCGACCTTTCTCTTACTCAAAACAAAGTTATTTAGTGAAGTAGGCATTATTCAGAATCAACATTGTTATTTGTCTTAAGATAACATTCCTAATTAATCAGAGTGAGAACCAAATGTGGATAGACATATGATGGGTTAAGTTATTAACCTGGCCGTCGGTCAATTCCTGGTGACACAAACCTCTGGAAAAATGTTGTGAAAATTAGACCTTAAGACAGTACAGTAAAAACAATAACGTCAGTAAGGTCACAAACTTGTTTGCATTTGCTCATAGTCAAATAAGGTACCTACCCTTTTTCACAAATAAATTATTATGGGAAGGGTTTGAGTCTTGAACAACATTCAGATAGGGTTTGCAGTTTTGTTTGACATGTAATTAGTGCTAGACATGTTGTTTCAGGAACAGCAGCAGTTATTTATTTCCTGTACTAACCTCCAAGAATTTGTGTCGGGGCAGTAGACCTCTACAGTCTCCATGTTGAAATCCGCGTCACTCTCTCCTCCAATAGCATATAGTTTACCATTCAGGACGACTAATGTGAAACTGCATCTTCTCTCATGCATACTAGCCAACTTCTGCCAGGAGTTTTGGATGGGATCGTACCTAGATCAAAAATTAAACAAGTAGTCTATAGTACAAGGATGTAAACGTGGACAAGTTTAGACAGAAGAAGCCTCATATTTCATCTTACATGTAGGTGGATTTCAGTGTATCAGCCCTTCCGTAATAATGCCGTCCACCAACTACGTAAAGCTTTCCCCTCATTGCCCCAACTCCATGACTGAATCTTGCTTTCTCAGGTAAAGTTCCCAGCATTCTCCACTCTACTTTCTTGACTAGTCCGACGTAGTTTTGCAAAGAATTGCTAAACCACACTTCCCCACAGGGTGTACGTTTGTCAAAATTATCAGTGATTCTCTCACCCCCAACAAGGACTAGACTGTCTTTAGGCATGTAGACCCTAACATTTGACTGGACATCTGAAGAACTGGAGAAGAACTCCTTAATGAGGGACTTATAGAGATTTTTGGCACCACTTTTCCGCCAAGATGCTACAGACTTGACTTCGTTGAACTCCTTAAAAGTCAAAAGGGGAAACCGGACAGTTCCCATCAGCTCCCTGGCGAGTTTCACCCGTTGTCTGGGAAAGGCTTCGATCCAAGAGATGACTGCTTTGAACACGTGCAACTCTGAGTGAACGCAGAGGGAATCACTCTGAAGGTACTTCTTCAATTTTTCTACAGGAAGATCGTGGAACTTAGGAGTGACGGACACATCTCGAAAGTGCCTCAAGACAAAGTCATTGGCAAGTGCAAGTAGGTCAGGCATACCATAAGCCTCTGCAAAAGAGGCAACGTCCAGGCAGCTGTAAGCATCAATTTCTGTTTTCATGAAGTTAAGGCATAGTGAGAAGGCAGACTGAAACTGTAATTGGAGAGATGTACAGGTGAGATCAAATACATTGCCCCATCCAAGTGCAAGAGCCCGACTGTAGCTGTAGTGAAGGAGGGCCTCAAACTTGGCAGCCCTGACTAACTGCAGAGACACCAGTTCCTGCCGGCTCTCCTTCATACCGCTGGTAAACATACCTCTGAAGTAGTCACTGCTGGCAGCCAGGAGCACCCGGTGAGCTTCATGAGAGTGGGAAATAAAAAAGGTTTTACGAGCAGTTTTGCAAATACAGAGTGCATTCAATTAATACTTTGATATCTAAATATCTCTGTCATATTTACAAGTCTCTTACCATGAAACACTCTTCCCTCTGCTTCAAGCTCTACGTCACATCCCACTCTCTGTGTCCACATCTGTCTGATGTGCTGTAGACTATCATTCATATGTTCCTCAGCAGAAATCCTTTTTCGGTCTTCCTTCTTGTCCTGTTCTATTTGTTTCTCCTCTGTGCAGAGTTCCAGAACTCTCTGAGCCTCCAGACCGACAGCTGCAGTCCAGACCATCTCCATATTGTCTTTGTTCAGAAAATTGATGTTCCCCGTATAGGCAAACTCCACCACTGCTGCCAAACCCGAACCATGAACCTCAGGCCCCAAACAGACTGCCATAGTCCGTTCTTGTTTGGGCTTCTGTCTGAGTCTTGTCTTAATAAGGTGACTGACCGCAGCCAGGACAATGGAATGAACCTGGAATTGATGTCCGTCCTCTGTGTAGATGGTCAAGTCAGTGAGGACAGAATACAACATCATGTTCTCCAAAGCCTCGAAAACAGCACCTGGGTACGCAGGATCAGAATATAGCTTACTGGGATACATGTCACTGTCATCAGAATCTTCAAAACTGAAAAGTCCGTCATATTCTTCCTCCTCATCCTCCTCCTCCTCCTCCTCGTCCTCCTCCTCCTCTAAATCTTTATTTATCTGTCCCTGTTTCAAGCTGGAATCTGTTATCTGCAGATCTTCATTTCTAAATGTTAAATCTCTAAAGGTTAAGTCCTTTTTAAAACCACCAATGTCATTGGTAGTGATAAAGGCAGCAGCAGAACAGTCATCTTCGTCGTCATCATCATCATCATCGTCATATGTATTGTAATCTTTATCAGTGTCTTTACGTTTACATGCAGCAACGAAACCACTTGTGGAACTTACAGGTAAATGGCAAAAATACTCTTCAGCATTATTTTGGTGATCATATTTATCAGCATTCTCTACATTAGTGTTGTTGTCACATGTATTGGCATCCTCTTCATCACTAGCATTATTATTATTTGTACACATAAAATTTGCAGGCATAAAAGGAAAACTAACACCATATCCTTCACCGTCATTAACATCAATCTCACTTTCATGTGCTTGTACTTGCAGCTCCTCTGCTTCCGACCGTTCATCTCCCTCCGGAAGATTCTCTCCGTCCTCCTCTTCTTCGCTCTCATCCATCCATCCATTTTCTCCATTCATGTTTTCATCCTCTCTGGCTGTTCTCCATGTATTTCTCCACTGTCCAAGACACTGCTGATCCATTGCCATTGTGTCTTCAAGTTTCTGAAAAGAACAAATCTGTCAAAATGCCAACAATATCCTTACTTCTGTTTCAAAAAGGTTTTGAAACTGGAAAAGTTGCATCAAATCTGTTTCTTAACTTCTGTTGAATCTCTCTGTTGATGTGAAGTCTTGCGCTGTAGTCAGGTATGCAAAAAAGATCAGCGTCTCATGAGCTCACACCGTTATCATCATATCATCCGCTATTTTTACCTCTAGCATTCAATAAGATCACATCACAAGCCATCCAATTTAATCACTTGCTCTGCCATTCCTTTAGAGATAATGTCACCAATTCCTCGTACTTTGAGCCTGCATCACTCAATTTGATTAAAAGGAGAACTATTGTACAGAATGAACAACATTCTGTGTCAACTTTGAACAACATCATGGCAGAGAATATCTTCCAAATCTTATCAGTTTAATAAATATGAATCTTGCTTTATTGTGATGAAAGTTCTCAGGCAAACATCTAAAAACAAACACCTTTTGCACTGATCCTGGACCAGTGGCCTTTCCAAAACTTAACACTGTGCTGGGATGATTATAAAAGAGCAACATCGTGACCCTCCCTGTGTAAGAACACTATGCGATGGCAGTGTTCTGGCTCAGTTATTTTGAGTGACATGAATTGAAGGCCAAACATGGCATTAAGAAAGCAATAAAAAAAAGTTTTGTTGTCAATCATCCTCTTTTTTTTTTTAAAAAAGATTGTAAAACGGATGTCATTTCCTTTGATATTTGCCATCTAGCCAACTGCAATTCCAACAGGTGTGAGAGTGGCTTCAATTTCCAGACACCAAGTATGGCAACACATACTCAGGTTTTGTCAGATGCAATTTACCCATCCAAGTTAGTGCCCACACATTAGGGGCAGTGAGTAGTGAAGACACACTGCAAACCATGGACAGTGCAGAACAGTGGACATTCATTCCACAACCTTTGGGTTATCAGCCTGACTCTAACCATTAGGCCACGACTGACCTCATATGACTGCCCACATTCTGGGCCGTAAGAAACTCTGGAGTAGGTGCAGGGAGCATGTGATGTCTTGAGGCATTAGATTCATATCGAGTCAGTAGAATCATGTTTCTCCTCCACAGCCTTGGAATCTGGGTCAAAGAGCCAAGGGCAGATAGAAACTAGCAATTTATAGACTGCAAGGTTGATCTTTTTTTTTTTTTTTCTCAAAATGCTTCAACTGAATCTCCAAATGTGGAGAAAAAACATGGTTGTTTTTATTTGATTAAAATGACAATTGTCATATGACAATTATAGCTCTCTTATTACTATTATTATTATTAATAATAATAGTAATAATAATAATACATACTGATATACTATAGCTTGGCTATATTCTTCTAATATACACACACACACATAGCCCGAATCATTAGGCTTCTCCATGTCTTTTGTCTGATCATGTATGGAAAGCGTGAATATGCGAGACACCAGATGGAAACCCGTGGCTATTTAAGAGCTACAAACAGAGGAGCAAATGTCACTGTCAGCCTTGGACTGGAAACCTGCCATAGATGCCAAGAGTCCACAGAGACACATACAGAGAGAATATGCTCATGCTAAAACTCAAGCACTGCCTGACTGCTTTTCTAATTAATACAGTGACCAGAAGAGTCTGGAAACTGAAGCCGCTCTCACACCTGTGGAACTGCGTTTGCCTAGGTGACAAGTAATCCAAGAAAATTATATTAAAGGTGCTGATGTGATCTAGAACTGGAGGATATGATGTGCTCACATCAGGGGTCTGCTAGTCCTCACACCTTTAGTCCGGTTGGGCAAAGTTGTTTGTCTGCTGATCGGAAAGTTTGAATGTCTCTTTTGGGTTTCAGTCACATGGTCAAGGATAGAAGTAGATGATAGCCGTTGCTCTATCTCTTCTTTTTCCTCTGGGTCCCTTTTTCCTTGACTCCCCGCCAATCTTCTTTTGTATTATTGGGGACTTTTCACGTGCTCTTTCTTTGTCTCTACACTTCCTCTGTCTTCCTCGCTCTCTTTCTCTCTCTTTTCTAATTTTTCTCTGAAATAGCATTGCATTCTACATACATGTTGGGTACAATTAATTGTGTTTTATACATCTTATTTGCAATCAGTAAAGGTTGATTCATTATTGAATACCAATTGCAATACAATATTGTCACACAATACTAAAATTCTCCCACATATTTTGATTTTATAACTGCACTTTTTGTGTCATTGGTGTTAGTTACAGCGGGAGGAAGTATGTACAGTTTTACACCATCTTGCTGATAAAGTTTCTTTGGTTCAGACTGCAGGATTGCCAAATGACTATAGTAGAAAACCACTCTTACCCCTCCAAATGAGTCCCGTTGAAACGTCACATGCAAAACGATTCTACCATTCGTCCAGAGAGCTGTTCTGTAACGTCCAGTGGCGCTTGAGTGATTCCTTCCCTCTCACTCTCAGCGCAAGGACAAGTGCTCATATATTTTGCTAATGACAAACAAACCTTTTTCAAAGCCACAGCAACACCTACAGACGAAGAGTAGACTGTGCCGCAACTCCGCAAAGAAACAGAGAAAACTGACGTCATGATGAGCTGCTGTTTATATCTTTATTTCCTGTCCTGGAACTGAACGCTTGTTTGATTAAGTTTACAGAATGTTTTTACATTTAAAAATGTTTCTCTATAGTTGCTAGGTCTCCCTATTTCAAACAGCTACGAGTATGTGCTACATGTAAGTCGTGAAGTTATTAAATTAAGAAAATAAGAAAATAAAAGAAACTGGTTCAGTTGTCAATGACTTGATGCAATATATCAGTTTGAGGCAGAGTTAAAAAGCTTTTTAGTCTCAAAATAGTGAAGATGATACCCTCAATTGTTTTTACAGAGCAATAATGAAACAAAAAATAAATATTAACTGATTCAAAAACAAATAATAAAACCGAGGAATGAGGAACAATGAACGGTGCAAAGGAAATTGGAAAGTAAATCTTGAGCAACTAAACTACGCTAACAATCAAATGCATGGGGTAGCATCCGCTCCTTACCTCGTGTGCACAAACAAACACAATCTCTAACGTGATGCATTGTGTAGGTCATGTGATGAACTATACTCTCCCTCTTCTCCGGATCCGGGAAGATAATCAAATTAACATTTCAGTTGCAATGATGTGAGGACCAGGAACGTGTTTGATGCGGAACAAGATGGAGGCAAGGCAGGTTTCCAACTGAAAACTCATTTAATAAAAAACAAAGAATCACACATGTGTATAGAACTAAACAAGACTGAGGAGAAATTCAGGAAAACAGGCAGGACATCCACACATGACAAACAACATCAACATTACTAACATTGCATGACAAACAGGACTAAGGGTAATATAAGCACGACCTCGCACCTAAGAGGGAAAAGCTAAGGAGGATAGGCGGGGGACCTGCAGGGGAACAAAACCAGACAAAGAACAAGACTGAAATGGAACATAGAACATGACACCCCGATTACATAGAATATGGAATCACATAGGACCCGGACTACATAAAACACGGATCAACATAGAACAGGGAACACTGACTACACGAAAGTTGACTACACTTGAAAGTTCAAGGTTGCGCCAGAAGCTCAGGGGGCCAAGGTGACGCAGCCCTCCATGGAGGTACCAGAGATACAGGGATCCAAGGTGGTGCTGGGAGTTCTGGGGGCCGAGGTGGTACTGCCTTCTAAGGCGGCGCCCAAAGGGCAGGGAGCCAGTGTGGTGCCGGAAGTTCAGGGTGGGATGATGCCGGAGGGATGGACCAGGCAGGCTACGGTGGGTCTGTCTGTCTGGCAGGGCTGGAGGGTCTGGCGGATCTGGAGGGTCAGGATGGTCAGGAGGATGGTCTGGCAGGACCGGAGGCACTGGGAGGTCTGGCGGGTCAGGTAGATCAGGCTGGTCAGGAAGCAGCTGCTCGGGCAGATCAAGTGTGTCAGGGAACAGATCTTTGGGCTTGGGCAAGATTTCATTGGGCGCAGGCAAGAGTTTATTGAGCCTGTGGGGTGAGGAGTGTTGGAGGTGCCGACAGGGTGAGAAGCGTTTGAGGTGCCAGCAGGTCGGAAAGCACGAGAGGAGCCGGAAGTGCGGGGAACACGAGATCTTGGACAGTTGCCAGGGCTGCAGCTGGCTCTGGGACAGCCTCCTGGCCTGAACCCCTTCGCTTCTTCCGAGACGGCGACGCGGTCATGGCTGGCACTGTCTGACGGGTCGTTGCGGGCTCTGCTTCGGGTAGGCACACTACTGTTGCTGACTTCCTGACAACTTAGTCCAGTCATGTCAGGGAGCTCTTTAAGCTGGAGATGGTTTTCCCCAAATCAGAACAGCATCTACAGCGTTTTATCGTCGAGGGAAGAGAACGTGGCAAAAGAACAGAACTTCTAAGAAAACTCCAGGAAGTGTGGGTGTTTCTCTGAAAGCTGGAGGACTTTCTCAAGGTTGTCCATGTTCACCAACATCGTCTGTCTGGGTGACGAGCCCGGTCGGTTGTTCTGTAACAATGGAAGGAAAGGGAACGTGTGTCATGCGCTACAAGACGGAGATGTAACCCACCCTAAGTAATTAAGGCTGGATTTTATTTTATTAGTATTATTATTTTTTTCTTCAATTATTTCTCTCATTGTAATTTTTTTTGTGAATGTATATATTTTGTTTACCAATTACATAAAACATACAGACATATTAATTTAGTTTTTCCGAAGATAGACTAAGTGAGTGCGTCCACCTTAATTGACGTCACATGTGCGTCAATTCAGAGTGATCTGAGACAGGAGCCACATGTGCTGCGAACTGCTGTTCACCTTTGTTTCGTTATCACTAAAAGGACTGTCTGCATTGTTTTATTTGTAATAGGTAAGTTAATGTTGGTTGTATTCATGTACATTTCGTGTATGTGTTATTTCTACAAATAGAATTGTGATGGTTAACGATGATTCGTGATCTGTGTATTAAGTGCCTCACAACACGCAAAGTGTTCGTTGCAAGTTGTTCAGTGTAGGTTGTATATATGTAATTCATGTAACCTGTGTTCAAAAGATTGTAATAATTGTTACTGTTATATATAGTCTTTGTCAAATGTTATGGATGTCACATGTGCGTCAATTCAGAGTGATCTGAGACAGGAGCCACATGTGCTGCGAACTGCTGTTCACCTTTGTTTCGTTATCACTAAAAGGACTGTCTGCATTGTTTTATTTGTAATAGTGCTGAGAGTGGGAGAACCGTTGGATTTGTCCGCCTATTCAAGCCATCCACGGGAAATCGCGACTGCCAGGACGGATTTCTGTGCCGTTTATTCCCGCGTCATCTGCAGGCAACCCGCACACTCACTATTGAATCGAATCGATTCAATTTCCAGCGAATCGATTCATTTTGAACTGAATCAATTCACCGCGAACTGATTCAAATGCCAACGGACTGATTCATTTTATTTTTCACCTTTCTGTTGTGATTGTTTTCTTATATTATTATTTTTTTGTTATTATTTTTGTCCATTAATGTTTTGATGAATGGTTTAAAGAATATATCCATATTTGTTAATTGAGTGCAAATTGTTGCTTCTTATTTTATTTCCACCATATGTTTATATTTTGATACATTTCTTTCTCATTTTCTTTCACTTGTTTTAGTTAGTTATACAGTAGGACAAATTGGAACACGAGAGCAGACACAATTATAATACTGAGGTATATGTGCGACCCCGAACCCGGGACTCCAAATAGTAGTATGCATGTTAATCTACACATTTGGTGAGCTCAGACCCAGTAGATATTTTTCATCCATTCTTGTGTTAATCGTAAACCTGACGTAGGGGTTACAGAGACAAGGCAGGTTTCCAGCTGAAAACTCATTTAGTAATGAACAAAACAAAAGACTTTCAATACAAAACAAAGAATCACGTGCATAAAACTGAACTAAACAAGCCTGAGGAGAAACTCAGGAAGCCAGGCAGGAATTCCAAACAACATCAACAACTGACAAACACAAGGGAAATGTAAGAAGCTTTTATACACAAGGGAATGACAAACACCTGGGTAGACTAATGATTAAGTGATCACATGACAGATGCAGGAAAGGTACAAGAGGAAACACAGAAGGGACCCAGAAGTGAAACAACACCTGACATGACACACAGGAAGTGACAAATGACCTCACCGACAGGAAGTGTAACATTGACCTCACAGGAAGTAAAGCAGATGACATGACAAACGGGTCTATGGTTAACATCAATGGAGTCACATCAAAAATTACTCAAACAATACAAACATAGAAATAAAGTAATTATTAAACATGAGTTTAACACAAGATTGAAAGAAAGAGGAAAAAGAAAACACAACCTAAATATTATGTAAACATCACACTCACAGCCTTAAAAACAAATACATAATATAGAATTTGACACACACAAAAAATGTTTATTGCCAAATAACGCACCTTATTAAACCCTGGATAGAGCATCTGTCACCACATCCACCTTATTAAACATCTGTCACCACATCCACATCTACTCTCTCTCTAGTTTATGATTTTAAACGATGAAGGATCAATCTCTGGTTCTGGTTGTAAATGCAAAGGAGGAAAGTCAGAGGGTTGTGGTCTGTGTAAACCTTTACCGGAAGAAATCTTGAACGAACATACACATCATCAAACTGTTGAAGCGCAAACCGCAGAGCTAAAGCTTCTTTCTTTATATTAGAGAAAAACAACAAGAAATAACAATGTCAGTCCTTACCCTTTGCAATAGCACAGCACCTGCTCCAAACCTCACTAGCAAAAACCTAAATAAAAATATATGGCATACAACACAAGCTAACTACACAACAAGGGATTGATGCTTCTAAAAGCATTCTGACACTCAAATGGCCATACAGACAGCTCTGAATGACTGAGTAAAGCAGTAAATGGAGTTTTCTGAAAAATAAATTCTGGCAAAAGCATTGATAATAACCGGCCATGCCCAAAATCCATCTGGCTACTGGCACACGAAACTCTTTAATAGCCAAAGGCAAAGGGCTTGCTTGACCCTCTGCCACCCGTTCAACTAAATATGCCACTGTTGCGTTCAATCTCATGTTTAGTAAGATTAAGTGTTAGGGTTGCCTTCTTTAGACTCTTAAACAAAAGCTTTTATACTAAAACCAACTGTTTTAATTAACAATCAAATTGTCAACCATTGCAGTTAAGAACATCAAAAGCACTAAATTGACCAGTCTTTGAATTATAGCAGAGGCCTTCTCAAGGTAAACATCATAATGTTATGTTACAGAAAGCAATAAAAGCTGACATTTCTGATGCTTTAGAGGTCAATGGAACCTTCCAGTATCCTTTAAGCAGCACTGAGTTTCCAATTTCATTACAGCTCCTAATCCTATGAAGGTGTTGTTTGGCTGTGCATTAGTTGCTTGAGTATCGCGTTGCAGCACGATTGTAAGTGTGGGAACATCACTCAAGTTAGAAGAAAATGTGTCAGGAAGCTCAACAACATCCTGCCCTTTATCTAAATTAAGATGAGCAAAAAATGGATGCGTCAGCAAGAGTTTCAGAGTTCAATAACTTGCCGGATAATTACAGAGTATCAGTCTCCAATACACCAACAGCTGGACTCAACACATACTGGAAAGTCCACAAAATGTTTCATGGTAAGGTATTCTATATCAGAGCCACTTCTATTATGATAACCTATTAGTGCTGATGTGTCTGACTTTTCTGATGTGTCCAGTCAGAAAATCTATACAGAAATTGCTCTCACTCTTTTTTTCTAGGAAAAAAAGTGGAGAACAACGTTCTTAACGTTTTCAGTACCGCTTTGAGTTTGCAGTGGAAATCATAGCTTTCAGTCCTGGAGAAGAAAACAGCCATAGAACTATTGCACAAGCTTTTTATTTTCCATCTCAAAAATAAGAATATGTAAACACGATACACGTTTTGGGCACTTGTGATCCATATATAGCACCAGCTGAAGCATTTCAGTCACTAAAAACAGCGGAATATTCTAAAATGCTTAACATAAAAATCCTTAGGGTGGCTTGGTAAACAAATAATGCTTCTAACCTTTTAAAATCGTGTTTATAAAGTGCTTTACAGAAGAAAAATAAAGAACATAGAAACAAAAACATATAAATAAAATAATAAAATAAATCAAGGTAAGGCCCTAGTGGACAAATGTGTTTTTGTGTCTTAGCTTGGACCGAAATGACTAAAGGCCAACTTTTCATTGGACACTGGACAATTTTTAGCTGTGTTTTTGGCACAACCGACAAATTACTCTTTGATGTTCGGAGTGGTCTCGCTGAAGTGTATTCATTCAACATATTAGAAAGGCATATTGCGACTGTTACATGAAGGCATTTAAAATCTAATAAGGGTATTGTATTAAATTCTGAACAATTCAGACAGCCAGTGAAGGGATATGAGTGTTGGAGTAATGTGATTTCTAATTTTAGAGTGAGTTAGCATTTGTGCAACTGCATTCTGCACTCTCATAAGTGTTTAATAGAACTCTTTGGTTACCCGACAAAACTCAATTGCAGTGGTCAAATCTAGACATAAATTCTCAATTTAAGAAGGGGAGAGAATGTCACACATTGGAGATGTTTCTTAGGTGATAATATGCTGTTTTAGAAACAATGCGAATGTGTGTGTGTGTGTGTGTGTTTTAACAGGACTCAATGGCAAACATGATTCTTATGGTCTTGGTCTGGCTCTTAGTGATAGAGAGTCAAGATGTGGAGCCATAGAATTTCTTATTTTTTTAGTTGTAGAAAATTTTGTGAAATGTGTGTGCTCTCTATGCAGTCCAGTGGGATGGAGATTTAATTGTGGGTATCTGCTGCCAGATAAAGTTGAGTGTCATCTACATAATAATAAATATTGTACTGATTAATACACCAGCTAAAGGAACTATGTGCGGGCTGAATAATGGAGGACCCAAAACTGAACCTTGAGGAACACAAAACAAAATTACGTAATGTTTATAGGTATAGTTACCCAGTGTAGCATAGCATTCCCTGCTGACAGTCTAAGGCAGTCGTTGACAGACCCATGTCTGAAGTCAGTCAAGTATAATCTCATGACCAACTGTGTCAAAAGCAGCATTCAGATTGAAAAGAAAAAGGATTGTAAAGTTTCCCTGAGTCATAAATAACTTGCAGATTGTTTCAAACCCTAAACAAGGCTATTTCTATGATGAGCCAGTCTGAAAGGATCCAATTCTTTCAATTATTTTCCTAAGAAATGACTGATGATATTCAGGATGACTAGTATCAAGCAGTTCATAAACTGAGAAATATTGTTGGTAATGCTTTGTTAGAGTAGCTAGAAGAATCCATATGTGATGCAACGCAAGTGTCTGCAGAGGAGGATGTAAGAGGAGGGAGAGATCACATGAGCTCCACGAAGGTCCTGGTGGAATCAGCAGCAAGATATCGCTTATTGGCAGTTCTCTTATCACTCAAAGTCTTGGAACACACTGTAATGTCAAGACAATGGTTGTCAGATATGGTAACATACACAATCTGTGGTGGGCTGACCGTTCAACCACATGAGATCACCAGATCAAGAGTGTGACCATGTTTGTGTACGGGGCCGGTTACAAGGTGCAGAAGGCCAAATGAGTTTATTAACTGAAATTAACAGTTGATGGATCAGAAATGACATTCATATATATAGATATTAAAATCCTCTGTGATGAAGATATATGCAAAGTCAGTTAAAAATCCTAGAAAGTCTTTGAGTCTAGGATGATGATTTAGAACTAATAAAATAATAATGAAAACTCCACCACCCTTCTAAACTGTAGGGACACTGAAATTTATAAAATCTGGTGATCAGGAATCATTTAGTACAGTGTTAAAAATCACCCTCTAGAACATTTTTGTTCACCATTCCTTCCTGGTGGAACGATCTTCCTGCCTTCATCCGGAATGCAGAATCCTTGGCAATTCTCAAAAGACTGCTAAAAACTCCCCTTTTTCGTTAGCACCCGACAAAATAAAATAAAAACTTCCTCTCAATCCCTCTATTCTCCTGGCTTGTACTACTTGTATATGTAATGTTCGAAACGTTGTATTGTAAGCACTCTTGTGTACTTTTGCATCTTCAAGATGAATCACATTCTGTATTCCCTAAATTGTAGGTCCCCTTGACTACACCACCCTCATAAACAGGGTTATATAAATACTTCTGGATTATATCCCTTCCAAAGGACACACAGAAACATGGTTTCAAGGCCTGAGACATAGATGCCAGAATACGAAAGATTTTATTTCAACAATGAGCAAACACTCTTAAAACATTTTAAACAGAAAGACTACAATACTAGAGCTACGATTTACAACACTGGAGATGCCAAAAAGCATGCAAAAGAGAATTCAGGCTAACCTGTGACATGTAAACCAGTTTGATGAGCCTACGGCTCCTACATCTCGGTGCAAAGATCTTACGACACCACACACACACACACACACAGATAGGACCAAGCAAGAACACACAGACGCTACACTCCGTGATGAAGGCCCACCAACACACAAGGAGCAACTAGTGACCTGCCCTGAAGCCTCAGCTCCTACAACAGAAGACAAAATGAACAAAGTATTAACCAAAACAGAATAAAAAATAAAAAGAACTTCTACCAATACTTGCAACTTAATTGACAGACAAAAAAAAAGTTTAATAACAAGCAAAAAAAATTATTATGTGAGTAAAACAAATAGAACAAATGCAGGCAAAAGCAAATGTTACTTAAAAGACAAATGTAAGCAAATCTAAATAAAGCAAAAGCTCACTGAAACAAAATCTCAATAAATGCAGACAAATTTGGGCACAGAAAAACAAACAAACAAAATAAAAATTAAACCAAATTTGAACCAAAAAAAAAAAAAAAACACACTGATGGACAGGGTCACCAAGAGAACCAACAAACGGAGCCAATATGCACTGAATAGCAAGTGTATTATTGACTAAAATCAAAACAGCAGCTTCAAGGAGCGTTGCCCTTCAGGCTCCACTGAACACAACGGGTCCGGAATCAGACTATTCCTCCTAGAACAATTAAATATAAAGTTACTTACTACATAAGAGAATATGCATCAAAAGCGGTAATTGCACATACCTTCTTGTTGTCGTACCATGTCATATTACATACCTTCATGTTGCTATAGTCATAAGTCCCATTGGGCACACCGATGAACATCTCACGCCAATAAGGCACGAGAATGCAGAAGAAGCATGTTGAAGCGGAAAGCGACAAGAATGATTACCATGAGAAAGCTATAAACTGAATATTGATTATCAAGTTACATTGATTAAAGCATCTAGTCACTCGTTAGCCCAACAACACATGTCTGCAAAGCGGAACCCACTAGACAGATACAAATTGGACAACTCACATACCTATGACATGTTAACAAAACCAACCCACATTCGATACAGAGTCCCACTACACATGGTTGCACAATCGTTTTAGGGGACCCCTATAAGTGGTGTTCTGAAGATGGCTTGTGTAATGAGGAAGTTCAAGTCTCCTCCACAACTTTACAGAATTCTAAATAATCGAGAAGCTACCTTGCTCATCTAAATTAAACTCAATCTAAGGAACTTGCTAACTTTCTGCATGAATTGCCTAATTCCCTAAAAGCTGCAGTGTGTTCCCATGACATCGAAGTTGGAGCTGCATCCCCAATCCAACAGAATCCTAATAGAGTCAATCCCCCCAATCGTGGCATAATGAAGGCTGAAGTGGAGTTTATGCTGCAACATGGATTTGCTGTGCCAGGTCAGAGTCCACGGAGTTCACCCTGCCTTCTGGTGCAAGAACCTGACTCCATTTATCGCTTCTGCACAGACCTTCGCAAAGTCAACCACGTAACTAAGGATGATTCCTTCCCTCTTCCTAAAATGGAAGATTGTGTGGACAGGGTGGGTAACGCCAAGTTTGTAACGAAGCTAGACCTCCTGAAAGGAATTTGGCAAGTGCCTCTGACACAGTGTGCATCAGATATCGCAGCGTTTGTGTCTCCAGACAATTGTCATGCAGTACACTGTCTTAGCTTTCAAGATGCGTATCGCACCCAACACATTCCAACATTAATTGCATAGTGAGTTAGCGGATGTGTAGTACTGCCATGCTTTCTGCCCAATGTCTCCTCTGTTGTCTCACCTCTAAAAAATGCTACAAGTGCTGCAAAAAGGTTTGTCTGGACACCAGATGTGGCATGCTTTGAGTGCAGTTAAAGACTTAATGTATTGCCCCTATACTCAAAACTCCTCAATTTGAGACCCCATTTAAATCAGAAGTTGATGCCTCAGCGACAGGAGCTGGTGCGATCCTGCTGCAGGAGGACCAATTATGTGCAGAGCATCCTATTTCACACTTCTCTAAAAAGTTCTCAAGATGTCAGCAGAACTACAGTGTTATTGAGAAGGAGGCATTGGCAATGTTGGTGGCACTACAGCACTTTCCTGTAGCTCAACCAGTAGAGCATTGGAGTTTACAACGCCAAGGTCATGGGCTCGATTCCAGGGAAAGCAAGAACTGATTCAATGTGTGCCTTGAATTCAATGCAAGTCGCTTTGGATAAAAGTGTCTGCCAAATGCATAAAAGTAAAGGTAATTTAGGTGGTAGTGCTGCTCTGATAGTTGTGTACACAGACCATTATCCTTGATGAAGTTCATGTCAAGTCAGCAGGTTATGTAGTGGTCTCTTGCTATTCAAGAGTTTATTCTTGACATCCATTACAAAAAAGCTGCAGGCAATATTCAGCTGATGCATTGTCCAGATCATACAAGGTGTGTAATTTAAATTATGGTGTGTAAATGCATTTTATAACTATAATATAGTGAACTGAGGACTGTTTACAAACATGTTGCTCTCTCTGTCTCTCTCTCTCTCTCTAGCTCTCTCTGATCCTAATTAGCTGGAACAGAGTTGCTGTTGAGTAACATTTAATGTGATCTTGTGTGTTTATTAAAAACTTTGTCATCAGACTGTGTGAGAGTAAAAGACAACAAAATGACGCTGATTTTATTTTGGGTTGTACCAACTCACCAACTTCTTCAACTTCATATTAATTTGTTAGAATATGGATGTTGTTAAACCCCTTCAGGAAGACCTTCTTTTCTGTGTTATTTTGAAATTGCCCTCTCCCCACAATTTGGAATTTAAGTTTATCAATTTATTTACCAATCTTTGTTTGACTAAACCTTTAAATCATATATTTATTTTTTTGTGTGTGTAATCAACTTTCTATTCTTATGATCATTCCTGTGTGTTCTGTTACTTCACATTTAAGTGTGAGGCTTACTAAGAGCTGGGATAAAAGAGGAAACTTTCATTAAAAAAGTGTATTTATTCATTCCACTTTTCTTTCCTTCTCCTAGTTAATCCCATCCCTAAACCCCCTAGACTGAGGAGGGAACATAACAGGTGGGAGACCTTCTGAACTTAGTTAGTGTGTCCAATGTGTCCTGTTAATTTCATAGAGAAGTGACAACTGGATGGACGGGTGATTGTGAGCTTGTCGGTGGTGCCAATCGCCCTTTAGCTTTTTTGTTTTCGTTTTATAAGCTGTTAAAGTTGAGAGAGATCCTGTAGAGAAGGTTGGAAATGTGTATTCTTGTAAAGGAGATGTTTGAATGAAACCTGTGCACTTTGAAAAGAGTTGTATTATTATCTGTATTATCTGGAAGATTTTCTTGAATGGGGGGGCGCGAGTGAGAGCGAGATGGATGATGAGTCCGCGCGAGATTAAACACACCTCCTCAGCGCCAAAGCAGCAGCGTCAAAGCCGCTTGCAGCCGCAAATTCGATATGCGGGCCGGTAACATTTCATCCACGGACTGGTCCGCGAAATCGTTCCGGGGGTTGGGGACCACTGGCTCACGGGATACGTCCACTCGTGCTCTCATTCATCGATTTTGCGCCGGGATCCATGCCCGTTGGTGTGTACAAAGCCTCTGAGAGAGTTTCTCTCTTTGTCTGGCATCCTGGGAAACCGTTTCTCTCGCGCATGACGATAAAACAACGCTGCTTTCCGCAATATGGCTGCAGATATGGTGATATTTTGTTTTATTTTTTTTTCAATTAATATTTTTGCATTGCGGCCGTGGAACAAAAACCACAGGTGGAGGATGAACCGACAACAGGATGAGGAAATGTTTAAACCTTATTGGTGCAACGACCCACCCTTAATGTGTGAAAACATTGGTATGAAAAGATTCATTCATTTTATTTTGATGATGAATACTATATCCAGGCAAGCGGATAAGCCCAGAGCATGAACGGAACTCATTTGCCTTATAATTGTTTTCGATGGACAATACTCTTAACGAGAAACCTTGTGTTGCCTTTATATTCTGTGTTCATCTGCTTGCCTGTGCCAAGTATAGGGTGTATATTAAGGTGTATATTTCATTTGGTCTTATTACTTCAGTATTTACTGCAAACCTGGAAATAATGACAGGCAGGCAGCAGAGGAAATCTTTATTTTGCCATCCAGGTGGGCGTTCATTTAAGGCTGTGATGTCACATGAAAACTATGAATAGCATCTGGATACCTGGAAGTGGTGCACATGATCGTAAGCAGAAACTGGTTACCGGATTTAGACTGGTAGAGGCCCCACACAGTCCACTATCACCTGTTCAAAAGGTTCAACCAACTCAGGGATAGGAATTAAATGAGTCACATGAATCACCTGGTTAGTTTTTCCTGTAAATTGTATGGCAATGCACTTAAGACCATACCAAAAAATGTGTTGAAGGACACGATTATAGGTCTTTGTTATTCCTAATTGTCCAAATAACAGGTGATCATGCACCAGTGACAAAACCTGCTGGCGATTGAAAGACAGTTGGAAGTACTGCTTGATAAACTATGTTCCACTCGTTCTCTAGTATTAATAGTGCCATTTTTTGCACAAGTAAACCATCCTTAACCAAGAATGAAACGTTGTCACCAATTTGAAACACTTTACTAACAAGGGTCCTTTTTTAGCTTCAATACATTTTCACAAGTTACAGTTAATGACAAAGGATCACTATCTAAAATGTTCCTCACCTGGCCATTGTCACAAGACTTCCGCAACCTCCTCAGTCTTCCCTTCTGTGCATAAGAAAGAGTTAATAAAGATATATCATTCCCTTTTTTACATTGGCCATGTGTGACAATGCACGCATTAAATGCACTTGAGTATTTCTAAAACCATTTATTGGACTTGAGCTGGGTCAGCAGAGTATCCACCCCTTCCAGTAAAGGCATTATCTTTCCCTCGGATAAATCATTATTTAAAATGCAAGACACACCTTTTATTGGTAATGCTGGATTTAACAGGCAATACTCCTACCTCCACAAAGATGTATGGCCACCTTCATAACCTCCACACCAACACTGTGAACTAGCCTGCTGGATCTTACTGACAATTGATATGAAAAGGGCAATAGACCAGCACACACAAAAGACTATGCTGCTCCTGTGTAGCATAATATGTGAGGTGCAACTTTTTACTCCATTTTACTAGTTGAAGAAACCAATCCTTTTAATAGACAACACAAGTAAGTGTAGAATTTGACAGTTTGTCAGTTTGTCCAGAAAGCAAACCTGAATTATCATTAAAAACGTATTTCCTGTGAAAATTCTGTTTGCGGTTCAAAGTGAAGTAGTCGGCAATCACATGTCCTTTCTTGTGACAGGATACACATTCTCTTTAGACTCCTCACTGTTGTTTAAACAACTGATCATTCACTCAAGACATTGGTAAGGGACTCTTTTCAGTACTTACTATTTGAAAAATGTTGTAACGTACAAGCAAAAAATCATCCACAAGCACTGTGGATTGCAAAATTAACTGGTAATGTATAGCGCCACCAGCTAAGGAACAGGACACTGCTTAAAATCTTCACATTTTCAGCAGTGCCGAAAATGCCGACTGTTCGACTGTTCATTACAGTAACAACTGTTTACAACAACTGTTTACTGTTTACAGTAACAACTGTTTACACTTGCACCTTGCACTACTGTACTTTAGCTGGAACATGCTCATTTGCACTACCAACTGTTCATACAGTACCAACATGCTCATTGCACTACCTTAAATCTACTGCTTACCTTAAGCTAACAATTGTATACATCTACCTGTAAAACTCTGTTTATAGTTAGAGACATCTGTATATACATTTACATTTATAGCACATATTCACCTGTAAATGCTGTTTATAGACACCTGTAATTATATTTATAGCACACACTCATCTGTTATAGTAATAACCATCTGTATATTTATATTCATTGTACATATTACCTGTAAATCCTGTACATCTCCATATCCTGCACTTATGCAACCATTGTATATATCCTGCACTTGCTGCTATTGCACTTCTGGTTAGACCTAAACTGCATTTCGTTGCCTTGTACCTGTACTTGTGCAATGACAATAAAGTTGAATCTAATCTAATCTAATCTAAAATAATGCAAGTGAAACAAAATCATTAGCCGTACTTGAAATGCACCATTTGTCAAAGAGAATTCCCTTTTCTTGTGTAAATTGTGCAATGGTTTGAGTAGCATTTTTCTTTCTAAACGGTTTCTTTAAGCCTCTGGCACTAACTCATATGCTCCAAGTAGGTCCAATTTGACTACATCACACTTAAGACCATCTCCCCAAGACAGGATAGAGTGCACTTCTACTGCTTTGAGTACTAATTTGCATTGAAACATTAATGGCCAAACATTCAACTTAAGGAAGTTTCTATCCCCTCAAAAATGTTAAAATAACCACCCACTTCAGCACCAAAAAGCAATCCGTTTTCTCACATCAAATATAGTGTAACATGAGTTAGATGAATTATCACTCACAGATGAGAAGTTCCACTGAACAGAGGAAATTTGTTCAACTGCTTCAATCTCCAACTTATGAAGCTTCATTTCTTTTTCAGCTTGAATGTAGAGCCTGCGGACCTCCAGATGCAGATTCGCCTCTGCTTCGCAGGCTTGCGTTCATTCTTGCGCCTCCATATTCCTCTGATTGCTTTGGAATAAAATTATGGAAGTGAGAAGCTATTGATAATACTTTTCAACCACCTCTAGTGAGGGATTATGAAGCAATCACTGCAAATTAAACACCAAGCAAGCTTAGCATTATCCCAAATTGCATTAACAAGATTCATGTAAAAAATAAACCGTATCAAACGATGAGCCCCCAATTATGATACAAATATTATGTCTCCCTATTTAAGAAGTCCATTTAAGGTGTGTAACTTGAGGTCAATGTGATTTCATCAAGTACAACATGTTCCTGGTTCAACATCTTTATTGGTCCTGGAACAACATTCCAATCAACCAATGAGATCTGATTACAAGTTTACAGTGTGTGTCAAGTTTAGGCTTCCGATCAGAGATTGGAGCTTCTACAGCAGTGCTATTCACCATCATCTCCCTCTGATTTTAGAGAAAGGTTATGGGTACAAATATGTTGACCCAGGAACATGTCTTACTTGACAAAATCATGCTGAACAACATGTAAGTCATAAAGTTGGATAAATTAAGAAAATATAATGTATGTGTAACCGGGGCATAATATTCTCCATTCATACCTACCCGCCACTAGGGTTCACTCGTGTTTACGTGATGCATAGAAGGGTGCACACAGAAGAAGAGTGTGCTACATGTGTGGGGTGTGCTTGTTCATAGCTGTCTGCAGCTGAGCACATGAGCAGTTGTGCATAAGATTAAAAGCAAACATCAGCCTTTCTTAAGGAAAGGGGGGGAAAGTCCTGCTTGTGTTTTGCTTACCACCTTGTGCATCATGCATTTGGTGTCTGTCTGCAAGATATTTCCGGGTGGATATATACATATCTAATGTGGCGGAGATTGAGCGTGAGTGTTTATTTAAAGAGTTTAATTTAAGTTGCATGTTCTGTTATAATAATTGGGAATTTGTGGAAAATAACAATCCATTTTCTCTTTGAATTATATTAGAGGGGAGAACAGATACACGTGTGTCAGCGCCTCGTTTCATGTTACAGCGTGTCACAGAGTGAGTTCATTTATTTTGTTTCATATTATAAATATTATTGTGCACTCAAAGAAGAGAGAGAAACATTTTGTAATGTTTATATTATGTCAGCAATAAATATAATTTGTTAATAGGCTAAATATGAACATTTTGATACCATGATTGACACTGTATAAATGATTAATGAGGTGTAAACTGGATTCAGTTCAGATTTATTGAGTTAAGTGGCTAATGTTTATGTACTATGAATGTTTCTGTGTTTTGTTTATATTACAGAATAGCATCCAAAAGCCACTACCGTTGTTTTATAGGGGTATATTTCATACAGGGCTATTTTTGTGTGTTTTCATTTATTTTCTCTGTTGATTTGGGATCTTTATAATCTTGAGAAGGAGTGTGATTTAAGGAGAAATGTGTATTAACCCTGTCTAATCAGCCGAATTTCACCCAAAGGGAGTGTTCAATAGTTGGGCTACGGTTTTATTTGTTTTATTTATTTTTCTTTAAACTGAATAGGCCATTGTAACAAAATATTTACAGTGTATTTGGAGCTTGTGTTAATTTGATCTCTTTTTATATTTCTTGTAAACTTGGTTTATTATAATATACTACGCAGGGGGAAATTTCACAGTCATTTAATGCTGTGTTTTCTCTTAACTCAGTCGGAAATAAAGAACCCCTGTTAGATGTATGGCTGTGCTGGAGTCTTTGTCATAGTGTGAAGGTTTACACGGCCACATATGTATAAAATATAAACAGATGATTTGTGTGGTGAAATGAATTGTGAGACACAGATGTGAATGTATGCTTTTTAGTGTCAAAATCATAAAGATGAAACACCAGATTGTTTTGTTTTTTTACAGTGCAATATTGAAACAACAAATAAATACTTATAGAATACATACAAAGTGAGGGAGGGACAATGAGCGGTGCTAAAAAAAAAAAAAGATTAAAAAAACATAAACTAAACTAACAAAGAAAAAAAGTACAAGAAGAGACGGGTCTTCCGAAACAAAAAAGCAACTAAACTGCACTAACAATCAAATGCATGGGGTAGCATCCGCTCCTTACCTGGTGTGCGCACACAAACACAATCTCTAATGTGATGCATTGTGTAGGTCATGTGAACTAAACTATCCCTCCTCTCTGGATCCAGGAAGAACATCGAATGAACACTTCAGTCGAGTCAGAAATTACTCAAACAATACAAACTTAGAGAAAAGGAAACGTGACTTTAACACAAAATGATTAAACAAACAAACAAACTCTCAAGCAGACTAGAAAACCAACAGCAAGTCCTAAGATAAAAAAGTGAAATGTTCTCATCACTTCCCGCTCTTTATACAGAGATGGTGAGTTTGGATTGGTTCCTTGAAGGGCGTTGACATGTTGATGATTGACATGAGAACCAACCAATAGCAAAAGCTAAGAATCATGACAGTCACGAATAAAAGAAAGAGGGACAAGAAAACAACCAAAATACTCCACACACATGTAACGGTAGTGTTTGATAATTATATTTTAAGAGAAAATCAGACACTTCAGACTTGTTGTCAAACTATGATTTTAATTATCTTAAAATCCAGACAGACACTCATTTTACAGACTCAATTTACAATACCATGTTCACAGGGAAATAAATATATAAAAGAAAATGTGCAGGAAGCAAAAATGAATGCGTGAGCTCTAAAATTAGCTGGAATGAGATGCACACTGGTAGAGATAACACTCATGAACATGCAGCTGAAAACGCTCAGATAATGAAGAAATGCAGAGGGATAATGGGAAAGGTTTGTCTGAACTCATTTGACCTTGTGCTTCCGTCAGTGAATATTGCGTCTCGAGACGGTTCAAATGAGTCACTCGCTGTGAAACACTGCGGTAAAGCCTTTACAGCGAGACAAACAGCAGCCCTTTACGCAGAGGAACGAGTGTCTACGAATGAAGAGGCAGGAACAGATGAAAGACAAGAAGCCAGAGGAATTGAAACTCTTAAGAGCATATTTACACAGAAAAAGAATTTGTAAAACGATTGACGCTTGCATAGATTCAGCCCACATGTGGCATTGGGCCTTTGGCCCCGATGTGCTTCACTCCCACACATGAAGAATTAGATAACAGCTCTATTTCTGATGACACTGAGCGATGATTTTAAAAGCAGCTGTCCTCAAAAATGCAGTGCATGATTTAAGAAAAGGTTTGTCTTTGTAACATTAGAGGTAAAAATTTGCTCTGACCGTAAAACATTTTATTTTGCACTCGGGAGCTGTTTTAGCCGTTCTAAACATCTGTCTGAAGTAATTTAATGCTAGTTAATTTACTAAAGGTTGTGGCAATAGCAGCAGATGAGGACAGATCTCGGTCTTGTGGGTGAACTTGACCTT